>CABFVZ010000541.1:194023-269186 GCA_902151445.1 Timema monikensis
CAATAGTTCTGGGCCATTTGACCTTATCTTACCTCTACTCTCCTGGTATATGGGGGAATTCATTTCAGAAGTGGGGACACCATCAGGGCGAGTTCCATCATCACCAGATGCTAGGATGATACGTGAGAATGATGATGATGATGATGATGTAGAGTAGAGGGACCTAACAGTTTAACGTGGGTTCCGAACCACGGTGGGGGCCTGGATTTCCACACATTCACAAAGCTTGAAAGCACACTTTGCCAGTAGTGGAGGAAGTGCTCGGTAATTAGATACATCTGTGCCGGGACAAGGGTTTGAACTCTGGTCCACAAACACAGAGGTCTAACACCTTAACTCTAGACCACCAGGTCCCCCTAATTTAAAATATAATCCTTTATAATAATATTTTTTAATAATTATTTAAGGTATCAATAAGCGTATAATAAGTAATTATCATTTAAGAAAAAAGGCTGTTATGATTTGTTATTTAAAAAACTAATTAAAAATAAGAGTGCACCGTAACTTAATAACTGTTTAAGAATAATTGAGAGGAAATGTTCCATTATTTGAATATAGGAGGTTGTAAAATTATCTTGGAAAAATAGCCCCTGAATACTTCCAGCCAGCATTCGAACCGAAACCTCTCCGTCAGAAGCACGTGGTGCCACATAATTGCCGGTGTGAGTGGGATGAACCCTACCTATATCCAGGATGTATGAGGAACAGGAAGTATGTTGTAGAGACGACACAGGGCCGTAAGTTTCTGGAAATATATTTGTTGTAATTACTCACTCATGGGTCGATCTAATTGGTCCAGAGAATAGGGTGATTATTACGCGTGACTGCTTACCCCGGTAAAGGTCATAGTAGATTACCTTTAACTTTGTTAATGAGTAGCTCACTTCACTTCGTTAGCGAGATTAGACACGGAGGTGGAAGGAAAGGGCACCAAACAGGATAAAGTAATGACAAAAAATAAATAATATTCATTGAAAACTGTACCTCTCCTTCGGTATATCCTATAGAAGAATAAATTCTTTTCCCGAGGGCAATGATGCCATGACAAGCGCCCCTTAGGCGGGGATGTAGGGAATGCGAGAAAAGGCCAGTGTTTTACTGTTTTTATCACAAAATATTATTTCGACCAAAATAAAAGATATATTTTACAAGTACAAACATAACAGTTTAACTTTCTTCACATGGTGATATCAACAGTTGTTAAATATCTGTCAAAGTATAACGGCATTTGATGAGAAACTTTTTAAGTGAATTGAAAAAGTTGTTATTAATTCCAGAAGACTTTTGACAGATGTTCAACAACTGTTGATATCACCATGTGAAGAAATATAAATTCAATATTTCTACTGGAGAAATATTTGATTTATCCTGTCAAAACATTTTTTTATTTAAAAACTAAAAAAATATTTGTCTTAGTTCGTGTTTCCTATATTTACATCTAAAGAATGTTCAAGAACGCTTTGGATTCTTATAAATATTTTATCATGATCTAAGAAAATATTTTTATCCCCCAATTTTATTACAAATAGACATATCTGAGAGCTATAATTAATATAATGTTATACGACCTATTTTCATATATCCATACTTCAAGTCGTATGATCTGAAACTGCCCCTTTTGATAGATTCTAACTAGACCTATTTAATTACTCTTTTAATATAATAAAACGTTATAAATGTTGATCACAAAAAATGTATTTTCTTAAAGGTGCTACAAATGTCTATTCTTAAAAAAATCAACGTATATTATTGATAAGCAAAACACTGTCGGGCACATTTGCGATAATATTTGCACAACTTGTGTGAATTTGTTGAAGTGTAGATGATTAATTAATAAATCATTAAAACTTGTGTAACCACACCGCCTAAATCGGAAGGCGTGTTTGTGTAATATTGTTATGAGCTGCGAGTGACAAAACGAGCGTTGCAAGTTGTTTTGATTCTTTTATAAACAGATAAACTAGAAGAGCTGACCACAAAAGTGATGTCAGCATTACTTAGTGAGAAACCAGGCTAGGGGCTAGGATGAAAGATAGTGGAACCAGCTATCATAGCTGACTATTCAACACTGAAGTCTAAGGGTCACTCTGCTTGATTCGTGACTACGTGGACTAGGACGCCGGTTCATCAGTACTTATCTTGAGGGCTGCCACTTGAAATCAGGGTACTGGGGTTGGGAACCATGTAGAGATCACTTAGGAGTCAGACAGGCCATGGGGAATTCCTAGCAACACCTCATTCTGTCACAAGTTTCCGACTATTCCGTAAGTTATTTCATTCTTATATCTCTACCAAAATCATATCATACATAGTAGTATTCTGTAAGTGCTTTCATTCTTATATCTCTACCAAAATCATATCATACATAGTAGTATTAATAAACCTGTCTAAAACCCAAGTTTAACACCAATCACGAACCCACACAAATATACCCCATCACCTCCCCCTTATCCTCGGCCATAGCACAGCCTGACAGATTCTAAGGCCTGTGTTATAGGAAACGCAAGGGGGTGGTGACACTTGCATTATTATGGTAACTTTATAGAGAAATCACATATTCAGGCAGGTTTTAAAAAAAATGTATCTATTTTAAATAAATGTGTGGGTTGATGTAGTCTAAAGAGTAAAAAATAAAGTTCGAAAGTTAATTTCCAAAGAAAAGTTGATTATTATTTTTCACTATAATTTTTTGTTGGGTCAGTGATCTCTGGAATAAAAAAAAAACAGTTTTCTGGTATTTTTCCTGATAGTTTTTACTATATGTTTGTATTGAAGTTTTAAACTAGTTAATCCCCTACTTTTAAATATTGTTTACATAATGTAGAAGTTGTTATAATAACAATGGAAATATTAAGGAAATAAGTAGGACATAATGTTAAAACAATTCAAAGTTGTCTTGAACCCCCTTAGCAGGCTATTACAGTAATAACGTGATATTTTATATAGTTATTGACATGTTTACTAATAAATAAATAAGAAAATATTACTCAGGGATGATAAACATTTTTACAATTAATATGCATCCCCCCAGTATTTAATATAAAATGCCATTAAAATAATCTCGCTGTTTTTACCGTTTTACCGTTTTATGTCCGTGCTCTTTATAAAATTTGATAAATTGGAGATAAAATTGATAGTTTACATGAATCTATTTATATGTTTATCTACTTTGTATTGCATAAATATCTGAACATTTCTATGCATTTATTTAGATGTCCATAACTTCTCACTGAATTTTCCCAGTCACCATAAATTCTCTGACTTCTTCTAGTTTTTCCTTTTTTAAAAGAGCTTATCAATCCTGATGACTCACAGCTGTTTTTGAACAGTTTTTATCTGAAAGTAAAATAGTCTAGAAACCAAACAGATTTGTTCGATTTGAAGGAAATACCAAAAATAACGTGTCATAGGTAATGTTTTATTATATTAAATAGTGAAACCATATATTTCTACATCCCTTTATAAACTATATAATATTATGCACAGGTGCACTGTAATTTTTTGAAACTCAGTTTTAAATCGCATTTGAGTCAATTTAGATGTTAAAATAAAGCACAAATACTAAAACACGCCTTTATTAGAGAATATATATTTTTCCTAGCTCTTAAAGTTAATGCAACTTTAGTTCGTTCTGCTACTACGCTATCTAATCAGTATATACATAAACTCGTATTTTGGTTTCTGAGCGTTCACAAAGTATACATACTGTCTTTTCAAGGCTATAAGCATATGTTTGAATTACTCTGGGGTTGCAGGCATGACTAAGGTAGAATGTATAGGAAATGCACACGAATTTTTATCTAAGGAATATTTAAATTTGAATATTTTGTAATATTGATTTATTATGTAGTGGGAAATGTAAAAAGTGAATTGCCTGATAAGTTAGATAATGAAATTAGGAAAATAAGAAAACATTAAGGAAAGTAGTTTTGCTCTCCTGTCTAATTGGCAGCCTTTCATAAATAATACACCAACCAGTGTACACCCTGCCAGGTATTGGAGCTTTGACCTCCTTGTCACCGGCAAACCATATTAAATATGTTTGTCATTGAGACTGTGTGTCCTCCAGGTCGGGTCTAATACATAAAGATAGCAATAATTGCGCAAGGCTTGGCACCATAATCGATAGTTAAATAAATGCGCAGTTTCCCGTGAAACAGAAATTTTTATAAACTGTATATAAGTTACTCTAATATTTTGTAAGCAATCTAGAGAATTAAAAAGCAAGAGTAATAGTCAATTTGTTATTTCGATAGTAGTATAGTTGTTATTTCAATACAATTTCAAAACAATTCCTTTAAGAGCTATTGAATAATATACAATTAATGATTTTAAATCTACAGAACTTCACATAAACATGTTCAAATTAATAAAAATCCACCTAACTTACTAATTATAATTGAAATATAATTAAATATTGTTCTGATATTTATCAGTCAGTTCAAAAAGTGCTTTCTAAGTATTTAAAAACATAAAAAAATATTAATATAAATAAAACCAAAACTAACTATTATCAATATATAATTTCTAAGCAGACCATAACCTCCTAATTTAAGTAAAACACCAGCTATTTTGTATACTTGGAGAACTTGAAGCTATTCTACTAAGCGTGTTGCATCTTAACTTAACGCACTTAAACAGTCCAAGCAGTATCGCACATATAATCCGATGTACAAAATATAACGAGAGGGAAGAAATTAAGCATTTCACCTTGAGAGGCCTCGTGTCTATGTGATGATACTATGTCCCCTTTTCAGCTGACGAGCTATAAACACTATCCACTATTTGTTGTCCAACACCTTATCTATGTTTGTAGTGTGCATTACTATTGAGATAAGGGCCCCGGGTTCAATTCCTGGCATGGCTGAAAGATTTATCATTGATGTAATGTGGGTTTACCATTTCATTGTGGTGAATTAACGGCCGTAGGTTGGGTGTTATGCCTGTTTTGATTTAAGTTATCTATTAAGTCGTGTGCTGACATAGTCACCCGTTTCAGAAAATGTGAGTTAATTACTATTATTATTATTAGCACCGCGTCTTACTACCCATTCGGGTTTACGCACTTACGCTAATGTGTAATGGTAGGGTGATTGTGAGATGAAATGGAGGACCTACAGTTTAACGTGGGATCCGAACCACGGTGGAGGCCTGGCATTCCCCACATTCACAAGATGTCTTGTCAGAGGTGAAGGAAGGGTTTGGTAGTCAGATAAATCTGTACCGGGACCGAGGATCGAACCCCGGCCGCCAGCACAGAAGTCCGACACCTTACCCCTAGACCACCAGGTCACCAGTTAATTACTCTTCACGCCTTGACAACATTGATTTGCATCACAAAATTATGTCTTTCTTGTTTTATATTCTATATAGACATATTCTTTCGTGGATCCTTTTAATCTACATCCTGTCAGGAAGATTTCTGTTGGTCATTTTTCAAGAAATACCAAATAGCCTAAGCTGTAGGAGATTTAAAAGAAAATACCTTCAAGAGTAAATTACTTCAAGATGAAATAAATAATTATTAATTGACATTATAAGATTATATATTTTAGACTTACTGGTATTTAAGAGGTTAGGGAATTTTTTTCAATGTCAAAGATTTAAAAACTCGACGAATAAAACATAAATACAAAAATTCTAGTAATAATAATAATAATATTATAGTTGTTTCTAAGTATAATGCTCCGATGATTGAACTTCCCGGATGTCTGCTCTTCAGGTTCACCGCTTAGTTCTGACAACCAATCACAGTTGAAGATTTGCGTGGGCTCTCCAATAGGTTAGGAAATATCTTTCTTGACTGATTTTGAAAAGTTAATCAGGGAAAAATACATCCAGGATGAATGAGCTATTATTATTACTATTATTTTGTACTATGTATCTTATTGAGGGCTAGGGCTGTGTGCAACTACTTATAATTAAGGTAGACATGAATAATAAAGGGGAATTTAATGGAAATGCACTCGCATTTAAATAAAGAGAGGATTAATAAACCACAGGGGAATCCATAAAAAAAATCCTTTTCCACCGACAGGGTTAAAACACCGGTTGGGTGTAGTGAGGATGTTTTCCCCTACATTGTTCCCCACCCTCTCTCCACGCAAACGTAAGTGCATTTATTTTAAATTATATCCTCCTCGTCCTTATTCCATCAGTTTAATTAATGTACGTGTATGCCCAGATTGGGCACTAAGAATCGGTGAAAATAAGGGAGACGTGATATAAATTGGTACTCGCTTGCCAAAAAACAACACGTGATATTTATGAGGTTATTGAGTTAGTGACGGTATTTATTAACCTTAACAATGTCATAAAAAGCCATATTACCGTGGAAAATACTACATTACCCACGTGAGTGGTCTCTGAAGAGTCACGGGTAATAAATAACACGTGATGGTAAAAATAAAAAAATCCAGACTAGTTTATATTAGTGCATTATTATATATACCCCGTTTACCCTGAAGAGTATAGCATGATTTTGGTAGGAAGAACAGTATACGTTAGTAACTAAAGTTACTAAAACGATTTTAAAATATTTATACGTCAAATCATGTGATCTGCAGCTGTCACTTTTGATAGATATTATCATTACTTATAAAATAACACAAATAAGAAAGTAAAGTGCTACCAATTTTGACCGCAAAGAAATATGTTAGAATTTTCTCTACTGTTCTTTCAACCAAAATCAGGGTATAGCAGTCATAAATTTTTCCACAGACTATACTAGGGTCCTATATTACAGGCCATTACATGATTTTGGTAGGAATCCCGTTCTTGAAGGCCTTATTTCTTATCAGAATACTACTAAATAATATCATAGTATTTTGGTAGAATAAAACGCAACCCAGAAAGGACCTGCTACTACCGACTTGGTAGGCCTTTTATCCTACCAAAATACTACTCTACTATACCGTAGGGTTTTGGTAGGAATTAAGGCCTTCCAGAACAGGATTCCTACCTAAAACATGGTGTGCAGTATACACAGGGCCGGATTTACATGTTGAATCTCACTAGGCCCTTGTCGACGTTGCACTCCCCCAGCCCCCTCCCCCACTTTTTACATACATAAAATCCAACAAGAAGACAAAATAGTGAGTTTCCGGTATTAAAAATAACTTAGTTAAAAAATTTTAGTCTGTTAGTTTTGGGCCACATATTTTTATTAAATAACATTTCCAAGTAACAAAAATAATTACCTTAAAATTAGGACAATTTAATGCACACTTCTTACCGCCTGCTTCATATTTTTGGATATATTAATATACTAAATATTATAAATAAATAAACTGCTCCCTAAATAAATGCAGTAACAAAAATAATTTTGTAGGAAAACTGGCAGTATCGGCCGCAGCGCGTTCAACTTCTTTTGTACATTACGTAGCTGAATACCTTCAAAAGGGGTCAATGACGGATATTAAAGACCAAAATGAATATGTAAATTTGTTAATTATCCATACCTTATTTCTACGTAGACTTGTTTATTAAACTATATTTACAAAAAAATCTTAACGGAATTGCCATAGCATTCGCCCTTCAAGTGGTGCCCCCAGAGAGTTGTGCTCTAGGCCCGGACCTAGCGGGCCTAGTGGTAGATCCGGCCTTGATTATACACCATGGTGGAATCAGAAAAGGTAAGCTAAGTATCTTTCAGACGAAACGGAGGTTACCTAATCTTTATTTGAAATCCCACGCACAAAATACTTTTAAAAGGGTACTCTCACTAGTAGATATGGGCGCAGTACAACACCTTAACTAAGTCGGTAACGCATCTGTCTACTAAGCTATGATTCCCAAGGTTCAATTACTATGACGTATCCAAAATAATCTTCTTATTCTTCTTAAGTCAAATGGTTGGTTTGTTGTACTTTCTATTCATCTGGAGCTCGGCATGCACTCAGCCTTCCGACTAATTAGTGCTGTCCGCACCATCTGGTAGAATTTCAATGCACTAGAGGAGTTCAGGCAGTGTGGTAGTTCCTCGTTGCCTTCTACATTAAAATTCTATAAGCGAGCGTGAAAGGACCTACCAATTTTGCTGGGAAGATACTTTCACATTCCTTCTAGGGTTCTTATACAACGACATGGGACCGGCGGCTTTACTTCTACTCTGAAGGAAATTGTGCAACGGATTTTTATCGTTCAACAAACATCCATTGACCTTGGCTAGGCTTAAACCAACGAACATCAAGTCGTGAGACGAGTCTTTTACCTCAAGAACAGCGAGGTCGACTCTACAAAATTCATAATTAGTAAAATTGAGATTTCCTCCTTTCCCATGATGAGTAAAGGATGGGGTACTGGGTGCTGTGTATGTTATTGAATTAAGCTAGTTATTGGGTCGTGTTATAATGTAATCAATTGGTTCAGAGAGTCCAAGTTAAATAGGGTCTAGCTCTACAAAACATATACGGGATAAGCTCTCGTGAAGACAGCATTGCCCGTTTCGGTGGCCGCATAGTCTAACGCGCTACTCTCGAAATTGGCTAAACTGCCTATGACGGGTAGATCAAGTTTCGTATCTTGGTCGGATGTATTGAGGGTAGTTTTTCCAAAATGGGTTTCTACTTTCCCTCCATGCAAATGTGGTTATACTTCCTATTAGTATAGCCTTCTTAATCCATAAAACCATTAGCATAGTTAGTATATAAGTGTATGAGCCGAACGGGTTGTAAGATGCAGGTCTAGAAATAAATAAAAATATATTATTTTAAAGAATTTCTGTTGGAATTGAGAGTCGATATTGTCCCCTGTACTTTCCAAAGTGTAGATATTGTAATCAACGCAGCTCCCTCTACATAATATGTGCAGCTAGGGCTAAGCGTGAACTAATCAGCTTGTGCAGCTACCACTCCATCCCTCCAACCCTCTCCATTCCGGAGTTTCTCACTTTATTGACCCGCATCTAGGATTAGTGGGGGAGGGGATGATGGGTGAATGGGAAAGGGTGGGGGAGGTGGAAATGATGGTTGAGAGATGAGGAGTATATTTTTTTTTTCAGTTTGTAGGCAATCACTAAACAAAGTCATGTTAAACACGCACATATTCACGTTTCTATCACGCATCACGCTTCCATTTCACGCAGACACAAAAAAATCAACCAAGCTCTCACTTCGAAGGTAATCGGATGTCATACATTTTATTTTGGGATTTTTTATTGGAAAGATTTAGAACACTTATGGACTACTTGCTGGTGGATGAAGAGGGCGTGGAAGGTAACAAGAATTAAGATCCATATTTTTTCTCAATTATTAAAAAAAAATTGTTTGGCTAAAAAAGAAAATAGACATACAGTTTTTGACCATTTGTCAAGGAATTCCACAAAAATTGAACCAGGAATTCTACTTTTTATCTAAACAACGTTTCATCAAAAATGCTAATATGCTGCTGACAGATATTTAATTAGTTGCCACAAAAATTAGTATTCAGTACTATTTGTCATGTCAAACACTCCCAATATACTCAATTGTAACCAACTAAATAGAGCCATTAGCTCCTTCGGTGACCACGTGGTCTAAATTTGTGGTTTTCAAACTGTGGTCCGTGAACCACTGGTGCTCTGTGGCTAGGTTCTAGCTGGTCCGTGAACCACAGGTGCTCTGTGGCTAGGTTCTAGCTGGTCTGCGAACCACTAGTGCTCTGTGGCTAGGTTCTAGCTGGTCCGCGAACCACAGGTGCTCTGTGGCTAGGTTCTAGCTGGTCCGTGAACCACAGGTGCTCTGTGGCTAGGTTCTAGCTGGTCTGCGAACCACAGGTGCTCTGTGGCTAGGTTCTAGCTGGTCCGTGAACCACTGGTGCTCTGTGGCTAGGTTCTAGCTGGTCTGCGAACCACAGGTGCTCTGTGGCTAGGTTCTAGCTGGTCTGCGAACCACTGGTGATCTGTGGCTAGGTTCTAGCTGGTCCGTGAACCACTGGTGATCTGTGGCTAGGTTCTAGCTGGTCCGCGAAATTTTCTAAGTTTTTAACGGAAAATCTGTATTTGTAATATGCAATTAACGCATCTTAAGTTTATCTGCTTGTACAATTGTATATCGCACTAAGATGAGAGTGTACCAAATCCACTGCCATACAGCTGAGGTAATCAAGGTCAAATTCGCTGAAGGATGCGCAGTACAACATACAGTTAGAGTCCTACAGCTATATGGCAATCACATCTGTACTGAATAGCCCTTTGCTTTATTAAGTTAATTATTCTATGTGTTTTGTTTGTGGAGGGTTTGCCTGAATATTGTATGGGTCTACCATTGAAATTATTTATAATTTAAATTCATAATTGATTGGTGACTTAATAATGGTTCATTGAAACGAAATATAAGTGAAATCAATACGACTCCACGTATGCCTGCTAAAACCAAAATCATTGACCAACTAAATATTTTACAGGGCCTGATCAAGGCAAGGTTTGGATTAGCAATCCTTTCAGTGGTACATATGTTATTGATTCCTTCGACCTTTCATCTCGTATGTGTGATCAGCTTATGGAATAGGCGTCTAATGGAGCATTAAATATCACGTTTATTGAGAAATCCCTCACAAACCTCTAGATCCATGTGAAATCAGAGTAAGATGAACTCGCCAACAGTGCCATAAAGCACCTGCTACCATTTCCCACAACGTACAATTGTGAAATGTGATTTTGTTCTCTGGCTGGACTAAAAAGTTTGAACATGAACAGTCTTAAAATTAAGTCTGACTTAAGATTGAAACTATCTCTCCATTGCACATGATGTAACCAAACTAGTCAAAGATTTCATGAAACACCATTCTCCACAATTAAATGGTGAATAAAAAATCATTAGTTTATTTGCTTTCTTCAAATGTCACTATACAATTTTAATTCTAAAAATAATTGTACAATTATTGTATCTTGTCCTCTGGTCTTAAACAGGTCCATGAGGCTATATTTTTTTTAAATTCAAATATTAATTTTTGTTCATCATAATATATTATTTTCTTCTTGACGCCTATAAATTGAAAGATGTGGTTTAGTGTTGAATAGTGATTTACCATGTTCTTTTGTGTTTTCAAATATAATAAAAAAACCTTACTCTTTTTATTAATTTATTTTTAACTTTGCTATATTAAAATAACATTAATATCAAGTTTTTATGATGATAATGCATTTTAATGAGTTGTTAAATTATTATTCCTTCATTTCGGTACTTGAATGGAAGAGGTGCTGAGGTAGGTGGTCCGTGTTAGGTTGACAGTCTACATCTAGTGGTCCATGGTAAATAAGAATTTGAGGAACACTGGTCTAAGGTTGGGGTCTCCAAACTACGGCCGCTGCCACATCCGGCCCGCCACAAGATTATATATTATTTTATATTTTATAAAAAACAAACTAATTAACTGTTTCTCTTCGTTATTTCTTAACCACGCAGCTTATTTGACATGTCCATTTTCTGTCCACACGTGTGCTTCGCCCCATGACACCAAGCCAGAGTGCTGTCGAAATTGCAAACCCTCATTTTCAGTCGCAGGCGCCATTCAATATACCTACAACAGAACTGTTTGTGTTGAATTTTAGCTAGTTCTAAGTCTCCCTGCAGAGGGTTATAAAATAAAAGTCCAGAAATATGTTACCTAATTTTAAAAATAAGTAATTATATTGACTAATTATTATACATATAATTTATTACATATATTTTTATTATTAATAGCACCGCGTCTTACTACCCATTCGGGTTATACGCACTTACGCTAATGTGTAATGGTAGGGTGATTGTGAGATGAAATGGAGGACCTACAGTTTAACGAGGAATCCGAACCACGGTGGAGGCCTGGCATTCCCCACATTCACAAGATGTCTTGTCAGAGGTGAAGGAAGGGTTTGGTAATCAGATAAATCTTTGCCGGGACCGAGGATTGAACCCCGGCCGCCAGCATATAAGTCTGACACCTTACCCCTAGACCGCCAGGTCACCTATTACATATAAATTGATTCATTTCTAACAGATAATAATAAACCTCAATAACTTTTGGCATTTTTTTTACATACGTGACCGGCTTTATGACTTGAATCTAAATTTGCATGTTGAAACAAATTTGATTTATGATCTATTTGCGCGTGTCAAGTCATTCAGGGCAATAATAATGTTACTTGAAGAACAGGTGAACGTTACTTTGGCCCACAAAAATGTATGAAATATATTATGTGGCCGCGTAGCAAAAGGTCTGGAGACCCCTTGTCTAGGGCGTTACACTCGTGTTAAACTATATTGCTGATGACAGGGAGATATGGGATTGAATACCAGCCGGTTATACTGAGGGTGGTTTTTCCAAATCGGTTTTACATTCTTCGCCTCGCAAATTTGGATACACTTCTACTAAATTCCACCCTCCTCATACTTAACTCATTAGCGTAGCTAGTAGGCTTATATATGCTTATAGCCTGAACAGATATTAATACACACTGCTAAGAAAACAAAAAAAAATTGACACACATTTTAAATGTTTTAATTTGTTGGGTGACCTGGCGGTCTAGGGGTAAGGTGTCAGACTTATATGCTGGCGGCCGGGGTTCAATCCTCGGTCCCGGCAAAGATTTATCTGATTACCAAACCCTTCCTTCACCTCTGACAAGACATCTTGTGAATGTGGGGAATGCCAGGCCTCCACCGTGGTTCGGATTCCACGTTAAACTGTAGGTCCTTCATTTCATCTCACAATCACCCTACCATTACACATTAGCGTAATTGCGTATAACCCGAATGGGTAGTAAGATGCGGTGCTAATAATAATAATTTAATTTGTTGAAAAATCAGTCATTATTAAACTACCTATAAACCAATTTTTACCAAAC
The DNA here is from genome assembly GCA_902151445.1 of Timema monikensis. Lineage (NCBI taxonomy): Eukaryota > Metazoa > Arthropoda > Insecta > Phasmatodea > Timematidae > Timema > Timema monikensis. Next base: position 206,829 of record CABFVZ010000541.1, read on the forward strand.
AAAACTATATAATGTAATTTGGCATGTAAACTCGCCCAAGACACTCATTTGGAACCAAAAGTTTAAAGCCCTTTCCAAAATATATCAAGTTTTTAAAAAATCAGTCATTTGTAAATTGTCCATAAACGATTTTTTAACCCAAAAACAAGTATAGAGTGTAACTAGTCATGTCAAACCCTCCAAAGATACGCTGACGGAACTAAATCTTTGGACACATTTTAAAGATATTTTAAGATTTTGAAATATGATTCTTTTGCAAGCTACCCATAAACAAGTTTTTACCAAAATAGCCTCTAGATATAGGTTTTAAACAAAATCATTAAAGCCATTATCAAAAATTCGGAATTTAAAAAAAATCACTCATTAATAAGCGAAGGACTAGGTTCAGAATCATACAAATGTTTTGAGCTATAGCCCTATAAATTATAAATATCAAATTTGAACAAAATCCATTAAAACGTTTTGGATTCTTGGCCAGGGAAAGACAGACATATATGGAGACTATTTGGGATTGGGCTCATACTAAACGGGAGGATTCACCATCATATAGATACAGTTATTTTAATTTACAATACTTTCTCTTGATATGTAATAGTAAATAATAAATTTTAGTTCTATTAATTTTTCGACTGATTATAATTATAGTTATTATTATTATCACATAGAATTTATCAGTTTTTTTAAAGCCTATCTCTAACAATGCTCAGGTTTATTTGTTAAGGAGTAATAATAACACTGGTCAACAAAGATTTTCTCCCAAGGCAACTCAAGGGTGATCTTAACGTATTTTTTTCCGCTGATTTCAAAACTTGTCTCAGAATTGTTCTATCACTCATAGTTTTAAAGTTACGTCCTCTTTAAGATTATATAGTGTGTAAGTAAACTCTATCTCCAGTGAAGTGGGCGAAGTGGCTAGCAATCGCAGTTAAGTTGGCATAACAGACTCCCTGCTTTGTAAAAAACCCCATCAAACCTCTCTTCGTTTCAACCTTATCTTGTTCAAGGCCGTGCTAGTGAGTATTGTGACATATGACATACTTTGGACATGATGAATCAGACGTTTGCTTGCTTACTGTCTCAGTCAGCACTCCTGGCAGGTTGGTGGTCAATGTTCGTTCTGTGAACAACTAATGATGTGTGTTGCTCTGTCATAAGTTGCTATTAATAAAATTTAGTATATATTTTTTATAGTGTTTATGTAGCTTAGTATATATTTTATAGTGTTTAGAACTCCAAGTGGTACAATGTCTTGAAATTATGTTAACCATCAGGACTCTTTTTGCTAAACTTTGTGGTGAGGTAACATTTAAAATTATCAAACGTAGTTTTACTCAGCTCATTATGAAGTGCTATAAGCTTTATTTTGGTCGCAATATTGGTGACCAAGATAAAAATTTGGCCCTCATTTTTGTTGTTACTTGTGTCAAACTCCTCCCGAGTTGGTCAAAGGGTTCTAGGCACATAAATGTTGGCGTTCCAATTATTTGGCAATAACCAAAAGATAGCTCTACATATTGTTACTTTTGTCTCATAAACATTTCAGGCATAAATTCTAAATCAAAACACACCGTGACATACCTTGATTTACCATCTGCCATAAGGCGTGTGCCTCAAACTGAAGAATTTCCGGTGCCAAAGCCTCCAGAAAATGTCATACTTAATGATGATGGACAACAACAAGAATAAGAGGTGAATGTAGAGCACGGTAATTGATGATGATGTAAGGTTTGATCCCACACTTGAAGTTTATTGTTCATATTCTGAGCCACATGTACTTACTCAAGGAGATTCCAATGACCTAGTCCAAAATTTGAATCCATTTAAAAGGCAAGCAGAACTTTTAGGAACCAGATTGAAAGGCTGAAATCTCCTCCACAAAAAAAAGTATGTGTTTTTAGAGATAGGCATAGTTACTTTAATGATTTATTTTCCCTTGAAGGTCGGCTTGTTTTTTGTAATGTTGTTTATTCTGTTAAGGAAGCACTTGGTCACGAGTACAAAACAGAGGAGTGGCGTTTATTTATTGATTCCTCTAAAGCCAGCTTGAAAGCTATGCTTCTCCACGATGAAAATAGGTTTCCATCAGAGGCACTAGCTCATGCTTCCAAATGAAAGGAACATATGTGATCATGAAACCCCTTCCGGAAAAAATCAAGTATGATGAATACAAATTGAATATCTGTGGTGACATAAAAATCATTATTCTTTTGCTTGGACTACAACTTGGTTCACAAATAACTGTTGTTTTCCTGTGAGTGGGACAGCAAAATCCCAGAAACAGTGACCCCAGCGTACATCACTAACACCAAGAAATAAGAATGTTGTCAACACACCACTTGTCGATCCGATAAAAGTGTATTTACCTCCACTACATATAAAGCTTGGTGTTATGAAAAACTTTGTTAAAGTAATGGATCGAAGTGGGCGATACTTAAGACTAAAATTTCCAAAGATCAGTGATGCAAAGTTCAAAGAGAGGGTATTTGTAGGACCTCAAATATGAGAGTTGATTAAAGAGAACTTCAATGGTTAGTTGAACCAGATTGAAAAGGTGGCGTAGGATTCTTTCAAGAGTATTTGCAGGAACATTTTAGGGAAAAAAAGACAGATAACTACAAAGAAATAGAGAATGGTTTGTTAAACTCTTGCCAGATCATGGGATGTAACATATCTTTGAAAATACATATCTTAGATAAGCAACAGGATTTCTTCCCAGAAATTTTTGAAGCAGTCAGTGATGAATATTGTGAACGGTTTCATCAAGACTTTTTACGGAATGGAAAAACTCTACCAGGACACGTGGCGTCCAAATATGCTTGCTAACTATTGTTGGACCCTTAAGAGGGATATTCCAGGCGTGAAATACCACAGAAAATCCTACACTTCTACATTTTAGGTGAGATAAAACCCTTTAATATATATGTATTTTGATAAACGTAGCACTGTAAAATTCAAATGGGTATTACTCAAAATTATTAGGTGATAGAAAAATTTTAAAAATAGACTCGAGTTCAGCACAAAAAATATTATTATATTCACCTATTTTCGCTTTTAGGGCAATTTTATTTTTTGCTACCCAGTGTAATTGATAGTAAGGTTATATCTTCGTGTTTGATATTTTTATTCCCTTATCCTTATTTTATATACGTTTTAGCTTTTCTTCTATGATGACGACATGTTTCAGTGACTTTTCACCATTTTCAAGTATTATTTTTATTCAAGATTATTGATTTTAATTCATACTATTGGAATTTTGTAATTTTTACGGTATTACATAGAATAATTATCCTATACAAATATTAAATACATTATATAATTATTCAATACAAATGAGACTTGAACATGGTGAAAAATCACTGAAACATGTCGCCCATATAGAATTAAAACTAAAACTTTTATAAAATAAGGATAAGGGAATAAAAATAATAAACAAGAAGATATAACACGTATAGCCAGTACGGGTTGTAAAACTCGGTTCTAATAATATTATTAATAATAATAATAAGTTGATTAGTGTCAGATTCACAATGGTATGATTATAGTTCGTTGTTACTGAAATATGGATATAAATATAATTAACACCTATCAGTCATTAATTTGTTAAGACAATTTGTCTTTAATAATTTTGTCGCTGTAATCATTAGGTCATCAACCTTGCGATTTATTTGTTTCAATTCTCCACTTTTGTCTATTCTGTGCCAAATTGTTTACATCTCGGGTTTAATTTGGTTCAGTTCTCCATTTTGGTCTATACTGGGCCAAATTGTTTACATATTGCGTTTGATTTGCTTCAGTTCTTCACTGTTGTCTATCCTGGGCCAAATTGTTTACATCTTGCGATTGATTTGTTCAGTTCTCCACTTTTATCTATCCTGGGCCAAATTTGTTTACATCTCGGGGTTAATTTGCTTCAGTTCTCCACTGTTGTCTATCCTGGGCCAAATTGTTTACATATTGCGATTGATTTGCTTCAGTTCTTCACTGTTGTCTATCCTGGGCCAAATTGCTTACATATTGCGGTTGATTTGCTTCAGTTCTCCAATTTTGTTCATCCTAGGACAAGTTTTTATATCTTTGTACCGTCTTCTGTTAACATCATCCATTATCTGATACATGTATTGGTCTCTCTCTTGAATTTCTCCCTTCCATATCTCCGTCAAACTATCATTATTCATCATCTACCAGGTTAACTCTTCTTTCCTGTATACCTTTCCATCGTATCGTATCGTATAGTATCGTATTTCAATCATTTTAAATATAATAAATGTTGATATTATAAAAAAATGGCAAGGTTAGTTATAGTTTATGTTATTTTATTCTTATTATAAGGATAACATTCATAATGCACTTATGTATTAGTATTATTTTAAATAATTTGAAAATTTTGACAACTGTAATGATCACTAGGATAACGGATCTAACTATAAAATCTTATTTTATTCTGGAATGTTCGCCAAAACGTCAAATAAACACTGCCGAATTTAAACGATTTCTTCGAAAAGTATTTTAAAATGACTATCTACTCTTAGGCCGGTGCGCATTTTTTACGATAAAGAATATAAAATGAGCCGTTACGTCAAAATGAACGTCAATGCTAATAAAAGTCTTCAACAAAGCTGTAGGAGTTGATTCGAAAGAGCAAACGAATTTAACGCTACTAAAGGGTTCAGATTTAAAAAAAGATGACTATAAGTCCTAACAATGGCCCATCAGTTAAGACTTGGACCAATAGCTCCTTAAATAACCGTTATAGAAGAGTTTTCGAAATGTATTAAATTAAAAATAGGTTTTATTATTGGTACCTTCAACATACGTGCTATTCACTTTTTATTCTAATTGATATTTAAGAGCGTGCATCACATTCCAATCAACTCCGTTATACAGTCACCTTGAGATCGTTAATTTACACGCACACTATTGCACGGAGATCATTTCTGATTAAATATTAATGGAGTTAAAGAGTTAATAGAAGTTCTTGATATAATATTCACTATCACCATCATCTTATCTCACTGGGACATGGAAATAACCTCCACATAAAGGATGTACGATTAGTATATTCGGGCATCCCCTGGGCGACAGTACATTAGTACCGACAAATCTTTCCACTACTGGGCTACGAGTTGTGCAACTTAGACATACCATTAAATTAATTCGTGGGTAATAAATAACCCTTGTATCAATACAGGTTATGTAAACTAATATTTACGCAAATAAATCTGTAAAAACAATGTATTCCCCTGTAGTCTACAATTCCAACAGACGAAAAATGTTGTTATTAACTTGGTAGCGCCAATAAATCTTCTATCCTTCGTCTTGACTAAGAGTAAAATGCAGTATAGTCTCCCGACCGCATAAATTCCTGCGAACTCCTCCAACTAGCCAGGCAGTCCTCCAGGGAGTTGATAATGGAATTATGGTATCAGAATTCAAATGGGGCATTAGCACAGGCAATAGTCAAGTGACTTGGAGTCCATTTTAGTTGAGAAAATTCTCACAGAGGCGTGGTGGGACATCCGATTTTCATTTATTGATGTAAACAAGATTAGCCGTTATGCTTAAAGACCAACACCATAGCAAAGTCGGTATTGCGTTGGTTAAAAGGAATAAATCTCACGGGTTTGATTACTGGGAAAAAAAATGACTTCCTACTATACGCACTTTAATTATCCCTTTTACCCACTTCAGTGGCTGCGGAGTCTAACGCGCTACTCTCGCAGTAGAATGGACTGCCAATGATGGGGGATCAAGGTCATTCGGGTGTATTGAGTTTTTTCCAAAATAGTTTATCACTCCCCCACCACGCAAATGCAGGTATACTTACATTAAAAATAACTTTACTAATCCCTAAAACCATTAGTGTCAATATAAATTAGTATATAAACCGAGCGGGTAGTAAAAAAAATGCTGCTAAAAAATAGGAAATAAACACCCCCAGTTCACAGATGAGATACTAACCTACACCTTTCTGTAACAAGCAGACCAGACTAAATGATCCTGATGTACCCATCATTGTAGGTCCCTGGTACGAGTTTCCCAACAGTGCATCACAACCTTGATTCAAGATATGAGACTAGAGGCATGATACATTATTGTAAGTCCCTGGTACGAGTTTCCCAACAGTGCATCAAAACCTTGATTCAAGACATGGGACTGGAGTCCTGATACATCGCTGGCTCGCCCATACATCAGACCGGCTGAGGATGAATACACACTATAGATAATGTGAGTACGAGGAGTGTAGCAGGATCCTGTCATTTAAACCCGTGAGTAAGAAACCAGGGTAATAAATCACTTCTATAATATATGCTCAGTTTTACCACCGAGACTTTCATTCGCATAAAATACTGGAGGAATTTTCTATCTTATTTTAAAATAATACATGAAATGATTTATTCGAGAAAGGTGTTCTAGCAGGAATTTGAGCTGATAGCTTTTGGATTAATGCGCCACCCTCTGCAAACCAAAAGGTATGTGAAAATACCTTTCCCGGTAAAATATGTAAGACCTTTAGCTTTCGCTAGTAAAAATGCTCATGTGCTGGTAAATCGCTCGATTCAGAAAGGGCTCATTAAATACCTCAACAAAATAAATATTAATATATACCTATTTCTGTCTTAAAAACTTTATCTAATGCATTCGAGAAAATAATACGTGAGTATACTTTTCATCAACTAATAAATAAACTCTTGGATATTAACATGTCTTTATTAAAATAAATCTACTGTCACTAATTTAGTAGAGTCTATACGAGAAATTATCCCTCGGGTCTACTCCAAGGTCAGCTTGATGCTATTTACCAAAGTAATATTATGGTTTATGACAGCATAATATAATTCTCTCGAAATTTTGTAATTTTGGCCTATCACACTCACAGGTAAATTGGTTTAAATTCTAGTTTCATAATATATCATATGGAATTAAAATAGATTCACACACCTCTCCGACACATTTTTAGCCAATAGGAGTACAACCCAGGGTTCTAATTTAACTATTCTTTTTAATTCGTTTATCGATATCATTGGTAAATACTTAAACTAGCCTGATTATTTACTATTTGTGGAAGGTGACCTGGAGGTCTACGGATAAAGTGTCAGACTTCTGTGCTGTGGGTCCGGGGCTCAATCCTCGGTCCTGGCACAGATTTATCTGATTACCAAACCCTTTCCCTCACCTCTGACAAGACATGTATTAATCACAACTTGTGAATGTGGGGAATGCCAGGCCTCCACCGTGGTTCGTATTACACGCTTTAATCTGTTGGTCCTCTATTTCGAAAATCTCACAATAACCCTAACATTACACATTGGTGTAACCCGGACGGGTAGTAAGAAGCAGTGCTAGTAATAATAATAATAATGATAATAAAAATATTAAAATAATAATAATCTTTGTGGATGATGTAAAACTATTTAAAATTATCCAATCAATTCCAGATTGTATGTACTGTGTTTACAAAACTACATAAATGGTATTTTGTAATTGTCTACTGAAAACGGGTTGTCTATTAATAAACCAAAGACCAAATCAAAACATTTTATTGAAAAACTAGCCCTTAATGTTTTACTTATAAATTGGTAAATGATAAAATATTTCGCTCCCCTTATATTAATGATATGAGTGTTCTCCTAAACAACCAACTCTTCTCTCACTATCATGTGGACCATATAATTAATATCTCACTCATTGACGTTACTTGGACTTATTAAATTTGTCACCTCTTCGTTCAATAAAGTTGACTGTATTCTATATCTGTAATATGCCTTGGTTAATATCTAATCTCAAATATGCTAATGTTGATTGGAAATCCATCGCCTTAAATAACTCTCAGATTGGAAAACGTTCAACATAAATTTGTTTCTGCTTGTCATGACTACGCCTATGGCAGAATTCAAAACCTTTAAGGTTTCCAAATTTTTATTACGCAGTATTTATTGGTAACATTTTAATAGCAACATTTGTTGTATACTTTCCTTTGAACTCTCAAAATTGAAAAAAAAAAAAAAAAANAAAAAAATCTCAGAAGCTCTTACCATCTCAGCCCTATTAACCGTTTTAAACATAGCGCAAACTGTAGATTTACCGAATTTAACTTTTACCACAAAAGAAGAGCCAAACTCGGAGAGTTATATAAGGATTTCCCTTATTATTATTATTATTATTATTATTAATGTTCTATGCAGATTTTTAATATAAAGATTTGTTTTAATGATGATAATATTTATTGATTTTAATTTTTTGGTTGTTATTATTGAGATCTTAATTATTCTTAAATGTTTTATTATTAGGTATGTTTCATTACTGGCCTGTTATAGGTATTAATTAATCATCACTATAATAAAGGCTATTGATATTATATAACAAATCTAACTTAACACCTTCAAATAACAAGAAGTTTTAGATAATATATCTTATCTTGGTATTTGATAAAATGTCTTAAGTACAACTCAACAAGTAAGTATTGGATTTATTTTAATTATTTCAATAAAGAATTTATCTTACCATTTTTAAAGTTATATATGTATGGTTCAATATTTTGATTTCTAAAACACTTTTTCAAACCTAGGCAGGAAACTATAACTAGATATTTACATTATATTTTCAGTTTTACAATTAATAATTTGATTCACAGTGGTTTGATACTATTCATGACAAAGATAAAAATCAAAAGGCTATACATGGAAAAGAAGGAATAGATTTTATCAATAAATAGTTAATTAGTCAACAAATAAGAGTATTTTATATATTGATTTACGCCCGGAAAACTTTCCTCTACAATAAATTTTTTTTTTATTACATTAGGAGTGTCTAACCCAGTTATACACCTATCTAAAGTGGTCCTGAAAAATAAAGTTTACACTCATGCACTCATCGCATTACTTAATTTAAATAGATTGCTTGGGGAATTGGTTGACTAGTAGCCATTAAACCAGAGCGCTTTCATTTTTAAAATATCAGCAGAACGACACCTTCAATTTCTCAGCCAAAATTAATTTGATGAGTCAGAAAATTGTACTTATTAAATATCAAAACGATCCAATGTTAAAGTATAGGTTTTTCACCAAGAGAGAAAAAAAAAATTGTTAATATTTTACAAAACTTATCAATGAATGCATTCTAGTTTATCTTTATATTATTGTTTTGGAATAATTGATTTTAAATGATGTATATTGAAAAATTGAACAAGTATTTTGCCAATAGCCAATCAATTGATTTGATGTTTTAAAATTTTATAGAAGATTTAAAATTAATTAAAGATAATTATGTAAGATACTTGTGAAACATTCTATACCATCAATGCAATCATTACATAGACAAAATGTTTATATATGAAAAGACACGAAATTATAATACAATTACATTATATATATAATACAATTACATTACATTATATATATATTACAATTACATTATATATATATATTAATAAATATTGTACTATGTATTCGTCAACAATTACTATAAACAATAAATATAAATTATTTATTATTTATATGGTAAACATGATCACAGTCCATATACAATTTCACGGATTTTTAAAATATTGATTAGCATTAAAGAATGTAATTTAAAACTATATTAAATGATCAATTGTGAAAAACTATTACTTAAAATTAAGTATCAAGTAAATCATGAAAGTGTATACAATTAAGGGTTTGAACATTGAATATATGTTAGTACATAGCTACAAATGTAAATCAGTATTTGTTATGTTTTTGATATGTTTTTTCATATATTAAGGGTGAAATCCTTCAATTTGACTGAGTGATCATACCACATAACAGTATTATCGATCTACTAAGTAATATATTTCAACAACTATCTAAAAAGTAAGAGTAATTTTAATCCATCATGTACAGGCAGTACAAACCCAGTTAATATTTACACCTCTTGTGGAATATATCAAAACGACTTTACTTGCTCATCTGAAACATTACTTATGTGATTTATATAAATATTTTTTTTAACATTGCATCCTACTACACATTCAGGTTATAGACTTATGTACTAATTACGCTAATGGGTTGGGGATGAGGAAGGTTTAATTAAGAAAGCGCACGTTTAGCAAGGCTCAAATAAATAAATAAATAAATATACTGTCACCATCTTTAAATAGAAATACAAATTTAGAATGAAGAGACATTGAAAATCAAAACTGTAAACCAGGAGTTGAAAAGCATTTAAAATTCCAAGTACCTGGGAAGTCTGCTGACAAAGGATACCTACAGCCCCAAGTAAATTTGGTCAAGGGTCATCATGGCCAAAGAAGCTTTCAACAAGAAGAAATTATTGCTGACCAGCAGGTTAAGTTTGTAACTGAGCAAGAAACTGATGAAATGCTAAAGTTGGAGCATAATACTCTATAGAGCAGAAACTTTGACTAATAGGAAGATGTAAAATAAATACTTGGAGAGCTTTGAAATGTGGTGTCGGAGAATACTTGAGAAGTCCAGGTGGACAGACAGGGTGGCAAATGAACAAGTCCTTAGGAGTGTTGGTGAGAAGAGAGCCATTTTGGATATGATTCTTCGGTACTTAGCAAAACTGGATCAGACACATTCTTAGGAGGAACTGTCTTCTGCACAACATCATAGAAGGAAAGGTTGAGGGAGAGAGGAGCTTAGGAAGAAGGAGGATTCTAATATTGGATAACTTGAAGGAAAGAAGGAAATTCTGGTAGCTGAAGGAGGATGCAGATGGCAGGTTGCATTGATGGTCTAAGTTCACTGACAAAAGGAATGGACTTATCGTAAGACATAACATCTAATAAATAGTTATAATTATAATTATAATCTATTATTATAAAAATAAACTCAAAACTAAATAAAATTGCAAGACTTACACTATATATTTTTTCAGAGAAACATTAAACCTTTTATATCAGCAAGGGTGTGAGTTTTAGATCTTATTTCTTGAGGTGAAGTCACTTTCACAATTGGTGACCACAAATTCTTGTCTTTGATCTCTTGGCAATTGGTCCTTTTCCCACAGTGAGCTATGCACAGCCAAATAATGTACATATTTGGTTATCAAATTTAACAACTTTTGGGAATTGATTTCTGCCGAGAAAAAGAGTAAAAATTGTGTAAACCAACCTCACTTGCTATATTTTCCAAAATACGAAACCATTTCTAAATGTTTTAATCGCAAATGGGGTATTTATATAACGTTTATAATAATATGAATTGTATGTTGATTCGTCCACAAGTCAATGGGAATCACACAACCATGGATTGGACCCATTGACTGTCTAACTATATCATGGGACAACGTAGCTAGGTACATGTATTAATAATTTATTTTGAAATAAATAAATCATATATCTGAGAAAGGCATTGTTCCATATTGAAGCCCGTCTTATCATCCGTTTGGGTTATACGCTTATGTACTAGTTACACTAGTGTAATAGGGATTACATACCCACCCTTTTCTGGAGAGTGTGGACAACCATTTAGGAAAAATCATCTCAATACACCCGACCGAGACCGAACCCTGATCTCCCAGTCTTCGGCAGTCTAGTCTATTGCGAGAGTAGCATCTTAGACTATGCAGCCTCCAAAGTGGGTTAAAACGTTGTCACCTTGGACCTTAATGAGTAATAAATTATATCAACGCTATTCAACCGTTGATGGCACCAGCGGCGGTAGACACAAGGACCAAACGTAGGGGTCATATAATGTGTTTTACTGGCAACGAGGAGGCGTGACTTATAATCAAGACCAGATGAAATGAGAGGGTGTTTCCTAATTTGCTTACCACTCTCCCTTCACACAAATTCTGAAATTCTAAATTCTACTTTACTCATTCCTTCACAATTAGTGTAATTAAATGGGTCTAGTCCTGAAGGGTAGTAAGTTATAGAGGGGAGGATATATTAATATAAATAATAAACTAATGATATAGCTAATGGAACAATGGCGAATAGAGGTGTGGCTCCCCAAAACCCTTCATACTTTATTGTGTGCACCTTGTTTTACTACCCTGACCCACCTCGGTGGCGTGGTTGGCTAACGCGCTAGTTGTGTTGAGCTCAACCGCTGAGGACGGGGAGATCGAGGTTCGAATCTCGGTCGGGTGAACTGGGGGTGGTTTTTCCTAAATGATTTTCCACTCTACCTTCACGCAAATGCGGGTTCACTTCCTCTAATTAAACCTTCCCAATTCCTAATCCATTAGCGTAATTAGTACGTAATGCGTATAACCCGAACGGGTAGTAAGATGTGGTGCTAACTATTATTATTATTATTATTATTGTTTTACTAACCACCCGGGTTATCTGGGTATTTACATCAGAGCAGTAAAGGCGAGGAGTCCTTTAGGACAGGTGACCTGGTGGTCTACGTGTAAGGTGTCAGACTTCTATGCTGGCGGCCGGGGTTCGATCCTCGGTCCCGGCAAAGATTTATCTGATTACCAAACCCTTCCTTCACCTCTGACAAGACATCTTGTGAATGTGAGGAATGCCAGGCCTCCACCGTGGTTCGGATTCCACGTTAAACTGTAGGTCCTTCATTTCATCTCACTATCACCCTACCATTACACATTAGCGTAAGTGCGTATAACCCGAACGGGTAGTAAGACGCGGTGCTAATAATAATAATCCTTTAGGACAACACACTTTGTACACTCGGCTGGTATTCAAACTTTGGCCTATCCATCACTGGCAAAGAAAACTAGACGAGGCTGACGTCTTTGTCTGCGTGACCACTGATATGCGTCCTTAATATTTACATTAAGTAGGTTTTTATAGTACATATTAAAATATATACCTCAGTGATGTTATATTATTTTTCATTATTTATTATTATTAGCACCGCGTCTTACTACCCGTTCGGGTTATACGCACTTACACTAATGTGTAATGGTAGTGTGATTGTGAGATGAAATGGAGGACCTACAGTTTAACGTGGAATCCGAACCACGGTGGAGGCCTGGCACTCCCCACATTCACAAGATGTCTTGCCAGAAGTGAAGGAAGGGTTTGGTAATCAGATAAATCTGTGCCGGGACCGAGGATTGAACCCTGGACCTCAGCTCAGAAGTCTGACACCTTACCCCTAGGCCACCAGGTCACCGTGATGTTATAAAATGCATTTGTTTCAAAGAACAAGGGGCAGTTCTCAGTTTCCCGTAGGAGGATTATTTTAATTTTTAGGTAAAATAAATAAGATTGGTTAGTAAGAAGTGCTAGGAATGGTCTTTCCTGTAGGTCAAAGAATATAAGAATAAGGACAACCAGATTTTATAAAAAAAATGATCTCCATAGTATTTAACTAGTTGGAAGGCGTAAGCAATATAATTTGAATTAACTTTATCTAATCTGTGTCTTATTAAAAGTCATATTTACTTAATTTATAATGATTCTAGAATGAAAGTTTAATTCATCTGAAGAAACGCACTCTTTAATGTGACAACTAAAATCCCCACCATACAGTATTATAGGCATTTCACGACTTAGGTTGGGGCTGAAGAGGACGTGAGTCAAGGTTAGTGTTTTTTTAGAGTTTTTTTTAGTTAAACTTTTTTTGGCCAAAATAAATAAAACATTGCTCCCGTATAAACATAAAGTTTAATTTTTTTCACATGGAGATATCAACAGTTGTTGAATATCTGTCAAGGATATCCTGGAATTTATTGACAGTTTTTGCACTTTACTTTGCTGCTATGCTCATGACAGATATTCAGCGAGTTTTGATATCACAATGTGAAGAAAATTAATGTGTATGGTTGTTTGGATGCAATATTTTATTTATTTTGAATGAAAACATGTTTTGTTATAAAAAAACTTTAAAAAACATTGACGTTTTCTCACGTTCCTTAGACTTCCTTCTATAATAACTATTCGTACCCAGACAAAACATGTCACACGTCAACTTTCTTGCTCGTCCAAGTCAAAAAGTTTGTAGTAAAACCCAGTGACCTTTTGGATAATGTGTGCAAATATTCAGCTCCACAGCTTTTTCTAGACACCTTAACCATTTTTTATATAAAATTGGGAACTTTACCGTAAATTAGAGAATATAAATTGTGGCTTCAATGTTGAAAGTTTGTAAGCTTTGATTTGATACTCCACAATCATTGTGTTTTTTTAATTAAAAATTAAATCTCTTTGTTAGAAAATAAGAAATCCCTATTGTAAGAAATGATCGTTTTAAGAAATTGAGACTTTCTTTTTAGTATTATTTTTAATCCTAAAATGTCCTGGTTCATCATCGAAAAACAGGTTTTCGCTTTAAAACAATATTTTGAAAATCGATTGTGTAGAACTCTAGAGTTACTATCGAAAATACTCACTTAATGTTAAATATATATTGATTCATACACACACACACACACACACATATCAACATCTAAATATTTGTAAGCACATTTGTCACTTTGTTAATATTGTTGATAGCAATTAAATAATTACCATTTTCAGATATGTCAAGGATAAGCATTGTCATTGCTAAATTAGGGCGTGTTTCCAAAACAAACCTCTACAAACATTGTTTTTGCACATTTTTCAAGTTATAAACTATTTTTATCTGCTATGAAAAAAAAAAAGAATGTATCGATTCATGTGCAATTAATTTCAGTAATCATGTTTGCATGTTCTCGTGTTTACCGAAAAGGGAGGCTTTAAAATACACCCTAATGGAATTAGATTTTGAAAATTAGCGTCGAGGGCTGTCAAGTGGGATTGTAGTGGAAGTGGAGTCAATAATTCATTAGCGAGTTCCCAAGGGAGTGAATGCCCTGCCCCCACCCCATCCTTTTCCTGATATTGGGACCCAATACAAGGGGGCAAGGTACACTACGTTCAGATTAAAAGTGTCACATAAACTGTTATTTTTAAAATATGATTGGTTTGTTCTTGTAACTTCTGATAAACTAAAATTGGAAAAAGGATTTTATTTGTAAACTGACTCGACATAAAAAACACTGGGCTAATTCAACAAACTAATATAATTATCTAGATTTCTTATTAAACTATTACCAATTTATTAAACCTAAAATAAAAAAATGGGTGTGTGTACTTATGTACGCGCGCGAGAAGTTATACTTCTTTGGCATCATTAAAAAATAGTTTTTAATTACATGCAAATAATTAATTACAATAAAATGATAATATTTAGTATTAATTATGTTAAATAATAATATTTTAATTTATATCAATAAATAATACATACGAATAGTTAACCTCAATTATATTGGAGCACTTGAAAAAGTCTATAAGCACAATTTTTTTCACTAATATTTACGAATAGTAAATAATATTAATCAAAATATTCAATTTAAATCACTACTGAATACAATTTATTAGCACATATATAATTCGCACTTGTATGAAACTAAAACACGTGTTGTGAATGTAGAAACTAGAAACATGTGGATAAATATTATATATATGAAAACAGTGATCAGAGGCGACGAGCGTACCAACATGCGCGACTAACAGAGGTTCTATTTCTATTTTGTTGGTAGCTTTTTTTTTTCGAGACTTAATGAGCGGTTTAGCTTCAACCTGTTACTTTTGTGTTACAGTGATGCGCGCGCATCTTAAAATTTCACTCTCATCATTTTTTCATAACGCGCCTAAAGAAGTATAACTTCAAAAATGGAGAAAGTTTAGAAATTGTTCCAAACCCTACGTTTCAGGATTCATAATCTTTAGACTATTCATATTTTTATACTATATTAAGTTTAAAATCTGACACATTAAACTTTTCAGTATAACACAAGTTTACTCATTACTTTTCACACAAACTATATATGTACTAGTTATTTTGCAAATGGTATAACTAAATTAATTCATACATTTTTACTCCCACAGCATAAGGCATCAGATTCACAGCAGAGTGGATTTCCGGTGGCGCAGGGTTCCAACCATAACTACAGTAGAGTTAAATGATTGCGTTGACTTCTCACACATGTGTGATCATTGAGCTTTTTTCCATCCCTTTCACAAATTCTAAGCTAGCTCAAATCATTAATAAACATACGTTTTATTAGTTGTCATACCAAGACTATATATAAAACATCTCATAAATCTCTCTATCGTTCTCATCACACGTCTTACTACCCATCCATACTATGTGAGTCAATCAAGTTAAAACATACATTTTGTGAAGCAATATAGTTTAAAAGGACATAATGTGGAGTAATCATTTTTCCTAAATTGCCGTCCAGTGACGTAATCAAACCTGAAATTCCATATAGTTATCTAATCAGGTCTAAGATTTTTTGTAAATTTAATATTTACAGTATATAAATACTAAAACATCTTGATATCGCATTTGATTTGTAATATATTTAGCATTTAAATATATTTTTGAGATTAATACTTCCTTTAATGCATCCTCTAGCCAGTTTAAAGCTTCACGCCTCAAACCAGAAGCCGTATATTCTATCACTTATAAGTAAAATCTTCTGTTTACACACGGGAAAAGATTTAAATGAAATGTGAATACCAGTAATGTCAACGTCATTACTTTGACCGCAGACAATTATGGGATAAATATAGGCCTATATTCAATCTTCTATTATAAAATTTGGCTAGTATACATTTACCAGTGCAAGTGAACACGTGGACTAAGACGTCAGTTTCATTTAAATCTGGTTTTAAAGTATTAGGGAGGTCGGGTGTGAATGCCGGGATCATTTCATTTGAGGTGATGTTTACAAGATGGTTTTTCACTCCCTCTCAGCACGAATGCATATATACATCCTATAGTCTAAATTATAGCTTTCTCATCCTACCTAATCATTATAAATAGTAGTACAGGATGGATGGGTAGTAGGTCACGGAGCATGCGTACTTTATTTGGTATTTTTAAATATTTTTTACATTATTCCTATTTGGATTCAATTATATACCTAAAATTTCATATGAATGGACATTTGGAGAATATTTAAGAAAATAAATACATATTTTATGCGGTTCACATTGATAATATTTGAAGTCACATTGATAATATTTGAAGGGTACAGGAGAATAGTGGGAAGTCACATAACACACATTTTCCAAGAAAACTTCTTCTCAATCTTAAACAACAGCAAATACTTTTTATAAAATTAATTTAAATACGACAGAAACCTCTTTTAACCATAATTTAATGTGCACTAGAAAGGTATCATGAATGTCCAATATATGGCAGAGCTAACTCAATTGAAGTTAAAATTTGACTTTCCATCTTTTCTCCTGTATCCTACCTTTGATTTTACTATACTACTATTCTGAAAATTGTAAAATGACACCTGGACACTGGAATTGAACCAGAGACCATGACTTAGTAAGCCAATGCTCTTACCCCTGAGCTATCCAGGAATCATCTCGTGCCCAATGTAGCCGACGATTTCCACACGTCCATCATATACTCTGCCTTAAAATATGAGTGAAGAATGACCCTGAGTACGGAATTATTCTTGGATAGCTCATAGAGCATTGGCATACAAAGCCAAGGATCCCGGATTCAATTCCCGTGTTTAGTTGTCATTTTTAAATTTTCAGAATTTGATATTTAGATGGAGTAAATTCTCATCAAAAGCTTTTAATTGCTTTGCCTATTTGATTCTTATATATTATTATTCCCATTTTATAGGATTTATAATATTTATCAAAAGTGACAGCTGTATAAAACCTGATTTGACTTTTGAATACGTGAATATAGATATAGTAACTTTATATTGCTCCCAGATATGTCAATTGGCAGGAAAATTGGGGCTTACCTTGAATTCCTTAAGGATAGGAAATTTTAAGTGTATAGTTAAATTTTCAAAAAATTAGAAAACAAAAATCCTTGAATCAGGGGTCATTAAAACTTTAAATAGAATCATTAAAGTCAACAACAACATTAAATATAGATCCCAGTGTAATACATAAATGCGTCGACTAAGCTCGAAGTTGTATTTACAATCTGTTGTTGGTGGTGTGTTCCGTTATTAATGCTGGTGTATTCACGCTATTGAAATTGGCTATGAAGATATGAAACATTGATGAATCTACCAGACAGCTTTACTGTTTACACAGCCCTGGTATTTATTCATGAAACTAATTCAAACATGCATTAGCAGCAAAAGCGTGATGCGTAAAATGAGCCTGTGTTTATCAGTAAAACAATTCATAAAGGGAGAGAACATTTAGTTGGCTGGATAAAATGGGTATTAGGAATGTTTTTTTGCTTGGATGTATTGAAAACGTTATAAAATAATGTAACATTATACACTTATAGTTTGGAATTAACTTACAGATTTTTATTAAAATTAAAACAAATGTATTTGCCAGTTCTCTATAGCCTATGTACTAGTATTATAACTAAATTAAAAAGTCTACAAATTTCTTTGACATATAAATATATATTTAGTTTTTGTGCACAACGTATCATGGATAGGAAAAGTGGTGGTGAGTTTGGGGGGTCAAGCACCCCCCTCCCCTCTATCCCTTAGAAAATGTTGGCCCTTCTTGGAACTGACTGTCTCCTCAAGGTAAGGATTTAACATCCTATATATAATTTGATAAGTGCGTTTGTGGTTATAGAAATTACATGGAAATTGCTGGACAAATTTTGACAAACGACCTCTCATTTTAAAGGTTAGGGGTCTAGGAAGTTGGAAAAAATATCAGTTTCCAACAAAAATCTGACTCTCCTAGAGAATGTTCAATTTTTTATTCTTTGTTTATATCACCATAGAAACCATAATTTCTACATGAGTATTTCAGTAAATAAAATATTTCTCTCTACTTACAAATACTACCAACTTAACTCTTACTTCAGTTGTACGATGCAAAAATTTATACTTAATAATAAACCAATGATAGTAGGTTAAAATCTATTATTTTGTCTGCATTGCTAGTTTATTTACTTCTCAAACTTTCTCTAACACACTCTAGCTCTCACCCACACCCAATCTCTTTCGCACGCACGCACACGCACATTCTCTCTCACAATATCCCTAACACTCTGTCACACTAATACACTTTCTTTCACACACATATTAATTAAATACATAGTGTTTGTTACATGAGGGAACTGGGAGATTTAATGTCACAGTGTTACGTAACACAGATCTTAACCTAAAATACTAAGTTGTAAAAATAACATTAATGTTCAGGTTTTCACCGTTAGTAAACATAACGTATAGATAGCCTCTTATTCAGAGTTGTATTAAAGCTGAGTTGCTCTTACTGATGTCAAAAATTATTCCCTGTGGAATAATGACATTCACTTTTGAGGAAAAAGTTACGTAACACAATTTAGAGAGGGGTAGGTTGAGGTTGAAAGTCTACTTAGTGTTACATTGATTAAGGCTAAAAAAAGGTAAATAAAAAGCTTTACGTGTCTTGTGAATTACTCCTTATTTGTAAGAAAATGGGTCATTAGCATCTAGACCTTAAGATATGAGATCTGAGCCTCTAGTCTTGAATTTACCATCCGTGGTATCAACAAATCGAATACAGTAATAATGATTATTAATACATACAATCATAATCATAAAGATTCAGTAATACTTGAAAGAAACCAAATGAATGGCAAATAATTGAGTAAGAAAAAAAAGAAATTTCTCTGGTAAATTAATATTATGTTTATACTTCTTGTAATACTTCAAAGTCTAAAAAAAATGCAGGTTATCTTTAATCAACTTTTTATAAGCAATTATATTTTTAAAATATATATCTAAAATTGCAAATTTTTTATGAATAATAAATGCTACTCATTCTGTTAAAAAACTATGAGCCAACTAACTGTTTTTAACTAAGCATTCAAATGGTTCGATCCACTCCTAAGCTCCGCTGACAGCGCCTGTGTATATTATCAGCGTGTCCTAAGAATGTGTCTTTACATTTTAGTAATATTCGGTGTTATCCTGTTAACAGAATTAAAAACCCTTCCTTCACCTCTGACAAGACATCTTGTGAATGTGGGGAATGCCAGGCCTCCACCGTGGTTCGGATTCCACGTTAAAAACCCTACCATTACACATTAGCGTAAGTGCGTATAACCCGAACGGGTATTAAGACGCGGTGCTAATAATAATAATAATAATAATAATAACAACAACAGAATGAAATGATGGGCAGGAACTGAGTATATTCTTTAAATTGAAAAATCGAAATCGAACTTGGGACCTTTGACTTAGTACACCAATGCTTGAAATGGGACCACTCCCTGATAGCTCAGGGATTAGAACATTGATGTTCTAATCCAAAGGTCCTGGGCTTTATTCCCGTGTCCAGGTGTCATTTTTCAATCTAAAGAATATGTCATTTAGATGCGGCTATAAACGTAATTATCCGATATAATAGCTTTAACAAATAAAGAACTGGGTGTTGTATATTATCTATAGTTGATAAAATAGTTAGTTTATACAAGTTTTTATTGACTCACTAGATTAACTATCCGTTGATGAATATGTTGTGAGCCACAATCTTGTAGCTACAGTCCATTTTTCGCTGGAGTGTTGGTAGATAATGGCTCTACCTTGATTTTAGTTGGAAGAACAGGTAATAAATTCAAACATATTTTCTTTGTGGCCAATATTGAGAAAATGTCACTATAATATTTATATTATTTTATAGGTGTTGCTAATATCTATCAAAAGTGAGCGATACAGATAGCATGACTTGATGTATGAATATATTATAATTGTTTTATTAATTTTAGGCCTACTAACTACCAGATATTTTTCAATGTTCATCATACCAAAACAAGCCTATAGCAGTTGGTTTTTATTGCAAATTATCAGTGTAAAGCCATTAAAGTTAACTTGTATGGAAATAGCTATTATATTCTTAGTTATACTATATTATCAATTAAAAGTGTTAATAAACTCTTCTTACATTAATTCAATAAGGATTACTATAGAACTGGATTTTTCGTAACTGAGTGAAAGAACAAAATACTAGAACTTTTCTTGGCTGTGGCAAATAATAAAGATCACAGTGCACGAAATAATACATTAAAAAGGTAATGAAACAGCTCGTCTCCAATTTAATAACTCTCAAGAAAATATTTCAGCAATGATGGGGACCATAGCCGATCTCGTCCCCGTGTTTTCAAACCAGGGAAATATCAAGAACACTACTCATCTCAAACCAAATTTTATTTATATATAAAAAAAATGTAAAGGTAACAGACACACTTATCGATGCCAAAATAACTTTAATTCAATAGTAAAAACAAAAAAATAAAACTTACTTCTTATTTTCTTTAATGTAATAGTAGCCCTACACAGCCTTAATAAATTGAAGGCAGGAGCGGTCTCCAATTGACTTTCAAGAAACAACATATTTTTCTTACATTTATTGGACTAGTAAAGAGGTCTATGTTTATACTATTGCACTTAGCATGTGTGTCGATCTGAAGATTGATTATGACTTGAATAAAAACTACAATCGAAGGGCAAGAACAATAAAATGATTCACTTAAGTGCGAATATAAGGCTTCACGGGCGTTGTTGATTTTTGTCAGCGTGGCAGAAGATTCGGCCCATACGCTTGGTGGAAAGGTAGCTTCAAGAGATATATATGTGTCCGTTAACCAGTCCATCCACTTTGTTAAACCTTCATTAATAGGTACCACAGATATCAGGCCAAAGACAAAACAGTCTCCATCCTCGGACGGATCCAAGAAAGGCAGACCAGAACATTATTTCACCCGTTGGTCAACCACGTAGCCATGTAATATGTGGTCAAGCCTAAAATTTAGACCCTTCCCTCACAACATTGTGAATGATTTGCTCAAAATCCATAAATATCTCACAATGCTCTTTGGTCCGATGAAATTCTGAACAAAGTTCACTAATTGTTTTAAAACATTTTGTGTAGGTTGCTTCTTCTTCTTTTTTTTTCAAGAATAAAAATACCAAGGGACGTACGACCTGTTAAAATATCCACGAAGAGTGAAAAACTGGAAGAAATATGTTGGACAATATTCAAATGTTCCATCAATATAAACACTTTGTAAATCTGTTAAAAATTTAATATCATAGGAAGTGCCACAGACGACAAATTATACACTGAATTATTCATAGGAACAACATTTTCACCTATTTTGGTTAGCTGATAAATTTGAGCAACTGAGGTGTAGACTTCATTTATGTAGTCGGACGTTTTGGCATAACCTTCCTTATCGCATAACACATACGTACAGTACATTCTGTAATATTTTATTTAACATCGTTCAATCGTAGATCCGAGGTTTCATCAACACACGATCAAATGATTTTTAGTGGCTGTGCGCTGATGTTTTCTGTGGCTTTAAGTTTGACAGCAGTATTTTCTTTTTGTCGTTTGGGTGTACACTCGACATGATTGTGGTGGTCATTATTCTTTGTTATGACTCTACCATCTGACTTGCGTAAGAAACCTTAGAGAATTAGTTGCAACCAAGAATCCAAGATCAGGTAAAAAATAAAAGCAAGATGAAAACTCACCCTTTATATTTAAATATTCTCCACACTTTCTGTTTGCGTACGGCGACTTACTTTCAACACTTGCTAAATAGTGATATTCGTTAAATTTAAAAACTTTCAAAAGAATAAGGATTTTGCCACGTTGGCTAACTACTTCATTCATGTCACACATGATAAATTCCACTATTATTATTATTATTATTATTATTATTATTATTATTATTATTATTATTATTATTATTATTATTAGCACCGCGTCTTACTACCCGATGTGAGATGAAATGGAGGACCTACAGTTTAACGTGGAATCCGAACCACGGTGGAGACCTGGCATTCCCCACATTCACAAGATATCTTGCCAGAGGTGAAGGCAGGGTTTGGTAATCAGATAAATCTGTGCCGGGACCGAGGATTGAACCCCGGCCGCGATAAATTCTACTGAAATGATATGAAAATACTGGGACGAGCCGTATTCACGCAAAAAGTAAACATTTTAAACCTTGGGATGAATTGTGTTGTCTAGTTCTACTAATCTCCTTATTTGGGACGAGCCGTGTGAATCCCATTAAACGTTCACATTTCACATATATTTACATTTACATCCACTAAAATAAATATAATGTTTTTTTATAACTTGAATAAAGAAAGAGCCGTATAAAATATTAGTTTCAAAATATAACGTTCTTATTTTGTAAACGCATGTGCATAGACACAACTGAACTCAGTATGCCGTCATCAAACGCCCCCCATCTTGATTTATGAAGTGAACGAAGCCTTTTAGAAGTTTTTGTAAAACATTTTGAAGTAAACCACAGTGATAGCAAATCAACACATGGTCATGAAAATCATATGGTTTGTAGAATGGATACATTAGAGTAGATCTGTTAACTTTGAATAGATGTCAGTTACCACCCCTCCAGTGGCGAATTGACTCTAGGAATTGTTTATGTTGCTGTAACAACTAATTTGGTAGATATGAACTGTTGATATGGCTGTAACAACTAATTTGGTAGATATGAATTGTTGATATGGCTGTAACAAACTTATACATTTACACAGAGTATTAGAAATTTGGCATTGTACCCTTTCAAAGTCGTGTGTGAGTGTGTTTGAAGTGTTCTGGTTGGTTTCTAAGCTGAAGCAATTAGTGAAATGTATTCTACTTCCCAAGGGAGGTGATACTCATCCCCTTGAGATATCAGAAATCACATACTTGTTTTAACATAGGGAATTCCCATGCAATTAGTACAAAGCAGTACAAGACTCCTCTCCAGAGGCCTTACAAGCTCATAGTGGAGCAGTGACGTCATCAGTAAAGTTACCACGGCTACATTAAATCCAATTTTACGTGTAGGGTCTTTCACCAGCGATTGCGTTGCGGCATGTAAATAACACGGAGTGCATTGTATTACGATGAGTTCATCCAGTGTAATCTGTATTTCTTACACAATATCTTCATTGTTTTGTGCTTGTGTCTTATTACCCTTAATATTGAGCCTGTGTTAATTAATTTAAAAATAAATTGTGAATAAGAAAAAACTAAATGCGGCGTTTGACTTATCTAGTTCGTAAGTTTTAAGCATAGAAAATAAGTATTATGTTTATCATGTCACAAGAACTAAAATATTACTTCCAATTCTATATCCCATCAATAATTATTCAAAATAGATATTTAATTTTTTAGCAGTGCATCTTACTCCTTTCGGGTTACCCGCTTTTGTATTAACTACGCCAATGTTTTGAGAGATGAAGAATGTTCTATTTGTAAGAAGTTTAGCCGCATTTTCGTGGAAGAAGAGTAGAAACCCATTTTATAAAAAAAAACTCAGCACGCCCAAATGGTATTCGTACCTCGATCTCCCCATCATCGGTAGTCTAATCTCTCATTGGAAAGTAACGCCTTAAATCATGGGGCCACTGAAGTGGGTATATTTAAATCAAATAAACTAAATCATTTTAATATATAATTGAGTATAGTTATTTAATTAATACTTTAAATGATGCTATTCAAAATTATAGGTTGATTTTAAATAAAATTTAATTTAAATAATTTACCTTAAATAACTAAATAAACACAATAACGAATATGTAATTTCTTTTAGTGACGGCACCCAATTAAATTTGTGCCGGTTTTTCAAGCTATAAAATGTTTTGAGTTGGTAAAACTTAAAAAGTTATAAGACCATCAATGTTAACACAGCAAGGTTAAGAACGCAAAGTTTACTTTTTGAAGAAATGCACCAGTGTGCCCGTGGAGTATTTTAAGAATAATTAGAGGGAAAATAGCACTGGGTTGGGATGAATTTCACCAACATCCTCCGCACCAGCAGTATCCAGTCCCCCTAATTACACCCCTATTCTTATCTTGAGCTAGTTCTATCCAGTCCACCTCATTACATACCTATTCCTATCTTGAGCTAGTTCTATCCAGTCCCCCTAATTACACCCCTATTCTTATCTTGAGCTAGTTCTATCCAGTCCCCCTAATTACACCCCTATTTTAATCTTGAGCTAGTTCTATCCAGTCCCCCTAATTACACCCCTATTCTTATCTTGAGCTAGCTCTATCCAGTCCCCCTAATTACACCCCTATTTTTATCTTGAGCTAGTTCTATCCAGTCCCCCTAATTACACACCTATTCTTATCTTGAGCTATTTCTATCCAGTCCAACTCATTACACCCCTATTCTTATCTTGAGCTAGCTCTATCCAGTCCCCCTAATTACACCCCTATTTTTATCTTGAGCTAGTTCAATCCAGTCCCCCTAATTACACACCTATTCTTATCTTGAGCTAGTTCTAACCAGTCCCCCTAATTACACCCCTATTCTTATCTTGAGCTAGTTCTATCCAGTCCCCCTAATTACACCCTTCCTTATCTTGAGCTAGTTCTATCCAGTCCAACTCATTACACCCTATCCTTATCTTGATTTAGTTCTAACCAGTCCATTTCTTTCAGGTCCATTATAATATCACACAGTCATATGATGCTAGGTATTCCCAACTCTCCCTTTTAATTGAGTTTGCCAGTCAATACCTAAAACGCGCTGAATGTCATGCCCACCGTAGCCTGTGAGATTTGGTTGCACTAACACTGACTTGTTATTAGTAATGAACATGTAACTCATAATTATGTAAACTAATATACTCTCCATTATATTAATCATTTTTTGGACCAAATATTTTCCTAATCATCTTGATATTGAATATCCTATATTTCTTCTCGTCACTTAAAGTAAGATACCAAGTTTCACACACATTTAGAACAAATGATAATACTATTGTTTTATATATTCTGACCTTAATTCTTCTTGACAAGTGAGATGTTAACAAATTTCTGACCGAGTAATAATAGCTTATTCATTTCATGTAGGTCTATTCTTTAACTAATATCCATTTTAATATATTTATTGTTACACTCTGATTTTGGCAGGAATATCAGTATCTGGTTGTTAATAAAGTTACTAAAACAGTTTTAATATCACCCACCTTGGTGGCGTAGCTATCTGATGCACTAGCTTCGTGTTGATCTAGATTACCAAAGACAGGGAAATCGAGGGTTTTTACTAAATGGTTTTCCACTCTCCTTCCAAGCAAATGCGGGCTCACTACCTCTATATTCAACCTTCCCAATTCTTAGCTCATTAACGTGATTGTTACTTAAGCGTATAACCTGAACGGGTAGTAAGATATGGTGTTAAGTATATTAATTTTAAAATCTAATCATGTTTGCTGCCGTTGTCACTTCTAATATATATTATCAATACCTATGAAATAAAATAGTAAAATGTTATCAATGTTGGCCGCAAAGAAATGTGTTTGTTTTTCTAAACTGTTATACAAACCAAAATCAGGCTATATTTAAAGTTGTTCCAAGATAATTTGAACTCACTAACCCTATTAAATTATATGTTGCTCCAAGTAGTCTCTACGATATCGTCCTCAATCAGTGTTCTCAGTTTGATCATTTAGGCCTACTTAGTCTTTTTAGCGTTCACTTCTAAAGTTATTTCCTTGATGGGTTCTGATTAAATGTCTACATTTTTATGTTTTTTATTTATTATGTTTAATTACTAAACAATATAGAAAAACGATTGTACAAAACTATAAATTGTGTTAATGTTCCACGAAGAATGTGGTCGTAGAGCTACAAACTATCGAGTGAAAAGGTACAATTTTAAATTGAATCAGACGTGAATTAATGCTCAAAGCTTGACTTTACTTCAATACCGACTGTAAACTTTAAGGTGGGGACACGGGTAATGTGGGAAAAGGTCAGTGTTAATGCAATTTTTGCATTGGAACTTTTATTTTTGCTAAGATAGATAAAATATTGCTTCAGTACAAACAATAGAGTTTAATTTTTTTATTCACATGGTGACATAAACAGTTGTTGAACATCTCTCAAGAGTGTCCTGGAATTTAATGAGAACTTTTACTTTTCATTTAAAAAGTTCGCATTAAATTCCAGGACACCCTTGACAGATATTGAAGAAATGTTGATGATATTATGTGAAGAAAATTAAACTCTAATGTTTGTACTGAAGCAATATTTGATAGATTTTTTTAAACAAGTGTTTTGTTATAAACACTGCAAAAACATTGACCATTTCTCACTTTCCGTACAGCAACGTACTTTGTGTGCAGGGGTGTTGCACGAAATTAATGTGGATGGGGAGGAGAGGAGGAGACAGTGAATTTTACAACTCTAGGCACTAACAAATTAGAAAAATTCCCAGGTGACCGGGTGGCAAGGGCAAATTTGAGAACACCTAAGGGTCAAGAGGTATGGAATACCTACCAGATAATTTCGGAGGGAGCAAGGGTGGGTTCTCCTGAGAAAAATGGTAAAATTTGAGGTAGTAATTGGGCCTTGAATCAAAGTTTTAGGAAACTGTATTTTTAAAGTTATTTGTTAATTATGGCTTTTTCAAATCACAAGTGATATTTGGTTTTGTTTTGACATTTACCATCATTGCGTGTAAGAAAACTAACAAGATTCAGCTAGTAAAAACTCCAGACATTTTATAGTAACAAGGGTGTCCTGGAATTTAATGACAACTTTTTATATTCATTTAAAAAGTTTCTCATCTATAAGTCATTCACGAGCTAAGTTTACCTGGATGACAGCTCAAAAAGTTACTAGAGGTAATCCCTAATATATCATTACGCCAACAGCTGACATCTATCACTTTGGATCACTGTAATGAAAACAGATGGTAATATATTAATGTGATAGTTAACCACAGTAATTTAGGCCAATATTATTTATATATTTATTTGAGGTCGGACAAAAAGTTTATTTATAGTTTTATTCCACTTTAAAAAAATATTCACACCACTTTCACAAAAACTTGTAACGAACATAACTTCAAAATTGCAACTGACGAATCTAAACCATATGATTGAACATAACGGTAAACAATTTTTTTTACAATGATGCAGACACGCAGTTGATGAAAATATTTTATTCACTTCAATATTTCAAAATACGATAAAATAATCATAAAATCATTTATTGTATGTAAAAAAATGACATGAACTTTCTCTTTTCCAAGTAAATACGATGCCTGTATTGATGTGTGCACTATATTACACAAAATCAGTAACGTTCCAAAACGAAAAATAAGTACTTTGAATTATGTTTAAAATATTGTTTCGAGTTGGATAAAAATAAATTATTTAAAAAAATGAAATAGTATGAGAAAACTTAAGTTTACGTTATTTTAAATGTAATATAAAACAGGTAATTAAAGATCTTTACATTTATAACAAAACTGTGATCTTTTACAAGTGTTGGCAACCCAAAACCTAAACATTTGATTTTCGAACTGTCATCCAGGTAAAAACCTATCGTGAACGGAATATAAAGGCTCTATGCTCATGACAGATATTCAACAACTGTTGATATCACCAAGTGAAGAAAATGAATCCTTCTGTTTGTACTGAAGCAATATTTTATCTAATTTAACCAAACAAAGTTTTGCTATAAAGGTTGAAAAACACATACCTTTTCTATCGTACTCTTACATTCCACCTTAAGATCTCATCCCACAACCGATTAAGCGGAAAATTGGGTAGAAGACTACCTTCCAAACATAAATCTCTCCAATAGCGGTTTTCTTTGTTCTTAAAATTGACGAAAATTAAATTGAAATTAGTGGAACAGAGAGTTTTTGCTTCTTAAGGCTACTAATGTATAGTAGTTGTTTAGAACTAGTAGGAAGTGACAACGGCACTACTAGCTGACTTGATTAACTTATATTTTTACACAATCTACTACAGAAGGTATCTCTTGTCAATGTTTGATGAGTTATGAAGTTGGTAAATTTTGAATAGTAGGGATAGACGTTTGATGAGTTATGAAGTTGGTAAATTTTGAATAGTAGGGATAGACGTTTGGTAAATTAAGAATCTGTCTGTACAAGCTGCAGTGAATAGCTTTCATAATCGAAATTACTGGGGTACAGAGTAATTCTATAATTTCCCATCTCAAGGTATCAACTCTCCACAAAATTCCCAAACTTTGATCTTTTCCCCAACATTAGGGTAGATGATTACCTTCCCCCCTTGACCCCCCCCCCTCACCCCCACCAACCCAACATCTCCACCAACGCGACGCCCCTGTTTTTGTGAACACTCGCTAGAATGCGCATTCATAAGCTAGCCAGTGTCGACGCACCACACTCACTGTGACAGACCATTCGATTTGGTGGCGGAATTTATCCCTTGTATTTGTATCATTCATTTCGTATATTCTTTATAATACGTAGCAATAACTGCAGTTATAGTAATATTTTGTTTAAATCGTAATTAATATGCTTGTATCTATAGCGGGCACTAAAATGTGGTGAATAGGTTGCAAATAGTTTAGTATTTATCTTTTTGTGCACAACTTATCATCATCAGTGGAACATCCCCATATTCATGTCATATATCTAGGGAGTCAGCCAATTATTATAACCCCTTAGAGCAATAATCATAATACCACCAGGTAAATAAAGGTATTTAATATTAAATATATTTAATATGTTAATGTTATACATATTGTAACACTAACGCAATACAAGAAAGGTGTAACTAAGTTGTGTTAGATTATATATTTATTATTATTATTATTATTATTATTATTATTATTATTATTATTATTATTAGCATCGTGTCTTACTACCCGTTCGGGTTATACCCGCTTACGCTAATGTGTAATGGTAGGGTGATTGTGAGATGAAATGAAGGACCTACAGTTTAACGTGGAATCCGAACCACGGTGGAGGCCTGGCATTCCCCACATTCACAAGATGTCTTTTCAGAGGTGAAGGAAGGGTTTGGAAATCAGATAAATCTGTGCCGGGACCGAGGATTGAACCCCGGACCCCCAGAACAGAAGTCCGACACCTTACCCCTAGACCACCAGGTCACCGATTATATATTTAAAGTAAAGCTTAATCATATATACTATAGTAATTTGGGAACTACGTTATATAATTGCTTTCTACGCATTTTATTAATCAGATTTGATATTTTGAGTCCTTAAGTCCACAGTGAGCAAACAGTGTAAATAACCACAATCACATGTTCCTCCATGAAATGTTGATTGCACCATTTGTACTGTGTAGCTAGAAACTTCCACATTAAAATGGGGAGGAGGAGGGTATATAAACCCCTGATATCTGAAAATTGGGGATCTTTTTTAATAACTGTCACATTGAATGTATGTAGAAGCACGGGCTGGGTTACTCTTAATGTGAACCAAGAATTTGTACTATACTTTTGTTATTATTTAATAAAAGTGTAAGAACATAATTCTACATTAATAACATTTGATCATTTCGAGTTCAGAGGTTCCTTTCAAGGATTTGGAGTTGAAACGAGCCTAATAGTTTCCTACCTTGAGTTCCCAAACTTGAGGAGTACGACATTCACACTAAAGGGGTATATATTAGGAAGGTAGAATCTAGATGGAAAACACCCAGCATTTGCGTGGATTTAGAACGGAAAAACACTTTAATATAAAATTTCCTCAGTGCACCAAACTACGATTATAAAAATACCAACATACACAAGCCTGGTGCTTAGTCATCGTAATCACATATGGGGGTAAACATGTAAGGTTAATTTGTTAATTTTTTTAATTTATTGAAAATAAATAAAACAGGTTGATTATAAACCAAAAAACTTTCACGAATTTGACTTTTAAATTTTTTTTTTTTTTTTTACAGAGAGCGAGGATCACCGACACAAGCGTATATGCTAGAAAATAAAAAATATAAATTATTCACGCTATTGATTCAGTCTACCCTTCTCGAGAATGCAAGCTACGCCACTGGTTGGATGAATATCAATGGCAGTCAGAAGGAGAGACTGAGGGTAAGAGGTAAAAAGTGGTATTGCGCCGTTAGGAAACGCCTCACTGTTGCCGGATTTTCGACGAGGTGCAGTTTTAGGACTTACGTTGCGATGAAAGAGATAGAACTGGGCGTTTCTCCCAAGATAGAGTCAAAAGTCCTTAACATAAAAACGTAGTAAATAATTGGATGATAGTATTAACTTATCTCGAGGAGAGGAAGGCTGTGCAACATACAATCCTCAAGGCCTTGCTTGAATCCTGAAAGGATATTTCAAGAGAAGGTAGGATTCAAGCTATTAGGCGTTAGAGCTATCAGACTTGGGGCATGGCCAAGATATTTTTATTGGGGGGTAGGAAGGGAGGTGTTATACTTATCTCTATAACCCTCTCCAAATAATTTATAAGGGCTTATAACATTCATAAATATATCTCAGTAAATCTAGATAATATTTAAGCTTAAATAAAATGAATCACTAGCGTTGTTTAAATGAGCTACTTAAAATAATCATAAAACGATGGCCTCGGTGGTCTTGGAGTAAGGTTCTCACTTAAGAGCTCAATGTTAGTAGGTTGAAACCTAGCCGAGATCAACAGACCTTTACCGAGATGTAAAACTCCCTATAACAACTTCTTTCGGAGGAGAAGTAGACCCGCTGCTCCCATGTTGATTATGGTAGGCCTATGTAAAATATCCCTAGAAGGTGTATGAGATACCTTTCCCGCAAAATAAGTAGACTCTTTGGCACTTGTTCGTAAAATTTCAGTGCAGATAGCAACGAGAAACTACCACAATTTCGGGACTTCCCTAGTATATGTGCTTTCTCTCAGATAGTGCGGGTGGGCGACAATGACCAACCAGAGCTATAGGTGCACACGCTGCTCTGGATGGGTAGGAAATACATCAGTTCAACATTATTGTTATATACTCCCTCACCCAATCATATAATGTGGTGGTTCCATAACTGTGGTACGCGTACCACCAGATATGCGTAAAATTATTCCCGCTGGTACACCATGAGAGGTCAAATTAAACAAGTAAATTAAGGTCGGAAAAAGATAGGACCTCATCAAATCTTAGTAATATATTACAAGAAAGTCCAGCCATTAGTAAAACAGATTTAAACAGTTGTTGGAGGGGTGGTAACATTGATTCAAGCTCAGACAACTGATGCATCCACGGAGTCTGTGTTATTATAACCCCTAACACCATAATTTGTAAATGTACCAAAATGGTAAATATTCAGCATTAGCTTGGTGTTATACCCAAATTACGGAAATGATTGGGGTAGTAGGCCATTCAAAAAGTTTGGGAACCTTTGATATAATGTATATTATTGTAATAATATACAGAAAAGTTTGAATCGTATGTATTAAAATATAGTTCGGAATGATATATACACTATAGTCATAGGCGTGTACACTACGTATGAATATTATTTATAATTTTGCACCCCATTCCCCTCATTCTGAATAAAGTGTTGTGCATCCCATGGGATAAGCAGGTCATATTCACTTTCAATTTAAAACTATTGCAGGATGAGCACAACGATGTTAACTAGCTGAGTTTTTATATTCAGCATTAGTATTTGAGATATTTAGTTTGTAAAATGGATGGAGACCCGGAATTCCCTATCCTTCCCATGATAAATTGTCAAAATCTAATGAACATTTTCTCATCCCCTAGTGAAGGAAAAAATATGTTTTTTTTTGTGTGTGTGTGTGAATCTGTAATGATACATTATACATAAATTATCGAGAGGGTATTTTTCTAAAAAAAAAATATCAATCAAGTTACAATTTTTTTCACACTTCATGTAAAAGATTTTTTTTTTCAGTTTTTTCCCCCTCTGTTTAATTTTTTTTTAAAAAGATCTCGTTATAATGTGTAGTATGGTTATGAGAATACATGGGGGGGNNNNGGGGGAATCATCTAATTTGGAATAATAGAAACTGAGAAAATGTTCCTTATGTTATGAAAAATGTAGTTTTGAGACAATCGCGTTTTAATGAAAACGAGTTTGGAAACATGAACGAGGGAACTTGAATATTTACATTCAATAAAAAAGAATTACAATTTACTAGTCCATGCCCGCCCGCTACCTAAAATGGGTCATCTGCTCATCCACCAGTTTTCTTTTTGCGATTCCTGAGTGTCTTGGCTTTCGGTCAAGCAATGATATTGCTGACACTAGAGTTACATGAAGTTAGTGTACATCCCTTGTACCGGTTTCAACCAATAACGTTCTATGAGTGTGATGTCACTAAAAGTAAAAGTGTTGTGGGTTGCATTACACGTTTGTCTTGTTGGCTGCATAATGTTAAGAAGTAATGTCCACTAGGTCTTTGATTTACTGATACAGTATGGGAATGCTACTATCGTTTTTGATGGTTATGTTGAAAACAAACCAACAAATTAAAGACTGCACACACCGCAAAATACGTATAGATCCGAAACTCACACCAATAGTGATTTTCACGACTCAAAGTGTTTTTGTACGAAACAAAGATATTTTTATCTTGAATCCCCAGAATAGGTCCAGAATGATACATTTAATAGGAAATCACTTAAAGAGCCGAAGATGCCGAGATTGAAAGTCAAATATGATGCGGATGTGCTCATAGTTAGTAAGGTGTAAAATCTTCAGCGGTAATGGATACAGTTATGATAGAGACAGCTCAGATTTATTGATTATACTGCTCAATAATTCATCTTCAGGCAGTAGTATTTCAATGCATTTTCAAATTGATATTCAAAGGGGGAAAACTCATCCTCCCACCTATGGCATACACAAGTTAAAATTTCAAATTGGTAAGTGTTGCTTCCTGGGTGATAATAATGTTTTGATGTCGCCACCAGGGTAAGAAGTGGCAGCTGTGTCTTTGTGTGAGGGTTAGCCATAACACTTAGTAGAGCAGTGTACCGGAACGGTCAGATGTGGTAGCATAATACAAAATATAATAGTGGACAGTTCACTAACAAATTAACAAAATAGAGTAAGAAATTCTGCAGTGATTTACTTTTTCTTTAGGCTTTCACCGGATATGATTCGACCTCAGCCTTTTATGGAATTGTAAAAAAAACTTAATTCAAGATTCTTATGACCAGCACTGAATTTCAGGAAGTAGCAGAAATGTTTTGTTCCAGAAACAGAACCCAAAGCGAAATTGAAGATCCTGGGAGAAAAGCTGTAATGCTGTTGAACGGGGTAAGACATCAAGAAACGCTCGAAGATCTGCGTTTCCGAGCATTCAAGGGAAAATTTGTAACTTCAAAAATCCTTTGTTAATCATCAGCTGCTACCACCAACAGCTTTTTCTACAAAATATTATGCATTTAGAAGCGATTTACAAACTCAGCAATGGTTTAAAAATTATGCAGGAGATGTTTGCTGTTTGAAATGGCTGAATAAAAACAATGGATATTTCCTCAAACTTAGTGATTTGCCTCCGGCACCAAGGTCTTTGCTTCATTTATCAAATGTAAATGTCAAAAAGGGTGTGATACTAGGGGGCTTATACGCTACAGCTGAAAGAAGATGAGCTTGGAATGTACTGATGTCTGTGGATCCTGCCAAGAGATTGGATGTGAAGATATTCCTTGTAATTATTCTGCGTTTGATACAGAAAATTGTGACATTATAAATGAGCAACTTTAACATTAGTAATGAATATTTGTTATACATTTTTCTTATTTTGTAACTTCCATCTGAATTACATGAAAGTTATTAATTTCAATAAAAATAATTTAAATTGATCTGATCAAGTAGTTTTTTATTTTACTAATTGAAATATTTAAATGATGGTAATTTATGTAAAATTTATACTTTAATGTAAAATTGAAAACAGAATATATTATTAGTGATCCTAAAATATTTAAAGTATATACGCCACACTCACATTTGCCAAAAGAATAAGTAATAATAGCTGATTCACTTTTTAAGTTGCCATTTTTAAATTTGACACTCAACACACTTTTTCCGTGTCCAAATTTTGTCGATATTTTGGTACGTTCTAATGGATGCCTTTAGTCCAGGGTAAGGCCCCATTTCTAGCTCTATATCCTTGGCTATATCTTCACTGTACAGTTTTAAGGATTTGAGGATTCCAATTTGTATTCAAGATGAATAAGAAAATTTAAAATATGTTTACGAAGTTTTAATTTGAGAAATATATCCCTAAAATTTATCAGAATGTATAGTAAAATTACTGTAAATTAAGACAACATGGAGTTGTAAGAAAGTGACTGTGGCTTGTTTCGAGTGAGGTAATATCTACGTATCACACAGGTACCCTTCAAACTCTATAGGCCTAGAAAGAGCGTGGCTGGGATACCTTGAGTTCATCCAGCAGTAGATGATAGGGTTATACATGGAGTTGGACATGGCGAGCCAGTAGATGCC
Organism: Timema monikensis; assembly: GCA_902151445.1. Lineage (NCBI taxonomy): Eukaryota > Metazoa > Arthropoda > Insecta > Phasmatodea > Timematidae > Timema > Timema monikensis. The sequence goes on from CABFVZ010000541.1 coordinate 241,971, forward strand.
TAGGTACACCTCTTGGATGTAGGTAGAGTCGTTAATTTCTGGGATTAAAGACGTGATGATGAAGTAGATATGGAAGGGCAGCCAACACACCGCGAAGATTGTCACCACCACTATCATCATCTTGACTACCTGAAACACGATCAAACAGGAGGTAAAATACATCTTAAATATATTTCGAGCCTTATACCTTAGACTTAGTGAACACTGACGAGATTGTCTCTTAAACCAAGAAAAAAAACACCCTTTATTTTGGCAAAGATTTACGTACCTTAGGTAGATAAGTAGCCTAGGTAGCGCGATAAAAAGCCAGTTTTTTTGATGTTTTTATAGCAAAAAATAAATAAATGATTGTTTGAGTACAAACATAGAGTTTGACCTTCTTCACATGGTGATATCAACAGTCGTTGAATATATGTTATGGCCATGGTGGAATTAATTGAGAAACTTTTTAAATTAATATAAAAGGTTGTCATCAAATTCCAGGACACTCTTGACAGATGTTCCAGAAATTTAAGGTTATCTTGACCCAAAGAAAACTAAACTATATGTTTGTACTGAAGCAATATTTGATATTTTGACAACAAAATAAAAGTTTAGATAAACTGCAAATATATTTACCTTTTCTCGCGTTCCCTACATCCCCTCTTTAAGGCAATCTGAGGGGTGTGTTCACTAAGGACATATTTTCTTTTACTTTATTTTTATCACGTGCTTGATGAAAACCAAATGACCACAGACGTGGGTAGCTTTAAAACCAATAAAATCAAAAAGTTTAGTCCATATATACGTACAGTACTTTGAAAATTCTTCAGCGTATATATTTCCAGAGCTGTTTTTTTAGTCTTGAATCCATTGTTAGTTGGATATTAAATATACGCAGTACTATTTGTTTCGATTACAAACCAAGAGACTGAGAAAGCAGACACAAAGTATGAATTGAATTTCTTTGAGGACATCTAAGTCTGTTTTTTTTTTCATATAATGAGATCTAGAAGTCTTAAATCACGTAATCACTGGTGTGGGTAGCTAAGAAACCAAGAAGTTATTAAAGGTGAAACTTTATATACTATGGAAATCTGTTGTATCGATATAAAGAGTGGGTTCGTCGGGAGAAGCACAAGATCAAAGTGGATACAGTTAGAATGAGATATCTAATACATGTTTGTCGAAAAACGCATAAGGAAAGAGTCAGTAATGAATGGGTGTTTAAGGAGTGCGGTTTGAAAGGGAATCCAATAGGTCAATGTGAAAGAAGTTCCTTACGGTGGCTTGGACGTATTGAGAGAATGAGTGTGGATCGAGTAACGAAGTAAATATTTGAAGGTAGATTGTGTGGATCAAAAGGGGTAGGACATGTAAGACGTGGCTAAATGTTGTAGTTATAAATTAATGTGTAAAAAAGAGAGACATTACGCGTTTTAAGAATAAAAGAGTAGGTATTACTAGGTGTATGGATGTTGTTGAAGCGAAGAGCGTATGTAAAGAAGTGTGGAGAAAGTTAGTGAGGATGTATTTAATACGAAGTTGTTTTTCTAGCTATATGCACAGGCACTTGCCTACCCCTCAAGGGAACGTCGCATGTAATGCAATGTAATGCAATGCAATGCAATGCAATGCAATGTAATGTAATGTAATGTAATGTAATGTAATGTATTGTAATGTATTGTAATGTATGTATGTATGTATGTATGTATGTATGTATGTATGTTAAGAGCCTTAATACTTGAAGCAAGTGATCACCAGTTCAAGATGTAAACAATATAGCATCTTTAATAGGTTTTTCTTTATTGAATCAGTCACCAGAAACGAGGTTCAACCACAAATCCTAATAAATTTCACAAGCCCACAAAATTCCTTCGGGAACTTGCAGCTAGTATTGTAATAATTTACTAAGGAGTGTCAACAAGGGGGGAATTGTGGCACCTCCCTTGACTAACAAACAACCCACCTAGTCACTATTGTTTATCTCTAGTTGCTATTTCCCTCTCGTTAGTGCGTGCTGGTCGGCCCACGTGTGGCTTCACCACCACCCAACTGTTTGACAGTGGGTCACGCCAGAGCGCAGAGCTGTAGATACCACTGACCGCACATCAACCTCTCTTCCCGACCACCCCCCCTCCCAACCCCCCACACTGTGGTGAGCCTGACCACGGCCATAAACAAACCCCACGCGAACCTCAGTGACTTCTGACACTGCTGTATTTCGACCAGTTTTGTAATGAGAGTTTCAACGGTTTATTGGAGGGGTGGGGTTCAGAATTGTGCGCGATCCACGTTGTGATCCAAATCTGGCAGGATTAGCTCAGCGCTAGTAGGCTGGACTTTGATCTGAGAAGCTAAGGTCCATGGTGGTTCAGAATTAGCTCAGCGCTAGTTGGCTGGACAAGTACTGAGGACCTAAGGTCTGTGGTGGGTTCATGATCAACTAAAGGTGAATCGTGTGCGATATAAATTTGTCGTAGCCAGAATTGATTTCCAAATGAGTACAAAACACTGATAAAATCTGCATTGGCTACCAAGAAGTCAGTTCTGTGTCATTCGCTCTAGGCTTAGGATCCATGCCACTCCTTCGCTCAAATATCTTAAACCATCCTAAACAGAGATTAAATAATACAGCATCCATTGTAGTTCTATATCAGTTCAGAAAGTTCACGATACATACCTCAAATAAATAAAATAAATACTATTTATAAGTATTGATAATATCTATCAAAGATGACATATATATATATTGTATAGCCTAACTTATGAATATGTGAAAGTAGGTATAGCTGACAGATAAGGCTCTTCGTATGAAAATGTGACTATATCACACACAGTCAAACCCTGTTCCTATAATATCGCTTGTTTTATAGTGTTAAATATCCACTTGACAAATAAATACTGGTACTCATCAAGCATTTCCATGCATCACGCCTAACTACCCACCCTATCTATTTGAATAATAATAATAATAATAATGATAAAGGGTAGAGTTTAAGACGATAACATTTTTAAATAAGGATTTGAACCCAGAAACCCTTGTTGCCAACAAACAAGGTGGGATGGATTTTTTTTTTGTACATGGGCCTCCAGTGTGGTTATTACTACATTTCTGCACCTTTTATAAACTATTAAATAAAAATAAGATGTTTTAAGCAACCTTGTAGGACGTAATGGGTTTTTAGCAAGGTCAATAATCTGCTAGCTAGATAGCCAGGAAAACCCAACTTAGGTCGATTCACACTGAAAGCTAAGATAAGCAAGGCCCTGTTTAGAGAAATAACGGACCATAAGCTAATCTATGCCTTGCTACGCCACGCTATGTTTTTTTTTTCCAATTGCCAGTTGAGCAATTTTTCCATCTTCCAGCTTGAGCCATCTTACTTAGCGCATACGCATCGCGCAGTGCTGGTTTGGTGAAAATAACCAAAGAAGTGTTGGGGTTTTGTTTTCAATTTGTTTCGCGTATATACAATTAGTATGTAGGCTAACTTTACAATGTCATATTTAATCAAGGTTAACAGTTCATAAAACTTATTTCTATTTAATTTATAGTAGTTTTTAAAGTTGTCCTCGTACACTTTCAAGTCTCGCCTAACTAGACGGTGAAATTCATCGAATGTTTCCTGCTGCAGGTATATTTCGTGGGCCCAGATCCGTCCTCCACATGGTACATTTTCTTTTTATTTCAAAACAACAGCCTCTGCCTCGGTACTATCATCTAAGCTCAAACAAGATATGTTGGAGAATGCTATAACTTAGCTTCATTGGCTCATACCATATAGACTTCACAGTGAATCCAAGAGGGAAAAAAAGGAACCATAGCTGAGCTGAACTTAGCGTTTTGTGTGAATCGGCCTTTATTGTGAGAGTCACCGATCCAAAACAATAGCACCATAAACGCTTTTAGATGGGATTGATTGCTTCCCTTGTCTTGTACCACACAGGCTACCATCGTTAATGGAACAGGAAAATAGTTATTTGACCCATATTTGAGTATCAATGGGAGTGTTTTCCTGGCTAGATTAAAAATTTCAGGCCAGTCTCGTGAATTAGGACTCGTCTTTCTATCTTAAAACTCGCTCGAGTCAGGGACGCTCTCGTGAAGGTTATTTAACGGCACCTCTTGTTAGTCGCTTGGGTAATCACCATGGGTCTAATAATTTTAATGAAACACCAGATGTAATAACTAATAGTTAAAATTACATTACTTATCAATTTGTCCTCAATGACACAGCTAATTAAATGATATTGTGAATTTACAAAAAATCTGTTGATGGCCACGTTCACACTATCCAAGACGCGTGACGTGTATGAAGTGAAACATCAGAAACCAAATACATTTAATTTAAATATATACTGTTTAGTTAATTTAACAAACACAACGCATCCACTATACGATCTCTACAAGAACAATAGTTTTAAAATAACCATTAATTCCGTGCTCACCTCACAGTCCTTTACAGGCTGACCACACGTCATTTGCTAAGCCATTACATTCCTATACAGGCTGACCACACGTCATTTGCTAAGCCGTTACATTCCTATACAGGCTGACCACACGTCATTTGCTAAGCCATTACATTCCTATACAGGCTGACCACACGCCATCTGCTAAGCCACTACAGACCTATACAGGCTGACCACACGTCATTTGCTAAGCCATTACATTCCTATACAGGCTGACCACACGTCATTTGCTAAGCCATTACATTCCATATACAGGCTGACCACACCTCATTTGCTAAGCCATTACATTCCTATACAGGCTGACCACACGCCATCTGCTAAGCCACTACAGTCCTTTACAGGCTGACCACACGCCATTTGTTAAGCCACTACAGTCCTATACAGGCTGACCATCTGTCATTTGCTAAGCTACTACAGACCTATACAGGCTGACCACACGTCATTTGTTAAGCCACTACAGTCCTATACAGGCTGACCACACGTAATTTGTTAAGCCACTACATTCCTACACAGTCTGACCATATGTAATTTTAAAAGCCATGATGATCATATACAGGCTGGCCACGAAAGCGAGTGTAGTAGCTGGTGTTTGTTTGTTTATGCGCGCAGAAACGTTGATTGCCCCAATCAATGTTTTTAATATTATTTTATTCAAATAAATTTGATCAAATAAAGTATATAAACACTCCCATTATTTACATCAGAGGTTTCCAGCCTGGGGTCCGTAGATAGTCCTTTCTGGTGGTCCGCTAACCATCTATTGAAGAAGACCAACATATTGAATTGTCTTGTGATTCAACATTGAAGATGCTATTTCGATCAATGTCGTGGTTGGAATTTATGTTTCATGCTTCTTCACTGTGCCCTGATGTTTCTAAAAGGGCAATAAAGTACTTTATACCCACTTCAGTGGCTGCATGGCTTAAAGCGCTACTCTCGCAATAGACTGAGCTGCTGAAGACGGGGAGATCGGGATTCGATTCCAGTAAGGTGGAATGGGTATGTTTTTTTCTAAAAAAAATCTATTTTCCCTCCACATATATTTTTATAAACGATATAATGATGTTTAAATATGTTTTAGTATATTATAAGATCAAAAATGATAAAATGATCTTGAAATAAGTTTAAAAATAGTCATTATAATTATTTAAATATAGGTTTTGGCGTTCATTTTTCTCAAAAATTGGGTTTGTATATTCATTTTATCAAATAGAAACAACACAAATACAGTAAGTTTGGTTGTTTCCATGCTACCACATAATTTTGAGGAAATTATATCTAAAAGTAATGTTTTGTGTACGGCATTTATCCTTTCACATTCTTAAAAATACAGTAAGTTCAATTATGTTTCCATGTTGCTACTAAATTTTTAAGTGGGGATAATTCAAAGTAATGTTTTGTGTATCACAACTATCATTTCCCATTCTCTCTCTCTCTCTGACACTTTATATCTCACACACACACACACACTCTCTCTCACATATCTTCTCTCATTTTGTCTCAGACTTTTCCCCTCTCTCGCAAACTCTCTCCGCTCACAAACACTATTAAACAATCTTTCACACTTTATATTTATCACACTTGTTCTTAAACCCTCTTTAAACTCACTCGATTTCTCTCAAACTCTTTCTCTCTCTCAAACTCTTCCATTCTTTCAAACTTTCTCTCACACGCTCTCACAGTTTTCCCTCTCTCAAATACCCTCCCTGTCTCAAACGCCCTCTCTTTCTCAAACATTATTTTTGTATCAAACTCTCTCTATGTGTCCCAAACTCTCTCTCTCTCTTTGTATCAAATTATTTCTCAAACTTTGTCTCTCTCAAAATCACTCTTTCACTTTATCTCTCTCTAATTCTATCTCTTGAACTTTATAGCAATCGAACTATCGCTTTATGTCTCAGACTCTCAATTTCTTTTTCTATTAATCTATCGGTCTCAATATTTTTCTCTAACTCTCTTTCACTCAAACTATTTCTAATATTTTGTATTTATCTTTCTCTCTCTAACTTTCTTTCTCAAATTACCTTTCACACGTTATCATATTTTCTTTCTCTTTCAAACAATACCTCTCACAGTCTCTTTCCCAAATTTCTATCACACTGTCTCTTTCTTAAACACATTCCCTCACACAATTTATCAGGCACTCTCCTTCACATACTCTCTTTCTCTCTCTCTCTCTCTCTCACACACACACACACACACACAGAGTCTCACTTTATCTCTCACTTATAATAATAATAATAATAATAATAATAATAATCATCATCATCATCATCATCATCATCGTTAAGGATATAGTCACACGTCACTATTATATACATTTAATAATAAAATAGGCCTAGCTAAATAAATATGTTTATGTAGAGTTAACATTGCCTTCGTCAAGTAAGCTCAAGTGAAAATCGGGCGTCACTTCAAAAAAATGCCAAGTGAGTGAGCTGAATATTGGTTTCCACTTTCACTTTGCCTTTCTAAATAAGTTGTCAAAAGACCCCATCATTTGATTGTACATTTTTACCTCGTATTAAAGGGGCTGAAAATGGTGTTCTTTATTGTTTTTCACTAATATCTTCGTTCCTATTAATTTTATAACCATGAGGTATACTAACAAAGAAGTAAGATCGGAAATTTATACACAAAATATGTGGTTTAGTGTTTTGTTAACTACTTATCTATTGTTTTTGTTTGTAGAATTAAGATTATAGGTTTATTGGGTTAGAGCTGTATTTAGGAGATGTGTCAATGTTTTTAGAAATATTGTAACTATCTCGCATCAGTTGTGCCATCTATATTTAGATGAAACAACTAACAGTACTTTTTAATTTCCGAAGATATGCGAAGGTTTTCAATTTATATTTTAGGCCAAATGACTTTAGGTCAAAAGACTTTAGGCCAAGTTAATTTTGGTGTAATTTGTAGACCAACTTCCGCGTCCCCCATCGGCCCACCACTAGTAAAAATCCTTACCACAACTTCTTCCTAAGGTGATTACCAAGGCCATTGATCCCATTTCGATTGTGGTGTATGGTAGTTATCGTTAAGGCATAATATAAGATACCTTCTTTGAAAAACGTGTAGGTAGCGTTGGTTTTCTAACACAGCCCGCGTGTTGAGTAATTCGTTTCAAGGTGCTTCAAATATAATGGCTAAGTGGAGTTCACGGAATACAATATTTACGACGAGAAAAGCACTTCTGCATCAAGTTATGGACGGTGTGTTTCATTTTCAAATTTCCGGAGTTATAGAAACCAGGAAAGTTTGTTGTATCCAGTTGGTGAGACTGGGGAGTTAACTAATCCCAGACACGAGACGCGAGACAAACTCGAACTTCTACAGAATACTTAGGGAAGGATTTCATTTGTGGAAACTGGTTCATAAAAACCATTTCAAATATGTAATCGTACAAACAAGGATGGATTAAGACAGGGGGAGATAATTATGCCGATGGGCTGGTTTGGTTTGGGCTGCCAAAAATTATTCACATTAAAATAAATATATGTTTTATTTAATTATAAATTATGTATTTATTTAAGTTTTAATCAAAAGGTTCTACAAGTTTGAGGTGCATGAGAAACATAATTTGTGAACATATATGATGGGATTAAACTTAAAAGTTTGTTTTCTGGTGTTTTTTTTATAAACAAACGTAAAATAATCTATTTATTGATCTACACAAGCTGTGACCCATTTCGGTGGCCACGTGGTCTAACACACCACCCTCGTAGTAGACTAGACTGCCAATGATGGGTAGATCGAAGTTAGAATCTCAGTCGGATGTTTTGAGAGTGGTTTTTCTAAAATGTTTTTCCACTCTCCCTCCATTTAAATATGGGTAAACTTCCTTTAAATATAACTTTCCAAATCCCTAAAATCATTAGTGTAATTAGTACATAAGCGTATAGTCCGAACGAGCTATAAAACGTGTACTAAAAAAAACACAAGTTGTGAGTAAAGTATATTTTTATAAAATTAATAAGTTACATCAATAAAGACACCCAGCTATTGTGTAGGCTATTAAAATCCTTTTAGTTCATGTCAGTAGAAAGTAGAAACTGATAATAGTTAATATGTCTGAAACGAACTTGGAATTAAACTAACCAATATTAAAGATATAAATACTTCACATCATCACGTCAGATTACACTGAAACATAGCTTCAGGGATGGATATTAATATATTCTGCTAGGGAACATCAAATTTGTAGTCCCAGGCTGAATGGAGCTCGCCAGTCCACCCCTGCTTAGTAAGTTGATGGTGTTAAATCTTATATTATCAGTGGGCATAATACCAAGGTTATTGATTGTTTACTTGCTTTCGTGGCCGCATTGTTTAAGGTGTTACTCATCGCAATAGACTAGACTGCTGATTAAGCTACGAGGAGATCTGAGTTTGTATCCCGGTTAGGTACATTGAGTGTGGCCTTTCCTTAATGGTGTTCCATTCACCTTCAATGCAAATGCGGGTACACCACCTCTAAATTCAACATTCTTTATCCCCTAACACTCTAGCGTAATTAGTACGTATGCGTACAGCCCAAACGGTTAGTAAGACTCGGTGTTATAAAGAGGAAAGATTTGATTTTTTTTTTGTGATGGATAAACTCAAAAACTACTGGGCCGATTTTAAAAATTCTTTCACCAATATAAAGCTACATGATAAGCGAGTAAAATAGGCTATATTAATTTTTGAAAATTTAATTTATTCCTCATAAAAATGTCGATAGTATATTATATAGTCGTTGGAAAATAAAAGTTGTTGAAGGGAAAGTGGGGTTGGTGAAGGGGGCGGGGGGATAGGGGTGAGGAAAGAGGAATGAGATGAAAATAGGAGGGAGGATAAAAAGAGGGAGGGGGCTATACAGTGATGGTAGGACTGTATTTAAAAAAAAAATAAGTAAAAAAAAGTTTGGTTTTTATATTGACATGATGGATGATTTGAAGCTTTGTTTTACAGGATTCTTTACAATATTTTTTTACGAGGAAGAGGGCTAGTGTTTACATATATGTGATATAGATGAGGGAGGTATAGGTTAGAGGAAGTGTACCCGTAGAGGGAAAGTGGGAAATCGTTTATGAATAATCCCTCTCTGTGCAAACCACTGGGATTAGAGCCCCAATAGCCATCCCTTTCAACAACAATCAAGTACATTGAAAAAATGAAGGCTTGGATGATAAAGCCACTGATTTTTTTTTCAAACAAGCATATTTTAAAAACAATATTTTCAAATCCCTTAAGGAAATTTTATCAAAATTTATAAAGCATTTGTTTAGATTAATTTTTCCTTTATTTACACATTTATTTTTTATTCTACCACACAAACGATTTTCATAGAAAATTTTATAGGACCAGGGAGTTATTCTGAAAATATAAAACAGTTTTTACGAGATAAGTTGTATTTTCTAGGAAAGAGTAAATAATACATCCTGATTCAATAAATAAACTTACTCTTTTTATTGAAATATACGGTCGTGTTCTTATAAAATGTTCACGTACAACTAACAGCGAGTGGAATTGATTTATATAATACTAGCGTTGAAGTATCCGGCTTTTCCCGGGAGAAATATGGTATGGTAAATAGTGTAAAATGGTTGAAAAGGCATAAAAATGGAATAAAAACAAAAGGGTGAAAAGTAAATCCAATCCCGCTATTTTTATTTAAAAAGGGATTAAAAATGTCAAAAGGGGTTAAAAGGGCAAGAAGTATATCTAATAAATTTAAAAGAGTACAAATATTAAAGAGGGTAAAATGAATTTTTTATAAAAGTCTATCAGTGCTAAACGGTTAAAAACAGAAAACAAGGTTTAAAGGTGCAAAAAAAGTAAAACAAAGGTAATAATAGTAAAAAGGGTGTGTATGGTGAAAAAGGTAGAAAGGATAAAAAGTAAATCTTGTAGAAAAATTAAAATTTCTGTTTTGAGGAACACATATTTGTGCACAAGGGCAACTAATTTTAAAATTTCAACCCTTTGCGTGCGGTAGATATCACGTAACGCTCAATACAATAAGATAAACAAATTCTTCCATTTATTATGATAGGTTTCTAGGTGGTTTTTTTGTCAGTGCGTCTAACAAACCATTTGGGATATATATAATGTACTTTCATATATATAAATACTTATATATACTTTAAGTATACCACATACTTACATAAAAACTTTCACCGACAAGCCAAACTAGATGGTATTTACCGTGTGCCCGTGGATTAAGGTAGTATTTTTAATATTCAATGTAATTTTATCATTCTTAAAATTTATTTTAATAAACGAAAAAAAAAATATTTAGTATTCAGCTTAAAACTTATTTAGATTACCCATCTTGGTTAATCTACATTTGGAACCTAATCAAAAACACAAAATATGTTAGTAAAATGTTGTATATTAGTTAGAAATCAAAGACAATGCACAATGAATATTTTGAAATTAGAATAGCCCATATGGTTAAATAATTTAATGCTTTTTATCATAGTGAAACAAAAACCTTTCAATATTGGCAAAAACATCTACTGTGGCTGCGCAATATAACGCGCTAATCTCATGTTCGACTGGATTGCTGAAAATGGGGGAGTCGGGGTTCTATCTCATTTGGGTGCACTGACTTTTTTCCATAAATAATTTTCTACTCTCCTTCCACGCAAACGTGGGCATATTTCCCCTAAATTAAACTTTACCCCATTAGTGCAATTAGTTCATAGGCGTACACCCCGAAAGGGTAGTAAGACGCAGTACTTAAAAAACAAATCAAAATTATAAGTCTCTAAAACTCAGTAATAATTGTAGTTACTTTTTTATTTTAAATTCTAAACAATAGAACATTTAAGTTGAGGGCTTCGCCCTTGAAACTAAAGGTTTGACCCCCATCGCTTCGAGAAATTTTCTTGTCGAGTTGGATCAATGAGTCTAGGAATAGATGACATACTAGGTGTAATATTATATACATTTTTAGTTAAGTGCCGAAAGGATGCGTTATAGTGCAGGGAAGCGGTGAGTTTCAGTGATTCATTATAGTTCTATTTCATTCCACTCAGTGCCAGATTGAGGTATTTGGGGGGCCCCTGGTCTATTGAAGAATGTAAGGCCCGGTCTACTTTTCTACATTGAGAGGCCAAAGCCTTTAAGTAATACGTAATTTAATGTGTAAATAAAAAGATCCGTTGAAATATAGTATTCTTATATTTATTTTTAATTTAACATTATGGCAAAACAAAAAATTTAAATAATTATTCCTACAATTACAATCAAACAAACATGTATGAAGGTAAACAGCAGTTACAAGTAGAAATATTAATTTAAAATGTATATTTCCTTTCCTTAATATTTGAGAATGATCGCACAACACCAACAAATGATAAATGTCTTGAGTTATTACGTTTCAATGACATGATAACAAGACCGTTAAGTCTTGATTCACTCATTGTTGATTGTAATTTATTTCTAATTAAGGTAATCTTTGAAAAAAAAAAGCGCTATGTTTACAGTTGGTTATAAGAACTACCGATTACAAATTAAAACCGTAAACATACTTTGTATAATATCAATAAAGTAATTATTTGTATTACTATTATTATTATTATTATTATTATTATTATTATTATTATTATTATTATTATACATACTATCTAGCAATGTCTTGACAACTAACTTCATTAACATGCTTGATAAAGTCATAAAACTAGTTTCAAAGATTTATAAATAATCCTCAGTGTAAAAACCTTGTACTGTAATTAAACAAAACCCTTTTTAAGAGAATCTCCATTTTGAATGTTTTGGTCAGACCCACTATCTAACAAATACCGGTTTTGAGATTTGAACTCTTGTATGCGTGGAGTAGGCCTAACTTTAACGAACGGTTTTGTAAATGCTGAGGTCTAATTTGATCACACAGCTCCCTAAGCTCGTCATCAATGTACTCAAGACGTCAAACTAGTTCGGTAGAAGGAAATCCTGTAGTATACATAGTAGCATAGGAAGATGAGATAGTGGAATGTAGTGACAATATTATAAATACACATATAATTATTAAATATTTAAAATTTCTAGGTGTAAAGGAGGGTTACTAAAAAAAAAATATTCCAAAACTAATAGAATAAAATCTTGCTTCAGTGGCCACATGATATAACGCGCTACTCTCTTAGTAGACTAGACTTTTGATAACAAAGAGACTGAGGTTCTAATCTCAGTTGGATATACTGAGGGTGGTTTTAAAAAATTGGTTTGCAATTCTCTCCCCATTCAAATACTGGTATACTTCCTCTAAATATAGCCTTCCTAACCATTAGAACCATTAGAACCATTAGTGTAATTAGTATATAAACGTATAGCCCGAATGGTTAGTAAGACATGGTGGTAGAAAGTGGAAAAAAATCTTGAAAGCAATAGAAAGTGAAAAAAAAATCTTGAAAGCAACATTAAAGTCATTAATTGACACCCTCTACATGGACGCCAATAAACAATAACTTTATGAGACTCCTAAAAACCTCAATAATCTTAGAATATACTCTGGAATACCCATTTTCTGTAGAAAAAAGAGGTTGATTCTTATTCACTAATAATATTCGTTTATTCAGACGTTGCAGCTCTAGGTCGTCTATTCGCAAAACGATGTGAGATTTTTGGCAGTTTTTTCCCTTGTTCTTTTAATTTCCCTTTTGTTTTGCACCACTAGAATATTTTATCTCTATGAATGAAATTTAAATACCCGTGTTATTTATTTCTATACACACGCAAAAAGAGATAAAAGGAGAGAAACACAGGCATAAAGAGAGAAAAGGCGAGAAACACACACAAAAAGAGAGAAAAGATGAGAAACCCACGCACAAAGAGAGAAAAGGCGAGAAACACACGCACAAAGAGAGAAAAGGTGAGAAACACACGCACAAAGAGATAAAAGGCGAGAAACACACGCACAAAGAGAGAAAAGGAGAGAAACACACGCACAAAAATAGAAAAGGAGAGAAACACACGCACAAAGATAGAAAAGGCGAGAAACACACGCACAAAGAGAGAAAAGGCGAGAAACACAAGCACAAAGAGAGAAAAGGTGAGCAACACATGCACTCGATCATGTTTACAACCCTATACTCAACAATAAAGGGAAAGAGGGACGTGGCACTTGGCCTTAGGGAGGGGGACATTTGACGTGGCCTCAGAAGGAAGGAGAGGGGAGAAGTGTAACGTGGACCTTTCCACTGCCGTAATTTCCTAGTAATTGAGTTTTCACTAACTTTTTGTTTTACTCAACTTCGTTGTTGAATACGGCCCTAGTTGGCTACTGTGAGCTGGAAACGTGTTGGAGTTGAGTGAGATTGTTCAGGCTGGTTCAACAGCTAAGGATCCCTAGACTGCAGCCCCTGTAATCTTCACTCCTCTTGAATACGGCTCTAGTTGACTACTGTGAGCTGGAAGCGTGTTGGAGTTGAATGAAATTGTTCAGGCTGGTTCAACAGCTAAGGATCCCTAGACTGCAGCCCCTGTAATCTTCACTCCTCTTGAATACGGCCCTAGTTGACTACTGTGAGTTGGAAGCGTGTTGGAGTTGAATGAGATTGTTCAGGCTGGTTCAACAGCCATGACCCCTGGGCTGCAACTTCCTTAATCTCAAATTTCCTACGATATCCATGGTTCAATCGATACATTCAATGAATCTGGAGTAGCTGGTCTCTTGGTCTAGTGGTCAGCAGCCATGGCTACTAATCTAGACGTTCGGGGTTGATTTCTGGCTACTGATCTAAAGGTCCTGGGTTTTTTATTCCCGATGGTACAGTAGGTAATTTCTTTAGCTGCCATGGTCCGGTTAATTAGGCCTAGGTTAAGTTTAATAATTCTACCGGCACCCCATAATCATCAAGCTAAGTAACCGCACCTCAGAAGATGGTTATATAGGCCTAACTGCCACTGAAATTAGAAGACCAGGAATGTCTAGCCGACAAACACTGGTGGCAAACACTAAAAAAAAATTACAATCACAGTTTATAGCTTATAGTTATACACGTGTTAAAATTGTGCAATGCGATTTTTATTGTTGAATAACCTTGAAGAACTCGATTGTTCATGGTTGTCAAAACACAAACTTGCCATTCAACTCTATCCTGAGACCCCTCCATCCAATTCCTAGCTTTATACCCAATATCTTTCAAATCCATTTTCACATTTTCCTACCATCGATGTCTCAGCCTGCAAAGGATTTTTTGTTACTTCAGATTTCCCTACTAAAATTATGTGTACAAGAAATCTAGTACTTAAAACAACAAAATCTAATTAGCTTACTACAACTTATACTATTCACTGATTATTAAATAGCCTATATAACACTCTTTAAGAGCAACACTCATAAATATTAAGTAAAAGAATTTTATAATTTGATTAACATTAATATATCACATTGACGAAATTGGCTGCAAAGCGAAATAAATGTTGACTAAGGTTTATGGTAATTTGTCAGTACAGTGATATATAGACCTTAAATGGATGTGTTGTGCTAAATCCCCCAAAATCCTTACAAAGATTTAAAATAAACTTAATAGTTGTAATACGTTATAAAATTCTTGAGAACCAAACTAAAACACACATTTGATAATACCAAATCGTGAATACACTTTCATTATCCTAAGAATTATAAGTATTTTTTAAGAACTCGATTAATTCTTATATTGAACGTGTGTGGTTATTTCCTCGGCCAGATCCAGTTGTGATGATTTTGTTTCTCAAGTGTAGTTTTAATTTCTCATCCAGTTCCAGAACTACTTTTTAAAATAATTGCACTGTGTTTATTGTTAGCGTAACTCTATCACCATTTCATATAATGTACAATCACGGACCAGCTATCTTGACATGATAAATAGCAGTTAGTTCCTTTATCTGGCCAAACAAATAGCATGATTCGGGGCCAGGAAAGGTTGTTTCCCGTTGCTTAAAAACACATTGATATCACTTTACATGATAAAGAGCAGTTAGTTCCTTTATCTGTCCAAACAAATAGCATGATTCGGGGTCAGGAAAGGTTGTTTCCCGTTGCTTAAAAACACATTGTTTGCACTCTACTGACCAACATTTCAACGTGGCATACTTCTTTCTTTGATTATATCTATATAACTTATTACTTTATTTTCATAAACTGTATCGCTGCTTCTCCTATTTGATAGAAGGAGTGACCCGCCTCGGTGGCGTAGTTGGCTAACGCGCTTGTCGTGTTGAGCTCGACTGCTGAGGACGGGGAGATCGAGGTTCGAATCTCGGTCGGGTGAACTGGGGGTGATTTTTCCTAAATGGTTTTCCACTCTCCCTCCACGCAAATGCGGGTTCACTTCCTCTAATTAAACCTTCCCAATTCCTAATCCATTAGCGTAATTAGTACTTAAAGCGTATAACCCAAACTGGTAGTAAGACGCGGTGCTAAATATTATTATTATTATTATTATTATTATTTTTAATGTTACTTTTTATTCTTATCATTATTAACTACTTTTTTTTCATCCCGTAGCTATTCATCAGTATATAACATTATTTATCCATTTTTTGTCTATCATTTTTTCGTATGTAAATATATGTATTGTAAGGTATGTACGTGTAGTACTTTTCAGTGCTGGCCTGTTATAGGTCTTACGACTGTTGGCCAGCTCTATAATAAAGGAAATTGAAATTGAAATTGAAATTATTATTGATAGAAGGAGTGACGAATACAGTTACACATATATTTAAAGAAGGATGGGAAGGATCAAAAGTAAGAGAGATATACAAGTTTAAGTTCCTAGAAGAGGAGCTCTAGGTTTACAAATAGTTAATGGGGAGCTACCAGGAATGTAGGCTGTAGAGATACTAAGCCTGGTATATTTTTTATTAGTACTGCCTGGTCATTATAGTATATTTTAATTCCTACCCAAGTCCGTACGCAGACTATAACAACTGCAAACAGTTAAACATTAATTACTACAAACGGTGCCTGAAGGGATCTGGGCAAAATAAATAAAACCACGCGAGCCATTACTCTGGGCTAGTAGTGGGCCCACGAGTTGATCACCTTACAAAGGTACAACAATAGAAAGATTAGAGACTGGTGTCAGTCAAAGAACCAACTAGGACAAGGAACAAAGCTATATATGACCTTATTTCCATAATTTTTTAATCAAAAGAGCTAGACTAGCCGTAACATGGCCATACAGTATAAGGCGTCTGGTTATTGCCCACTTATTTAAGACTATGTCTTATGGACATAAAAAACAAATAAGTAACTGTGTCATTCAAAACCGCATCTTATGAACTCAGCACACCAGAACATAAAACCTGACGTTCTAAACTATATCTTATGGACATAGAAGCACAAGTTAAAAACTATGACACTCAAAACAATGTCTTATGGACATAGAAAAACAAGTAAGAGCTCTGACAAAACTATGTCTTATGGCCATATAAAGATAAATCAAAAACCCTGATATTAAAAACTATGTCCATGGACATAGTAAAACATATCACGAAGATTCTATCAAAAATTACTATATGAAGTTCACATAGTCACAGACTTTACTTCATCTGCAGCGATAAGGAGAGACTGATGCCTCACACATCGTGATCACCGCTGGTTTAGTCCACTGGTCCTCGACTACCTTCTAGGATGCCCTCCGAAGAATCGTTAAGAATACAAAATATGAGGGTGGCTGTTATATACAAGATGCATTGACGTATTTGGTAAGGGTCATCTACAAGGCGGGAGGAGTGGTAATTTCCTAAAAATAAGCAAAACGATAACTAGCGCTAGGAGACAGCAACTGAGGAAAGCACAGGGAAGTGACTCGTCGTCATTTCTGTTAAGTTTGACCAGCGTTCAAGTTGTTCGTGAGTTGAACTTCCTCCAGGAAGTGTAGAACACTCAGCTGGGACACTTTCTTCAAGTTTGGGCCTTTACAGCAACACAATTTCACAGTTAGTTTATATCTGCCACATATTTTTAGAATTTATTAGTTCTTGGATTATTGTGATAATCATACATAAAGTATTTTGAGTGTAAGTGCTAACGGCTAATTAGCACGTTACAAAAAATTTGTAATTTAATATTAGTTCTAGAGTATATTGTTCAAAATAAGTCTTTGTTTTATGAATCCCAATAAATTCTTAGCAAGTTCTTTACAATTACTACCAGAAAGAGTTCCTTAGTACGTGATGCGATATCATAAACCAAGTTAGTTTCAACGAGCAAGGAGAGTTTCAAAAGAAAATTAATCCTTGCTTATATACGTTATAGACTTATAGTGCATTTGCTGGAAACTCGATATTTTCATCCTGTTTCCTTAGGATAATAGAGCTTATCTCCCATTAGATAATAGCGCTGTAATGCGTTCTTTAAAAACTAAATTGTTCCAAAGATCATATTGTGGAAAGCTAATGGACGAAAACGAAGCCCTCGTATTGGTGCTAGGTTTCCGTTAATCAGTCTAATCTTCAGGGAACCGATAAGCATTTACTATCGACCATAGACCACTGTTTGAGAGACACGCTGTATGCTGAGAAAGGCCTACTTCCATCATTTGAGATCCCAAGGAACCAATGAGCGTCAATCATTGACCACAGAGTGGACCGCCCTTTGTCTTAGCTTCACTACCTTGCACGTCAAGAAGTTGGCAGACAGATGACCTACCTCTTCGAGCTGTTAAATTTGTAGACGTCCTGAATGCTATCCAGTGGATTCCCATCAGTTGCGCTACTACTCGAAGATTAACAGTGTCCAAGGGTATCTTCCACTCTGCCTCAAACAGCACGAAACTTAATGGACCCATGCAACTGTAGCTTATATAACAATTTGCTACAAATGTTGCCAAACCTCTTTGAACGCAAAGTAATTTAATTTCAATCTAGGCAGGTTTTGAAAATGTAAAGTTGTATTCATATAATATTACTTCAATAAATCTACTATGCCTAGTCTAGACTGGCAGACCAACATCTCACCTAGTACTTTAAATAAATTGCTGTTTTGGTTAAATAAGATATTGGTTGACCCTTTGATTTTACACAGCGTCACAAAAATCCACTGAATCTAACCACCCGTGCAAGAATTTAGAGACCATTGAATCTTATTTGTGTGGAGAGAGGGTGGGGAAACGATCTACGAAATCAACCCTCAGTACACCTGATTGGAACTCTAAACCGGAACTTCCCGTCATTGACAGTCTCGGATTGATCACTGAATCGGTTAACATGTAAATTAATTCCGTTTGGAGATGTAAAATAAATCTTAAGTCCTTCTTGGTGGGTAGATGAGATGAACCCAACGTTTTGAGTTCAAGACAAAGCCGTTCTCCTTTCTAATATACCAGTGGGCAGTATTTACCATGCCAACCGATTCAATTTGAAAACTAGATGAGGGAAGTTTTGTCTTTCAGTCGTCGAGTGAGGGGTGAGAAGACCCTCTTGAGGTTTTCATTTTGAACCGGGGAATAAACAATTTATTCTAATTGACACAATAGATAAAACTAATATAAATTGATGGAAATAATCCTCTCCACGAGTTTTATAAGTGTATTACAACGAATGGAGGTTCTATGATGATATAGTTCTAATTTGACCACGTGAATCAATAATGTGGATATCATAATAAATGTGGACTTTATTAATATTTTAGAATATAAACTAAGCCTTGAAATACATTATATTAGTTTACAAATCAATTCACCTCATTTTTTTTTACCTGTCCGGGCTATCCTCATAGCTACAATAATAAAATATGGGTTAGGAAATATACCCAAATTTGAGTAAAGGGTACTTTTGAAATTTTTTAGGTAAAGCATCTCAGTATAATTGATCAGGACTAAAAATGTGATCTTCCCATCCCCAGAGGACTATAAAAAATAAGGCCGACGTCTTTGCCTGCGTGTCTAACGGTACGGGTAACAGAGATATTAATAATATTTGTGAGGCTTATATATAAATTATTTATCACATAGATGTATGTAAGTTTTGTCAAGCAAGGTATGAATATCAGATATTATAGAACTTAAGTATTCATCTATGGTTTGGCACAATTATAAACATTATTGTAAAATAAGTCAAATTTGAGGATACAATGTAAACATTAGTTTATTAAGGGTATTTAATTGTATCTATGTTAACTTTTTAGTTCCCCAAACAACCAGTTTTGTATGAACTTGAGGCTGATTCTTTCCTCTGAACAGAACCACTATCTCGGGGCTCCTGGTAAACACTCACCAAACCTCTGGAACACGGCTAGGATATTGAACCTAAAATTGTTAATATCTATCTGCTCTTTGATCCAGAAGCTGTTTGATGGTTTTGTTTCTTGATAGTAACTAAAACGAAATTATGAAATTACAGTCCAATTTTCATATAAAGTGCATTTATCTGAAAGTAAAAAATGTTACTATAGTCCAATGTTCATAAAAAAAAGCCTTTTAGAAATTTCAAACTAAATTTTTCCCCTCAAACTTTGATAACATGTATTTATTATATAAATGTTAATTTATAGCTATTGATAATATTTATCGAAAATGAGATTTGCAGATCGCATTACTTGACGTATGAATACGTCAAAGAAGAGCTAGGAATGTATAAATCTGTTAATTAAAGCCCTTTCTATAAAAATTTGACTGTAGATCTACTTTAACGTGTTCACATATCAGCCATGTGATCTTAAGCTGTCACTTTTGATATGTAATATTAATAAATCTACAACACTAGTAAGTTAGTAATGTTATCAATTTTGGCCGCAAACAACTATGTTTATATATGTTTTAAATTGCACGTTCTGTAATAATTGAACTGTATCCTTTTTCGTGTATTTGTCATGAATATGCAAATGCATATGTTGACTTGAAAATACACAAAATATATTTATTTATATATATATTCGCGCTGATTATAATTGATAGAGCCACATTAAATTTCATCCTAGGCATTCGTATCGGGTCCTCACTCTGGTGTTGTTTGATTCGTAGGTATAATAGTAGGTAGGGCTTTGCATCTAGGTTGGGTGCATTGAGATACCTTTTCATAAAATGGCTTTACACTCTCTTGGAATGTAAATAAAGGCGCATTTTCTCTCAAATTTGACTTTTGTATTTACTCACTGCTCCAATAGTGTGAATGTACGGATGTATTGGGCAGCTAATAAGACGCGTACCCACATTGGTGGTTGAATGTTCCATGCAAGGGTCACCAAACTAAATAAGTTTGGAAGCTACTTTGTAAATGTCGAAGGCTTTCACGAGCTAACCATTATACAAATTTGCCGTACCTCGTATTGGCTACTAATGTAACCTGTGCATAGGATTCGGCATCCAACATTTTTTATTTTTTATTTTTAGCACCATGTCCTACCACCCTTTCGGGTTCTAATCTGAGCCTTTGTTCAATGAAGGAGAGGTTGGGTGGTCTCTGGGTATGGATTTAATATTGTAATGGATGTTTTTTTTAGTTGTTTTTTTAGGTATTAACCGTTCATTTTATGAGCCATCTAAACATATCAGCACACTACTTTTAAGTGAACTTAAATCTATAACAGTCACAACATCTGTCCTCATGTCGTTAATTCTTTATTTTTAAAGGGGTTACCCATATTTCTCAAATAATCTTTGTTTGGTCATGCCTAGTATCAATATTTTACTTAACCCTTAACTTAGTAGACAAATTCCTTGCCAAATAAGCTATGGTTTCAGACAATTGAAATGGAAATAGCATAAAAAAGTTAGTAAATTTGGCACCAAAATTATATTTTTAATAGACTGTGCAAAATTATAGAGATTAGAAACATATTTAAAACCGACATGGTGTGTAGATTACTGAGAAGAACAGCATTCATGTTCATCCAACATTTATTTAATGTTTAGTGAGTAGTTTTCCACTCATATTGTATTCGGTTATCAAGATATTTATCTGTGAGATCTAATTCTGTATTTCTTTTTCCCCGCCTTCAGTCAAAATGATGACTCAGACAGGTAAAGCAGAGTAACATCTTCCCTTTGAGTGCAACAAGAACTATAAATATCGAGACCACACATATCTTGAACTCGAGACAACCCTCTTCAACGAGAAGTCCCTTTGGGGAGTGCGATATGGATTTCTCGCATGAGCTACAAATGACGTCACGAGCTACCGGTACCATTTGGCGATCCCTGTTCTATATGGTCACTCTTGCAGTAGATTGGACCACGGACGGGGTTCAAATCTCAGCCATGTTTACTGAGGGTGTTTCTAAATGGATTTCTACTCTCTCTCTCTCTCTCTCTCTCTCTCTATCTCTACGAAAATGTGGGTACTCTTTCTATTAACTCAACTTTATTCATCTCCAACACACTGGCATATGTATAAAGCACTAATGGGTAGTAATATGCGGTGTTTAAAATAGAAACAGGCCAATTAAGACGCTATAAACGAAACAAAATATTAAAATGTATTATGTTAATAAAATATAACTTTTCCTGAGAATTTTCTTACCCTCCTTTTGGACTTAATGTTCTCCAGTTGCCTCTGTGTGCATTCTCCAATGCTCTGACTCCCCCACAGCTCAATCCCAACTCTGGCATACGTGTACGTCATCGAGCCAATCGGCAGGAAATACGTCAGGAGCATGAAGATCACGTTATAACTGAAAAATAAAATAAAATATATATGAAGAAACATTTAAAAACTAAACGTACTAGAAATAATTTACTTTTAATTCTTATTTTATTGCTTTATCTAAGAGTAATATACCAGTCAATTGATAGCTTGACAAGAGAATCGAATGTGGGACACTTGGATTAGCGCAACCTTACTCTACCATTGAGCTATCTGAAATTATTTCCGTTCTAAGGGTAACACTATACACATATTTTAAGGCTGAGTCTGTGATGAACGTGTGGAAATCATCTTATTACAACGAGCTATTGTTGATACCACAACCATCGACCACAGGGGCGGTCGGATTTATGCTGTCGTTTGTAGCTTCGTTGGTCACGGACAATAAATTGATCAAGTGTTTGCTTTCTTTCATAACAGTAGCATCACAAAACAAGTGATGTAATTATTGTTGATACGAAATAACAGTATATATGATTAATTATTATCTTCTTATAATAAATGTTACTAAACAATTGTACAAACTTTCTAATTTCAAAGCTATAATTATAAATAAAGCTTGGAAAAAAATATTAAAAAATAAGTTATTTGGTAACCACCATTAAATGATTTTTTGTGAAAATAGAATTACGTTTGATCATGAAAAACCATTCTCAGATACCTAATTTTAACTCAATCTTAAGACATTTTCTAATTCTTTCAAATTTAGTAAAATTTATCATAAGTAAGCTACCCTTAGATTAATTTATTTAATAAAAACATTAAATACTTTTTACTATCGTGTAAAATATTGTCAAAATACCAATTTTGATCAAAACTTTTTTTATTAAAAAAAATTGTAACTAACAAATAAGTTTTCAGTTAATTAATATTAAAATATTTTTCTAAGAAAAACAAATATGTGTGGCTATTTATAATGTCAAAAACTTGAAAGATACCCATTTTGAACCAAATCACTAGAGCCATTTCTTAAAATCCTTGTAAATAAAAAAAATCATGTAAAACATTTACCAGATACACATTTTAAACATAATCATTACAGCCATTTTCGATATTTTTCAAATTTTCAAAATTCACTCATCAATAAACAACCTCTTAAAAGCTTTTATCCAAAATACAAACTATATTGTTATTTATCATGGAGAACACTTCCTAGATATCAACTTTAAACAAAACATTTAGAGCCATTTTCTAAAAATTGAAATAAAAAAAAAAATCTCATCAGTAGACTACTCTTAATTTGACGACTAGAGTAAAAAAAAAATATTCCGAGGTATTTTAAAATATATAAAAATCAGGATTGAACAAAAGTCATCAAATCGTTTCATATTTGCGGCTAGGGACAGACAGACAAAGAAACATAACAATACAGACATAATGATGATAAAATTCACTTTTTAGGGTTCTGACACACATAAAACGTAAATAATCACCATAATATCTAGATCGATAATGTTCACGGCTACTTACAGTGCTTTATCTTGATGTGATAAATTAAAAAAAAAATTATAAGCAATAATTAAATTAAGGAAACCACTAATTATACCATGGAAAATATCTTAGTTCACTAGTGATTTGCCGATTGAGATACCCATTTTGATGGAAGAGGGTTTACTTGCTAGGTTTATGATCTAGTGTTCAAATATACTTCAGAAATATATTATAATAACTTATCAAAAGAAATATGAATACAACCAAATTATTAACTTCTTGTTTTCCATTACCATCACTTTTTACTAATGTACATTGAAAACTATTTTTCTCAAATTAATTGTGAGAAACCATAACTAATATATATTTATTTTAATTGACTATTAATACACCTTAACATGATTGAGTGTATCATAACTGATCCTTTTTTAATTAAATTAAAATAATGCAAAATTTTTTGATACACTAGTAATAAAATATGAGTGAAGTATAATCCTGTGCATGGGACGCAATCCTGGATATCTCAGTGGCGTGATCAGACAAGGGTTTGAGCCCCACGTCAAGGTGTTATTTTTCCTATTTCCAATTTTGATTTCTTAGTAATAAGATTTTCTCATTTGGTTAGGATATATTGAATTAAGGGGCTAAGTTCAATATCCGTCTTGATATAAAAATTGCCCATTGGTGAAATTGGGGCTTCCCCTTTTATAGTGATGAAATTAATTTTTTTAGCACCGTATATTACTACCCAGTTAGTCTATTCGCATAAGTGTACTGGTTAAGCTAATGTTTTAGGGTTGAGAAAGGTTGTATTTGATTGGAAGTGTACCTACATTTACGTAGAGGAAAAGTGGAAAACCATTTAGGAAAGCCATCCTTGTTACACTCGATTGAGATTCGAAACTTGATCTCCCCACACAAACAAAGCCCAATCTTACGCGCGTTTATTTATCAATAGAAGTTTAGGATTTGTTTGGTTGGTTAATATTATAACTAACTTGTCGTAGAAAGGTATAAAATTTGTTAGTACATTTGCGTTCAGCCCGAACGGGTAGTAATACACAGTGATAAAAAAACCAAACCCACCTCAGTGGCGTAGTTAGCTAATGCACTAGTTTCGTGTTGAGCTAGATTGCCGAGGAAGGGGAGATTAAGGTTTAAATCTCTTTTGGGGAACTGAGGGTGGTTTTCCTAAATGGGTTTCCACTCTTCCTCCACGAAAATGCAGGTTCACCTCCTC
Organism: Timema monikensis; assembly: GCA_902151445.1. Lineage (NCBI taxonomy): Eukaryota > Metazoa > Arthropoda > Insecta > Phasmatodea > Timematidae > Timema > Timema monikensis. The sequence goes on from CABFVZ010000541.1 coordinate 266,650, forward strand.
TATATTCAAACTTCCCGATTCCTAACCCATTAGCGTAATTAGTACTCAAACGTGTAACCCGAACGGTTAATAGCCTAAGACGCGGTGTTAGATAAAAAAAAAAAAAACTAGATCTAAAATACTATCAGTAAAGTTCTACAAATAATTACGTGCATCGAATTTTACTATCCATCAGGGATATAATAATATGTACACAAAAACTATCGGAAGGGTGAAATTTATCAGAAATGTACATGCATTAGGAAGGAAAAAGTGTGGGAAAATGTTTAAGGAAAAATCCAATAATGTCTGCTGGAATTAAAATCCGGCAACTCTGGTAAACTAGACCAGATGATTCTGATGCATTTGTCCACGTATTCACCCGTGTAGCTACAAAGATTTGAAATATGCGGTCGTACAAAAGGATTAGCTCACACTGTAGTATTATTTTTGGGGGTAACGTTACGTGATTTCCAATTAAGGTTCATTCATTTGATAAAAAGCAGCCAAAAGCAAAAATAAACATTATACTTGAGTAATATTAAAATAACATGACTTATTTGGTAATAGATAACGAAAACTTACAATATTGACATTACTAATTTCAACATCCCTTTAAAATTATGAATTACAAACAGAAGCTCTGTTGTTAACAAAGTTGTGAATCCCCCATTTAGTTTAGTTTAGGATACAAACTGAGAGTAAACTGTATCAATATTTACTCACCCGCCTCGGTGGCGTAGTTGGCTAACGCGCTAGTCGTGTTGAGCTCGACTGCTGAGGACGGGGAGATCGATGTTCAAATCTCGGTCGAGTGAACTGGGGGTGGTTTTTCCTAAATGGTTTTCCACTTTACCTCCACGCAAATGCGGGTTCACTTCCACTAATTAAACCTTCCCAATTCCTAATCCATTAGCGTAATTAGTACTCTAAGCGTATAACCCGAACGGGTAGTAAGACGCGGTGCTATTATTATTATTATTATTATTATTATTATTAATATCTACTTCAGCAGTTTATCTTTATTAGCACCACGTATTACTGCCCATTCGGGCTATATGCTTATTTATTAACTACTCTAATGGATTTAGGGATTTGGAAGTGCACCCGCATTTGCATGGATGAAGAGTAGACAAGCATTTCGGAAAAACCACCCTCAGTGCACCCGACAAAGATTTGAGCCCCGATCTCCCCATCATCGTCAGTCTAGTCTACTGTGAAAGTAGAGCCCTAGACCATACCTAGACTGCCACCGAGGCAGTTTTCATTAATATTAATTTTACTTTGCCCTAGTATTAAAATAACGTTAAATAAGACAACCTCACCTCAGTGGCCTCATTGTCCAAGGCGTCACTCTCTTAATAGACTAGACTGCAGATAATGGGGAGATCGGGATTCAAATGCCGGTTCAGTGTACTGAGGGTGCTTTTTCTAAATCCTGGTACATTGCCTCTACACTAAAATGTCCTCATCCCTAACCCAATATCCTAATAGTGTACACGCGTATGAACTGGACGGGTAGTAGGACGCTGTGATATTTAAAAACCCTATCTGTGTGCACGTGAGCTAGGCGGCCTTACTCATATGGTGTAGTTTGACAGTGTTGGGAGGATCAGGGTTTGAAACCTGGCTTGATATATTCAACCTTAAACCTTCTTCATCCCTAATACACTAGCGTAGGGGGCCATACATGTATTACGTAACGCAATTTTAGTCCATTTTTTTGACCCCCCCTATCCATATATCACGCTCGTAACACTTTGGAGGCCCAACACCTCCCCCCCTTTAAGTTACGTATAGCTTACAATTTCAGCTATAAAAATTCTCCTTTTCCTGTCATTTTCGAATGGGCTATTTTTTTTTTTAAGTAGACTAGTAATTTTCATGCCGGATCTTATAAGTTTAAAATAAATACGATCTTTAATAAAGGATGCAATTCATAGTCAGTCAGTTTTATTTGTATTTCCAAAAAACACAATTTTAAAAGTGTTTGGACATGACTACCTTTATTGTTTGTTTTATAAACTAAAACTTCGTTACGTTACGCTAAACCCCACCACCATAGCCCATGTTACGCAGCATAACGCTACAATAGATTCCCTCCACCCTTTTACAAGTGCTTTACGTAATATATGTATGGCCCTTAGCTAGTAAATATTCATATAATCCAAATGGGTAGTAAGACATTGTGCTAAAAATAGATATAACGTTCTGAATAGGTTTACATGGATGAAAGCAAACACAATGGCATTTCTTTCCTTCCCAACATAGACACACACACCAACATCTATGTCATCAGCATATTAAATCAAACCTCACACCTTTTGCTTCATTCCAGCTTTCATGTACAGCTCTCACAGAACAAGCTCTCTTCTGTCAGTAAACAGTGTAACGAAATTTGTCGGCAAAACTAGATGCCTCTCTTTGACCAATCAGCGCAAGAACGCTTTCATCCGCTCCTTCTCTTTGAGGCAATCTGGTGACAGTACACACCGGGTAGGTGATATGAAGATATGAAAAAAACACATTCATGATCCTTTTATACATATATATATATA
>CABFVZ010000541.1:269537-286263 GCA_902151445.1 Timema monikensis
CCACTCAAGTTGGGGTATGGGTTGAGGGTATGTGATATTTCTCACGGTGCCACTAGTTGCCACCACTCAAGTTGGGGTATGGGTTGAGGGTATGTGATATTTCTCACGGTGCCACTAGTTCCCACCACTCGAGTTGGGGTATGGGATGAGGGTATGTGAGATTTATCACGGTGCCACTACTTGCCACTACTCGAGTTGGGGTATGGGATGAGGGTATGTGAGATTTCTCACGGTGCCACTAGTTTCCACCACCTCCCATCACTGCCAACCCTCGTATGTTCATACTTCATAGCTACCCAGGAAATGGTGAGGTTGATGTTTGTGGTTGCTGTGTTTTGTTACTCGTTTTTTTGTCAAGTATGAGTAAAATCGTGGAAAGAATTACTATGTTTAAGTTAGTAGATGGGAACGTGAGCACCGCAGACCTGACATAGACAAAGAAGACTCTACCGCAGGGATGCTTCTTGATTCTAATTACGAGTGAAACTAATAGTCTAGCTCTACAAAGTCAACTTAGGATGAGCAGTGGTAATAATCATTTCAAAAAGTTTCAATCTGGTTACTTATTGTTGGCTTTGTAAAACAATTCCATTCTAATAAAAAGGACCTTATAGAAAATATACACACACTTTATAAACCAAAAACTGAAAACAGTTTATTATTTTATAGTAGTTATTATAATATATACATCAAACGTCACAGATACAGATCACGTGACCTGATGTATGAACACGTGAAATGAGATTTTGTAACTTTCTTTAGCTGTCAGATACCTAAAACGTCCACAATGATTCCAATTGTGTTACAGACACCATTTTGAAAAATAATCTACATAGAATATACCTATATTTCTTGGTTTGGTTGTAGATGCAAAACTAACGCCACATATTTGAGTTTATAGAATAGATTAGATCATAGATCATAGATTAGCCAATACCATTTAAAAATGTTTTGAAAATATAGTTTGAATTATTATTTATCGTAATTGAAGTGAGTATAATAGTAGATAGTTGAAGATATCCGCTGACCACCAAAGGTATAAAACAAATACAAGAAGGTTGTTGCGGACTATTTTGATATAATATGTTTTTATTGAAAGCCATTTCTTCTTAATAAATTCTCAACTATTTGTTCTAAAATAATCTTTGCTTGAAATATAACTTAGCATTTTTAATTATATATATTGATGTATTCAACCATGTTTATTTTAGAGATACAATTTATTCATGGAACACATTTGATTTCACAATAAAAATTATAACTGCTCAAAATAATTTTATAACAGCCCTATTAACAACAATAATTATTTTATTTTACGTTTAACGTTTGAGTTAAGTGAACTACAGTTTGTATGCTTAATTAAATATATTTACAGAATTATTATGTTAGATTCAATATACGTTAATATGTATTATTAGAGATGTCACGATACATACTTTTCTCGATTAATATTCTCGGTTCCGACTCTTAAGTTCAACCTTGGTTTTTCGATTCTTGAATATTTTATATATCATTATTTTTCCAATCATCCAACGTCATATAAAACGTATTTAATCAACTTTGTAGCATACCAAATGAACTAAAACATGTAAATGGGAATAAAAACCATTAACTTTCAATGAAAAGATTGATTTTATCAAATATTAAAGCATATAATGCATAATTATTAATATAATAACTATACATTACAGAAAGCATGCATTTTACCTGTTCATAAAGTTTCACTGAGTCAAAGATTTATTAATATTTAAGAAATGTATAATATATTAATATAATAAGAACCCGTATTTTAAATTAACCAAAAAGTGGTGTTGAAAGGGAAGAAGGTGGTCGTAAAATAAAGAGAGAAAATCGATTAGTACTCATTTTGTATTTTACTGTTTTTCTTAGCTGCCAGTACTTTTATTGAGAGCTAAGAATCGAAGAATTGTGAATCGTAGTATTAAGATGGATTCTCGATTCTTTCAGTACAAGTAAGAATCGAGGGTGTCAAGGTATCGAGGAAATTATATAAGTATTATATTATTTTAATACTATATTAGTAATAGTCCATGTTTCCGCTTATGTCCTGCCTTTATAAAACTATTGTGTTTACACTTTTTTAAGTTGTAATATTTCTCATGTTTTATATTGTTTACTGTACAATGTGAGGACGAGATTTGAGACTTCCATCTGGAGATGATTTCCATACCTGTGATCCATCCCCCACACCCTGATTCCAATCAAGGTCACTCTACCCATCACATCTACATCACTTAAGTAACGCATGGGACCTCAACGTTGATTGAAAGCATAGAGGCGTAACTCCAGACTCTGATCAACCAACAGATATCCCCCTGGGAGTCTTTGATTTGAAATCCTATTACCATAGATTTTAATCTTCAAGGTGTTCGAATTTGGCGTGGTACAACTAATTTTGATTTCAAAACCACTATTGTCTTTGATCCATTATTATGTTTTTAATAATATTTATTACTAGGTGGTGTACCCGTTCTTCGTACGGTGAATTTAAAAAGTAGATGGTTTTCCAATTTCCCTCCACGTAAATGCAGGTACACTTTCTATAAATATTACTTTCCTAATCCCTAAAACCACTAGCGTAATTAGTACATAAACGTATAATTCTCATTAGTAATATGACGTGGTGCTAAATATATATATATATATAACGTACCTTTTTTATCTTTAGTATATAAAATAAACCAAAGTTAAAAGAAAGGAAAGCTTAAATTATGTTTGATAATTAATTCATTTGTTGGTCTGAATTTTGTTCCAAAACGCGTAAGTAAGTAGGCTGTCAAATAGACCCTACACAATATAAAAATAGGTAGATTTTGAACGTTTTTTTAAAAGATGACATTTTTTTGAACATTAGGTTATTGTCTCTATAGACAATATTTTGAACTCTTGCCTGTTGGTGCTGATACCGTTTTAATGATGATGATGACCCGTGCATGACTTACTGCGCACTTGCTATAACATTGCTATATGATGATCTGAGTATATGTAATTCTGTTGAAATAAGTACAAATTAATGTTTGTAAGGATTTATTTAGTTAATTACACTTTGACTATCATAAAATTGACATTAAAATGATTCAGTTGTTAATTGTTTAACTAACTGACGCAAAAAGCCAGAGTTAGTGCTATAGCTTGCTACAGATTGAGATTGCTAAATGCTATACGCACAATCTGCACCATATCCTTATATATGTTCTACCCCTTGCTTCTTGGACCCCTTGTCATCAGTGTCAATATCAACTAATAGGAACCCGACTCTGTGGCGTAGTTGGCTAAAGCGCTAGTCGTGTTGAGCCCGACTGCTGAGGACGGGGAGATCGAGGTTCGAATCTCGGTCGGGTGAACTGGGGTGGTTTTTCCTAAATGGTTTTCCACTCTCCCTCCACGCAAATTTGGGTTCACTTCCTTTAATTCAACCTTCCCAATTCCTAATACATTAGCGTAAATAGTACTTAAGCGTATAACCCGAACGGGTAGTAAGATGCGGTGCTAAATAATAATAATAATAAACTAATAGGAGAACTCCTGGCGACCTGATGTTGCGAAGGCTAGCTTCCTATTGGGTAAAAGTTAGCCAACTCATCACCAGATTTTTAAATAGAACGAAGGTGGTTTTTCAAACAAAGAAAATTACTTCTGAAAACGCCTGGTCCTCCATGGATGAATTATTAGAAGGCAAATTTACATACAGTTCTTTAAAGAAAAATACACTTCATCCATGACGTTTTAAATAAATTAGAGGGGCTCAAAACATTATGATTATAAATGTCAAAGCATAAGTTGTTGTCAAAGAATTAAAACAAATTAGTAGTAAATAGTAACAGTTTAGAGTATAGAAAAACAACTATTCATTTTTACACCTTTCTATCTTAATTCAATCTGCTATTTTAAATCCATCCTAGTAAATTTTCGTTTTTTGAATTTTCTAGAGAAAATTCTATTTTAAAACCTATCGATATGCCAAAGTTTAGATTTCTAGAATATTTATAAGAGTTCGAATAACTCACGTAGATAAAAAAAATATCAAAATTCTGGAAAATTTTGAATTTTTTTATACAAAAAACTTGGGAGTGTAGGAGGTTACAGAGTCATCAGTTACATACTCTGTACTCATCACAAGACACTGTTAGGATAATCAAATCTCGCAGATTACGGGGGGCAGGACATGCAGCATGATTGGGAGATTTTAGAACCTTGTTCGTGGTACTGACTGGCAAACAAACTCAATGGTAAGATACCATTGGGATGACCTAGACACAGATGAGAGGATGAATAAGAATGACCTGAAAGAGATATGGTGTAACGAAGGGGACTAAATAGAACTAGCTTAAGATAGGGATAGGGCGTAACGAGGTGGACTGGATGAGACTAACTCAAGATAGGGATAAGTGTCGTACTTTTGTAAGTGCAGTAATGAACTTTCGAGTCCCTAGTGCCATAGTGTAATGGAAAGTTTTCAGACCTAAGCTACCGATTCTTAAGTAAAAGCTGCTCATATAATGTATATGTATGTATGTATGTATGTATGTAATGTATATGGCATCCTTTCTTGTGTTTATAAAAGAACATAAGTTTATGAATATTTAATATGCTGCATATTTCTATATAATATCTTAAGACCTATGTTTACAAGGACACAAGTTATTTTACTGTATATATTTTATTTCCAAAGCTCTGATTTTATAATGTACAATGGAGTTTTTTTTTTGTAGGTTTATGACCTCATATAACACTAAGACCTTTTATGAGGTTGTAAAATATGAAAAGAAAATGTTTGAACTGAAAAATAACGTATGAAATAACTCAAAATCTAACACGTCCATCCATGGAGGTGCATGAGGAAAATCTAGGTGGCGTGTGTTGGATGGCGATATAACGAGAAGGAAACTAGAAAAATAGAAAGCAAGAGATAATAAAAGTTAACAAAACGAGTAATGGAGAAGGAACGCGCGCTCAGGGTGTTAATGGCAGTCCCCAATATACAACTAGTGTGCATTCACGGTAACTTTGACTTTTAGGAAAATGGACAAATTATTTAAAAACCATCACGTATTCATTGAGGTCGTGTTTTATCTTTCTTATAAGGATGGTCTGGCTGGATTTAAATGAGCAGAAAACTTGAAAAAAGAGTGATCTTCACTAAGAGTGCTACTAATTAAAATTAATTGAAAAATGACATTTGGACATGGAAATCGAACCCAGACAAGACCTTTGGCCTCAAGCGCCAATGCTCTACCACTGAGCTATCTAGGACTCATCTCGTCTGTTTTAACTCATAGTTTAAGGCTAAGTCTGTGATGGACGTGTGAAACCATCAATAACATACGAGTTAAATATATCTGAAACCATCAGATACCACAGCCATCTGTGACTCTTGTCCAAGGGTCGTTTCTAAATTAATTTAATTTAATTGAATTGTGGCTACCTCTATACGACCAGTGCCATAATGAAAATGATTTACAACTTGTGTATTGATATTCATTAAAAGTGCCACGGTATTATTTATAATTTACAAAAAAAAAACCTATAGTGTAAACGAAATGTAAACAAAAACTCAGAAAGATGTATAAGTATAGCTTACAAACTGAAAATCATAATAGATATGTATGCCTTGAAACACCTTTAGTAAATAAGCTCTTGCATTTCCTTAAACATGAACATTGACTTACAAATACCTTCTATAGACGCACTAGCTACCTCTATCACAGAAAACTTTCCAGCTTAGTTACAGTAAATTGTGGACTTTACTTACATAAAAGTAGAGCGTATTCAAAGTTTTTTTTAAATCTACATTTTCTTGGCATTCGGCTCATTAGTTCAATTGGTAGCATGTCCATCTACAGAGTTAAGGGTCACGGGTTCGATTCACAGCGTGGCCAAAAAATGTATCATTGATGAAATATGGGTTTACCCTTTCACATGGATATATTAATAGATGTGGCAGTGAAAAATATAAGGCTTGAATAAAAAAAGACCCAGGCCACAGGCTGGATATTGTAGTGGATGTAAAAAATTAACTTGTAAGTCCATGAATTGTGTGTGGGGGGAAATGCTATGTATGAGTACTGATGAATGTACCAAAATCGACAGTATTCAATATAAACACGAAGGAATGTTTAAATATTCACGTTGATAAATGACCTATAACTTATGAGCTATGTAGCGATGTCATGATTTACTTTTTTTTTTCGATTCTTATCTGTTCAAATTCGATTTTTCAATTCTTGTACTTTTCCTAATTTGTTATTTTTCCAAGCATCAAACCTCATATAAAAACACATTTACCCAACTTCAAAGCATATAAAAAACACTAAAAAATGTAATTAATAATGAAAAATAATTCATTTTTAGTTTTAACAAAAAAAGATCCATTTTACCAAGTACTAAAGCATATAATGTATAAGTAATACAATAATTATGAATTACAATATTAAGCATGTATTTTTACCTAAAAATAACTTATTCCAACAGTATTGACCATGCCCCTGTGTTTCTCCTGACAAACCCATGCATCACATCTGTAAAACCACGTTGGCATTAACACTTATTTTTATACTGCTATCTTTACCTCTTTTGATATTACCTCATTGCAATAGTCCACATACATACAACTACGCTCCAAGATGCATTCACCCATCTGTCAATTTCACCATCCATCCTTCCATTATTACAGAACATTCTGCCAAGATACAAAAAAAATCATTCTCTTGTTCTAACGGTTTTTAATTTATACTAAATTTACAATTATTTCCTGATCCATCCTTATCAAAAACCAGTAGCTTAATTTTGTAGAAATTTATACGCAAATCCATTCTGTCTGTCATCACACACAAACGAGTTAATGCATTCTGCAAGTCACTTTCCTTCTCAGCCATTAGTACGGAATCATCTGCATATAACAGCACTCTCACATTTACATTGTCCAATTGTAAACTAACCACGCCCTCACAATCATCCCTCACACACTTATTCATGAAAACATTAAACAACCATGGGGACATGACACAACTTTTTCTAACACCCTGTTCAATGTCAAACCATTCTCTCTAAGTTACATCCACCCTAACGCACTCTTTACTTCCTCCATACACAGCCTTAATTGCATTTACTAACCATGAATTCACACCATACTTTCTAAGAACATTACATAACATACTTCTATTCACCTGAAAGTACATTTTCTCAATATTAACCAATGCACAATAAATCGTTTCCTTTATTGTCATACATTTCTCAATCACTGGTTGCAATGCCAATATCTGGTCCATGCAACCTATTCCTGACATGAGACCATATTGCATACCCCACATCTTGTCCGCAGACAAGAAAAATATAAATAAAATTATCTGAAATCATAATATTAAGATCGATTCTCGATTCTTTCGATACCAGTAAGCATCGAGTGTATCAACGTGACAAATAATTGAGTTTGACATCCATACCTATGAGCATTGTCTATGATGCATCAACAACAAAAGGACATGTCATCAAATATTATATCTGCTAATGAAGGATGTTACTTGTCAAAATAACGATACGTGTTTTTGAAGTAGATCTACTTATTAGTAACGTTTCTAATGCCAGAAAAAGCTGATCTAAATTAAACCTTGATTTTCGGTTGAATGTTGGACATACTAACAGTAAATAGAGGCATATTATTAAGTTAGGATGGTAGAAATTGCGAGTTAAGGGCAGTATTATAGCAGATTCTATACCACTTTTTTTCAGTAAAATAATTCAAATATTTCTCTAGTGTAAATAAGTTTATTATTTTTTACATAGTAATTTCAACAATAATACAAAATCCCTATACACCTACATCTGGCAAACTCTACTTATACCATTAAATTGTTTTCAAAGTATCGGCGTACAGAGCCGGGAGAGCAAAGCTGTCAAGCATACGTGTGCAGTAAGTTGCATACGAGTAGGCACGTAGCACCGCATATGTAATAATGGCAAAAACTTTATATGATGTAGGACCGTTAATGATGACCCACAGAACGTACTCGCATTTATAGATGAACTGTAGAGTTGTTTACTATTAATTGTTGTATGTTCTGCTGCCTTGCTCCAAAATGTTGAGGTGGGTAGTGTCGTGCGCCTAACTCTTATGCAACCTGTTTACACGTATGCTTGAACAGATTTGCTCTCCTGGAACTGTAAATCAAACCTTTGAAAAAAAAAATTGGTATTTACATAGTTTTCCAGATTTAAGTGTATAGGGATTTTGTACTCGTATTATTTTTGGTTCAAACAAACTATATGTGCTGTTTGGGCTATGATTTTCCAAACACCCTGTGTATACAATATATATGTATATATATATACACACACACAAACCACATATACTATACACATGGAGCTTATCAAATAGTGACTCATAATAATAGTGGTCATGATAAGCTATGTTAGCGCATTATTTTTTTAACTCACCCTACCTTAGCATGGACATATAATCATATTACCCCCTTATCCCTCAGTAAATAACGTTCCAGCACCCCTGTATAGAACCTTGAGTTATTAAGACTCGAACTATTGAGAATATACTGTATTTAGAAAATGATCATTAAATAACTCAAAATAAAAATAATGTATCTTACAAGTTTAGTATTAACTAAGTAATTGATCTACTGTTATTATTTTAGCAAATATATTTGTTCTTAATAATTTAATAATGTAGTTAATAGGCTTGTGTTAAGCTTCTAAAACTTCTACTTTACTTCAAATATTTGTCAACATATACTTGTGTCAAATAAAACCTCACTTCAAGGGTTACAAAATATCTCAATTTGGTTTTCTAAACAATAAGTTAAAGTAAACATTTATTATCAAATTTCAATCATTATGTGTATTTATTAAAATTACTTTTTAGGTTTACAAGTAAAAATATATTTTGCAACTAAATTAAATGTAAATATTAACTATATCTATTAATTAGGATGGTTGCTTTTAAACATTTATTATATACCACGTATTGTAAATTATGTTTGGTGTCTTAACATTAACAAATAAGAAGCCTAGTGTAACTTCTAATCATTTTTGGGAAAGTATATTCTCGTAAACTCACTTGATAGATAGACATTCGATAACTCGACATACGTATGTGCACACAGTTGTTGGCACCACTCATCACAATCAAAGGTCATTCAACTGTATAACCTCTCAGTTTGTTTGTATAACTCGAGTGGAACATTCGTGCTGTGGTGTTTTTACAAGTGCTGTGTTTGTTAATTTTACAATTCAGTAACGTGTTATTCGAATAAATACTGTATTATAATACAGTACTGTACTGTGTTTCTGTATATTACACATATGTGTATACACCATTATATTAACACGTAATATATTACACTGTACGTATATTACTGTTACTGCACCGTATAATACCACAGTGCAGTAAACTGTACCTATAATATTTGCCACTGTACTGTGATTATTCCTTGCTTTGTAAACATGCATCTTATGAAAGTTCATTCGTAAAACTCGACATCTCAATAACTCGACACTACCTCAGTCCACATTATGTTGAGTTTCTGAGACTCTACTGTATGTAATATATTATATTAGCTTTTGAATCTAAAATGCGAACGGTGCAAACCGCCATTAGATAACATGTCAATAGACTTAACCACAACAAAACGCAATAAAGGATGCGTTTCAAATTTATGATTAGTTGGCTATACTATCTCATAGGAACAAAGATTCTTTAAGAAAACCTATTAAAAATGCTATCAGTGCCATTTTTCAAGATTTTATTAACACGTTCTTCCGCATCGTTTTATTCTGAATAGATGGCGTACGTCCCTCACCTCAAATATTAGCGCTTTGGTCCCGTGATTCCTAGCTCCAGATTATTGATCTTGTAGAGGTAATGTCAAAAAAATATACATTTGAAAGTGGATGCAATACATAGTTTTGAACTCACACGGAAACTCTTTAAAGCTTACAGAAGTAATATATTATTGTGAATTATGATTTTATAACGTTCAAAATAATATTATATATTGACAATATTCAGGAGTAATTTTCATTTAGAATGTCGAGTTCCACTTTAAACCTTCAAATAGTATTAGCTTGAAAAATATGATTTTAGTATCAATTTTTAAACCAAAGAATGTTGAGATATCCAACATTTTAATTTGAAAAATAAAAAATCTTCTAACAATAACTTCAGTAGTTTTTAACAAGTCCAGATAATAACTATTTTATTCAGTACAACTTTATATATCCCTTCCCGTAGGACTACAAGAAACGTATCAAAATGGTTGTACACTTATTTAGTTTAAGGTAGGCTAATTGTTTCATATTTAGATCAATAATATTTCGTTTGTTCTCCATACACGAACATTTATATTAAGGGGGTGGTAATTTGAAAGATGTAATTTTAAAGAGAATGGGAAAGGAATTTAGGAAAAATCAATAAAAATACACCTAACATGACTGGTCAGGTTTCGAATCCTGACATTCCCGTCACCATAAAAAAACAGAAGTTAACAGAGAATGCCGTTGTTTCTCTGCCCTATGGTGTGGGCATAATTTTAAGTTTTATTACAACTTGGGCTGATTTTTATGCACTCCATGACTACATTGAAGACGATAACTTTAGATTACCCTGTATTTTATCACAAGCTACCATTTACTCATTCCAGCGTAAAGCAAAGTACTACTATAAAAGTGCAGGCCGGCTCATAGAATGTATGTTAGTTCCATTTACGTCCCATTTCCCGCTGAAAGGTTCTCTCCTGTTAACACGAAGCTAGTGGTGGGTGGGACGTATCACGCAGGCAGGCAGCTCTTGATCCTTACCGTCTTGGCACGCTTGGCGTAGCGAGACTAGACTCTTCCTTCGTCGGGGTAATTCACCGTGAAGGGAACCACCCCTGAGACATGCGCTAAACACAGTTGTTCCGTCAACCTATTTTCCTTCTGGTGATGATTCTGTAGATAGAACACATTCAATAGCTAACTAGAACTGAAATAAAAGAGCTTAGCCCAATGTGTGCGTGAGAATGAATCTACTATTAACTGGAGTGAGATTATATATTCAAGAAGAATTAATATAAACGCATACAGAGAGGATCGGGGGAAAAAGGCACCAGTATTGCTGTTAGCAAATAAGTTGGGACCCATCTTCGATAGTCGAAAGTCTTAAGACGTCACTCTCACAATAGTTTGGACTGCCGATGACGGGGATATTGGGTTTCAAACCCAGGCTGGGCGTACAGAGTTTTCCCCTAAGTGGTTTTACACTTACCCGCCAAGTGAATGCGGCTATACTTCCTCTAAACTCAACCTTCCTTATCAATCTTAGTGTGATTATTTCATACGCGTATAATCCAAACTAGTATTGAGAAGTGGTGACAAAAATAAAAAAAAGGCTTTAGTTTGAATCCCGGCCTGGTGGGCTAACGATTATTTTCCCAAATTTGTTCTCACTCTATATTAATATAAATATGTGTACATTTTATATAAATTCCTCATACCTACCCCATTTATTATATTTAAATGCAAATAATTTGGGTGGTTAGTAATATGTGGTGCACTAAAAAACAGCTTGGCATGCACCCCACAAAGAGTAGGTTTTAAAACTGCGTGTATAAATTTACTTATGAATAGGTTCAGCCGAATTTTATTTGAAATTACCTGCACTGAATTGTACTAGTACATAGATATCAGTCTAGTCTTGTCTGAATCACTGGTGACAGAAAGGGTGGGGTCAGGATTCCAAACAGGTGTGAAAAGACTGGTTTTCCTAAATGGCTTACCAAACTTCTTACGTGCTAATGTTGGTACACTTTTTAATTCTAACCTACTAATCGCTATAACAAAAAAGTAGATATGTGTATAATACAGAAGGGTATTATAATTAAGGGTACATTAGCCACCGTAGTCTATGTTGCGCTAAAAGGCCGTATCTGTCAATTTATAATACAAAATATTCGGAAACTGATGACCCAAACTACACATATAGTTGGTTTGAACAAAAAATAATACAAAAACCCTATACACTTACATCCGGCAAATTTTACTAATACCAATAAATTGTGTTCATAGTTTCGGCGTACAGCACCTAGAGATCAAAGCTGTTTAAGCATGCGTGTCTAATAGGTTGCATAGGAGCTAGGCGCATGGCACATTACACCTTGTCATCTTAGAACACGACAGTAGAATTACTACAAATTAATAATAAACAACACACCAGTCCATCTAGAAATGCTAAAACGTTCGCAGGGTCGTCATTAACGGACATATATCACATACAGTGCTTACCAGTATAACATGTGTAATGCCACGCGCCTATCTCCTATGCAACTTGTTGTACACGCATGCAAGTTTAGGCAAAAGGCAGATAACTAAGGGAAACAAAATGTTTTAAAGTTATATGGAAAAAGTATGAAATTACATTACTAATTCTGACATAAAGGCTATCACATGGCTTGCTCTATGAATTTCAAAAGCTTTGGTCACGCTGAACATGATTTAAATGTGTTAGTGTGAAAAGAATCTTCACTTTAAAATATTTTAGTAATTAAAACCAAACTTGCACTTTAGTGACTATAAAAACGGTCTTGTGTGCCTAAAATTTTTTTAACAAGTAGGTATGCTTCAAAAAGCAACAAGTTAAAAAGTATATAATATAAATAGTCATAGGTTATACTTTAATTTTCTTACGAATGGACATTTTTAGCAACTTTTAAAAACTACAAATATATTTTTAAGGTCACATTAATAACAGTTAAAGACCACATATCTTTACGTATGAATACGTGAAAGTTGATCTGGTAGCTTTTTCTGCTCTCAAATATGACCATTTGTAAGGAAATTGGGCTATAGCTCATCAGATAGAAATGTTTGATAACCAATGTCTTCTTGACGATAATACTTTTGTAAATCGTACTATAATATTGAAAAGAATATTTATTCATTACTTATAAAGTACCCCAATATTCCGATGGTTTCCAAATCCCCACCGGTATAAACAATCAAGTTATTAATGACGTTTCTAAATGCATACATACACAGTAGCCTGCACTCATGATAATGGTATGTTCGTATTCTCTTGGAAAGGGGTATACATATTTTATATTCTCATTTCCTAGGGCACGCTTTAAACTATAAGACACACCTGGATTATCGCATGACATGTTCAATCCTATGATTTATATTTGGGGAGGGATTATACATAATTTGAGCTCTTAATAAGTTAGCTAGAAGAAATGTTTCAAGATTCTTCCATGGCTAGCTGCGTCCAGGCTTTTAAAATTATTTAACATTGATACGAGTTTCCATAATTCTAAGTACAGCTTTATCAGTGGATATATAGGTAGTTGGTGACATTGAGTGAGTGCTAGCAGTTGGTATATGGGTAGTTAGTGGCTTTGAGTGAGTGCTAGCAGTTGGTATATGGGTAGTTAGTGGCTTTGAGTGAGAGTTAGCAGCGGGTATATGTGTAGTTGTTGACTGAGTGAGTGTTAGTAGTGGGTATATGGGTAGTTGATGAATTTGAGGGAGAGTTAGTAGTGAGTATATGGGTAGTTGGTTAATTTGAGTGAGAGTTAACAGTGGATAAATGGGTAGTTAATGACATAGTGACTGTAAGAAGTGCGTATATGGGCAGTTGGTGAATTGAGTGTTATCAGTGGATATATGGGTAGTTGATGACGTTGAGTGAGTGCTAACAGTGGGTATATGGCTAGTTGGTGACTTTGAGTGAGTGTAAGCCGTAGATCTATGGTAGTTGGTGACGTTGAGTGAGTGTTAACAGTGTGTATACGGCTAATTGGTGAATTGAATGAGTGTTAGCCGTGGATGTATGGGTAGTTGGTGCATGAGTGAGTGTTAATGGGTATATGAATAGTTAGTGACTTTGAGTGTTATAATTAGGTATTTGGGTAGCTGGTTACTGAATGAGTGATAGAAGTGAGTAATGGGTAGTTGGTGATGGAATGAAAATTATAGCCTAGTAGCTTAAAACAACAGTACTACAATAACTGTGTGCTTACCCCTATTCCAAGAAGTTGGTTAACATAGTGCATATACAGAAAGGAATGACTACACTAGTATGAAGAACTCTACTCCAGTCTTAGCATTTCACTGATGAGATATTCACTCTCACCAAATTCTGAACTTTCTTTGTTAACGAATATTTCTATCTCTTCATATAATATCCTTTTTCCAATAATCTTTTGCAATTTTGTGTACATAGTCACAGCAAATTTTCCACTCTTATGCTGTGTATTCTTGAAACAATCTTTCACGCAACTTTTTTTCATCCTGAAGAGAATTACTTGAGAGATCTTGTGCCATCTGTCCTTTTACATAACTCCAAACCATTTCTATTGGGGTTAAGCTCAGCATGATAAGGTGGCAGATGCGAAATATCATGACCTTTATCTTTTATTATCTGATCAATTTTATATTTCGTCTCACAAATAAATCTTTTTAAAAGTTCAATTAATTCAGGCTTTCTCATTTCTTCAGTGAATGGTTTTGACAATTTCAATTAATTCTGGTTTTCTATTTCTTCAGTGAATTATCGTTACTATTATTTCTGTCTTTATTTACATGGTGAAATTAAGGCATAAGCCTTCTCTTACATTTAACCATGTCTTAAGTTAATATTACACGGCTTTTATCAATTATTTTCATTAAATAAAACACAGGAGACAAGAATTTGAGGAAAACATATACATTAACATAAACCTAATATAAAATATTGCAAATTAGATTTAAAAAAACCAGCAACCAAAACAGTAATCAACTTGAACAATGTATATCTAGATCAGTAGTGGAAACAGAGAGATAAAATAAAATAAGTAAATAATCATACAGCAACACGCACACACTCGCACACACAAGGATTATGCTGCAGCTTATACGCTAGTAGAGTGATTGGTGATTTTGTTTCTAAAATAAGATGGCCCATTATCATTTGTGAAGTATACAGGTGACTTGTTCCAGGCTAAGGAATGGAATGATGTTTTATCTTAGCCATATTTTAACATTATCGTTTAAAGATGCAGTTGTTGGTTACTTATTCACCTTAACCCAATTTATTATATCTAGCATTGCCCATCACTATAACACTTCTGGGGGGAACATTAGATAACCGTTTATCACTGGTTCACTTAATAAAATTATGGTAGTTCATGTCATCATGGTAGTCTCCTGTTTTTTGTTTTTATTTTAGAAAGAAAGTGGAATTGGGAATAAAACCCTTTTCCCCTCCAGGATGCACAGTGATTATAGTCTCTTTCCTTTTCCAATAGGCGTCACAACACCTCTTTCAAATTTGGATTGCCAGCATTAACTTGTAGGTTTCATCAACATATATAATGTTCCTTCCACTACTCAGAAATTCATGAAGTTTACTTAAGTACCTGGCTTTTCATGCCAATATTTCAGGGAGTTTAATCAACATATTTTTTTATTTACATTTTTTCTCTTCAAGTTCAAGCTTTTGATTTTTTTTTTCCCTTATACTCTCTGATGCAGTCTATACAATCATCATTTTTAAAAGCTGATTACGGTTTTTCTTATGACATAAAATTCGTGGATTTTTCTAGGAATTGATGTTTTCGTGAAATCATCTATTAATATTATTTTACTACGCTCCCTACACCTTCCTTTAGAAGTAGAAAAGGTCAGATGTCCTTTAGAAACAAAGGAACATTTACCTTCCCCCCAAAAGTGTGTTTACGCTACTTAAAAACACGTCTGTGGTTTACCTTGTATATTCATATACATTATATATTATGTTAAACTGTTCTTTATTGTTTTTAAAGTGATCAGCTACGTTATATACAATAATTTCCCTAGCCTGTCTTCTAAATGACGTTCAGAAACAATTTTGAAATATAATGCTGTCATTATAAAGGTTCTTGTTAAGTGCATTATATTAACTACACTATCTAAGTATACAGGAATTATAAAATATACACACACATTGATTAAAGTTTCAACAAAATCACACTAAACACACAATTTATAACACCTTATTTTGTCTAGCTAGTGTAGCACGTGCGTCCGGACAGCCGCGCCGGTGTGAACCATGCAAGCACTTGTCAGTCTGCGCAATAGAAGAATGTGGGTTTGCGCAGGTTGTTTTCTATCTGGGGACGCTTTAAAGCAGTGATTATATAGGCGGATGGTGACTTTTGAGTTTTATTTGTGGGTATGATGATAGTTGGTGACTTTAAGTGAGTTTTGTTTGTGGGTGTAATGGTAGTTGTTGACTTTAAGGAGTGTTAGTTACAGGCGTTGGTTAAGTAAGCAGTGGCTGTTTTTCTATAAAATGGACCCAAGGCAATGAATCGTTTATAAGCAAGTGAATGCACCTGATTATCCTCTGATTAAAGTTTCATGATCGCACTGTTTTGCTAAGAAATTTTTTTTAACGTTTGATTCACACATAGTCATGTACTGATATATACTATACCTAAACTGGTTTGGCCAGAAATTAGTGTCACAGGGATCCGGGGTAACTTCAGATTGAGGTTGGAAAGCTCAAGGATTTGAGTCTATCTCTCCCTTGTGGACACTGTCTTGACCTGGACTGACCAAGAAGCTTCCTCTCTTTGGATGGGGGATGTTCATTGTCCGGAGATCCTGGGCGAGCGTCTCCTAGTGACAGTCCCGGGCAACGTCCGGAGGGTTATCCCGAAGGGCAGTTAGGTATCTTTCGAGGCCTCTGTGTGTGGGAGTG
>CABFVZ010000541.1:286373-308947 GCA_902151445.1 Timema monikensis
GGGGGGGGGGGGGGGGGGGGGGGGGGGGGAAGTGGGCCTCCCTTACTCGCCACACAATAAGTAGTTGCTGGCTAATATCTTCCTGGAAAGCTGACCCCAACACCTCCAAGACGTTCTCGTTGGGGAACTCGGGTTGAAACCTCTTTGGAGTGATTCATGAGGCTAGGCGCCTGACATACTCTGAGGGGCTAACGCCACTATGTGTCAGTCCAGCACTCACGGAAGGAGGAGTTAACTCCTCCCGCTAATGAATTCAGCTAAGGTGGGGGAATTTTCCCAGTTGTCCGGTGATGACAAGGTTAACGGAAGGCACGGGGTCGCCAGTCGCTAAATTGCCCGCTGCGAACGTAAAATGTGTGTCTACGCTCGAAAGACACAGCCATGATTGGTTAGAAGAGCTGGGCAGGAGGTGTTTGTTTCCCAGACAGGTGGGTACTGGACCTGATAGGACAGATGAGTTTCCACGTTGAAAAGTCATTGCTTATGTAAGATGTCAGACAAGACGTGTTGTACGGTGTACTTGATGTAACATGGATCAAATCGAGGAATATGTTATTTTATTGCATGTGAACTTTTTCTTCTCAAACGATAAAAAGAGTATAAATACTTGTTACCTAAATTGTTTGGAGGAGGAGAAGGAACGAAATAGTTTCATACTATTCTTAGAGTTACGGGAAAAGTTTCTTCATATATCTCTGAATGAGTATTCCCAAGTCATAATCTTTGTGTTGTAAATAATATCATATATGTAAATGTATCTTTGTCTTTATAAAACAATCCAAGACGTTACAGTAGGCTCACTGATTCACACAAACCTGTACTTCTATATATATGTCCTTTAAAAACAATCCAAGACGTTACAGTAGGCTCACAGATTCACACAAACCTGTACTTCTATATATGTCCTTTTAAAACAATCCAAGACGTTACAGTAGGCTCACAGATTCATACAAACATGTACTTCTATATATGTCTTTATACAACAATCCAAGACCTTACAGTAGGCTCACAGTTTCACACAAACCTGTACTTATATATATGTCCTTTTAAAACAATCCAAGACGTTACAGTAGGCTCACAGATTCACACAAACCTGTACTTCTATATATGTCTTTATACAACCATCCAAGACGTTACAGTAGGCTCACAGTTTCACACAAACCTGTACTTCTATATATGTCTTTATACAACAATCCAAGACGTTACAGTAGGCTCACAGATTCACACAAACCTGTACTTCTATATATGTCTTTATACAACCATCCAAGACGTTAGAGTAGGCTCACAGTTTCACACAAACCTGTACTTCTATATATGTCTTTATACAACAATCCAAGACGTTACAGTAGGCTCACAGATTCCGGCAAACCTGTACTTCTTGATATTTCCTTTTAAAACAATCCAAGACGTTACAGTAGGCTCACAGATTCACACAAACCTGTAGTATACATCTGTATTTTTAAACAGAGATGAGACGTGGCAGGTGCGTATTTGGAGCAAATTTCTGCTATGGTAAACCGTCTAAACAAGATCAAACACCCTTATTTCTCTCAGTTTCAATTACTAATACAGGACTGTCTTGGTAATATAATACTAACTGTAGCTAACGGCAAGATGTTTAACTCAAACTGGTAATAATTTACATACGACTTAGTTCACGCACCATGAGCTCTCCACCATAGATGATGTGTAGATATACACCCTGGACGAGAAACCAAGTAGATTAACTCAAGAGTAAGTCATTGATACGTAAATCCTAAATGTTTAAACTTCAATTCTAATGTTAAGGGCAAGCTATTAGTTTTAAAAAACTGTATTTCTTAGCAAAAGAAAATCTTTATTATTTTCAAATGCAATATTTAAAATATAGCTGTAGTATTATACTTAATGACTCTTGACTCAAAGATATGATTAAATTCTAACATAAATTGTAACAAAAAAAGTCTCAAAGTTTTGATTAAAATAACTTGCGTGATTTTTATAGACAAACAACACTACATGTTTTCATTATTTTACAAAATTATATTTTTTTCATTTTGTAATGTATTATTCAAGACTTGTAGTTTAATCTAACCTTTCATGTTGTTTTTATTTCGTACTGGGATAAAATTGCGTGCCAGAAACAGAACGTATGAGACGGCGAGGAGAAAAAAGTTCAAACTCTTTTTTTTTAACATTTTCTTATATAGAGTTTTCATATAAACTGGCTTCACTAAATAACTTGGAACTTAAAACGAGAGTGAGTGGTGTGATGTTCGCAAAGCAAAGCAAAGTTATAAAACTATCCAAACTTAAAACGTATGTTTGAAAAATTTACAAACACATGAAATTACTATATAATATAATTAAATAGAATAAAATAAAAATACAAGTTATTTTAATTCTGTTTATTTGTTTAGCATGTCAGATTAATGTAATTATTCACCTTTAAACTACTACATTATGTTTAAAGAAGATGAATTAAAAAAATTTAATTGTTTTTTAAATAGATGATGTAATTAATTGTTTAGGAACATAAATTTCAAGCAAATTCATAGAAACATTCAAGTAGCCTAAATACATGTTAATACAAATAAATACTAACTGCAAGTGCCTGGCATTACTCACGTGAGATTATTGGTATTTTTAAAATATCTTTTGCTTCAAGGCTGACTCTTCCCTTAATGTCCCTCCTAATATCTTATTTCCCTAAGTAAAAATAAACTCCTGACTCCTGAGGAGCACATCTGATATCTTCCCTAATTAATATTACCAAGAAAAACTTTTAATGGATCTTCGTTTGGTATGCATTCGCACCAGCAGTTATGCAGTTTAAGATTTCAGGCTCACCATATGAGTGATGTTAATAACTTCGGCTTCCCTAAGAACGTAGGCTAATGCCAATTTTCTGTTACTCTAACGGTAGTCACGATGTCTAAGTCTAAAGTGCACACCCTTAAGATTTCCCTGATAACTTGTGTAAAACTTAACATTTCTGGTTAGTTGAGATTAAGGATACACTACCCTATAGTCACGAGGTCTATGCCATTTTGCTATTCATATTTACTTTTAAATTCGCCCGAGGTGAACATGGTGGGGTTTTACAAGGTAAACATTAAAAGTGTCACCAGTCTATATTTCCTTGCTTTGTAATTACCCACACCTATGGTCGTGGGATTAAAAGTGCCCAAAACTCAATTTACTGTACAGCCATTCCCGTTCAAAGTAAAACACTAGGGATTCAGATATTTGGTTCAAAATGTGGGAAGTTCCCTAAGGATGCTACAGACATGGACTACCAAATTGTGACAAAGAAGAGACCTAGAACCTCACTATAAGAGGAAAAACAGGCATCAAAGAAACCTTCAATTAAGGCAACAAGAACACTGTTCAACATTGAGACTGCAAACCAATATGAGGGACTCCCAATGGACGAAGAAGAACAAGGGAAAAAACAAAATCCAGAGGAAACACAACAGAAAACCAGACAGAGACGACCTCCTCCATTAATAGTAACCGACACTAAAAACTACATGGAGGACACGAGAACAATTAAATCAAAAACTGAGGGATTCATGCGAGTGGTTCATACCTCAGAGGGGCTCAAATACCACTTCGACAATGAAAAGGACTACAACCGTGCTAAAAAATACTTACAAGAAATGAAACGAAACTACTACACATTCTCAATTCGCAATAATGATCTACTCAAAATTTGCATAAAAGGCTTGCCCTCCACAATGACGCCTGAGTTGGTCCAAGAAGAACTCGAAGCTTTGAGTTTCACGATACAGGACATAAGACAACTACAAACGAAAACCGATGGAAAAGTGCGTAATCTAGGCGTATACTTTGTCACACTCCCCAACTCTGAGCATAGCAGGCAAGTTTACAGTCTTAATGTACTGTACTACACTCGCGTGACGATAGAGGCTTACAAACCAAGAAAACAGCCAACACAGTGTCACAAGTGCCAGGGTTGGGGCCACATAAGGATTAATTGCAACCTACTTCCAAGATGCGTTAAGTGTGCCAGAGGCCACCTCACCGAAGAATGTAAGAAGAATGACCGATCCACCCCGCCAAATGCGTAAATTGCGGAGGAGACCATCCGGCGAACTACAGGGGCTGCGCTGCCGCTCCCAGTAACAAAATAAAAAGAACTGACCCACCAAAAATAACAGAAAAGACATCGGCAACAACAGTGGAGACAAGAGATCAGAGTACCAGCAAACAGCCACTAAATAGAACTTTCAGCGAAATAGTCACAGGTCAAAAAAGAGTAAACGCAACAGAAAGAAATAGATCAGAATCACAAAAGACAAAATCCAGTAACAGGATACCGGAAAAACCAAACCAATCAGAATTTCAGGAGATCGTAAACTTTTTAAGAGACTCCGAATTCTTACACTTCATTGAAATAATCACAACTTCACTCCCGAAAATAAGACTAGCTAGGGACAAAATGGAAAAAAAATTTATCCTCCTGGAGATAATGTCAACCTACCTACTCAATGATTAGAACATTAAATATGGTCGACCACAACGAATTAAAAATATTACATTGGAACGCAAATGGAATAAAACAGCAATTAACAGAACTGGAACAACTCTTAGAAAACATGGAAATAGACGTAGCATTCTTCAGTGAAACACATCTAAAACCGGAAACAAGATGCACAATAAGAAACTTCAACATAATACGTACTGACAGACAAGCAGTCAAAGCGAGCGGAGGTACTGCCATCGCCATAAATAAAAATATTCCATACAGAGAAATCAAGCTCCATGAAATTCAAAACCTGGAAACGACAACAATTATCGCCAAAATAGGGAAAGAAGAGTGTTTGTTGGGGGCAATCTATAAGCCTCCACAAAAACCACTCCTGCCGGAAGACTTAGATGCTATTACCAATTACTACCACCCCTTTCTGTGGGCAGGAGATCTAAATGCTAAGAATCAAGAATGGAATTCGAATTCAAATAATGCAGCAGGAGGAGTACTGGCAAACCACGCAAATAGAAAGGGATATATAGTGATTGCACCAGAATCTCCAACTATATACCCATACAACACCAACAGACCCGACGTAATAGACATAATAATCACTGATACTGACCTACCCATTGACGAACTACAGACTTTGAACCACCTGGACTCAGATCATGTACCCGTATATTGTTCCATAGTAACTAACTTCAAAACCAATAGATGTCCCAAAAGGAGAGTAGCAAAAGAAATTGATTGGGAAGAATTCAGAAACGAAATAAATTCATCTTTGCCGGGAAAGCCAATCATCAAAATAAAGCAAGATATAGACACATCGGTGGAAATACTATCGAACACTATAAGAGAAGAGACGAAGAAAGCCACAAGAACAAATAAAAGAGAAATTCCACCAAATACATTGGACCAAGACATAAAAAATTCAATTAAAGAAAAAAACCAAACTAGAAAACGATGGCAAAGATACAGAGACCCAGCGGACAAAAACAGACTCAACAGATTAACGAGAGAAGTAAGACAAAAAATAGAGACAAGGAAAAAAACTGAATGGAACAAAGCAGTTGACGAAGCAGGAGAGAATCAAAAAATATTATGGAAACTGACAAGGAACTTGACAGGCAAAAGAAAATATCAACGAACAGGGGTAATCCATGGGATGAATGGGCTATGCTATGAGGCAGAAGAAAAAGCAAATGCAATAGCGGATACACTCGAAACCCAATTTACGCCGAACCAGGAGCCAGAAAACGATGAATTCACCAGAAACAATAGACATTATATCAGGGACTATCTTGCGAGACCAATAACTGACAATATACAACACATCACCCCAAGAGAGACGGAAGACGAAATCAACAAATTGCCAAGAAACAAAGCTCCAGGACCGGATGGTATAAACAACGAAACATTAAAGGAACTACCACTGAAAACCATAGTACACCTAACAGAAATCTTTAATCAGATAATAAGAAAATGTCATTATCCACAGGCTTGGAAGACCGGAAATGTAATATCTCTACCAAAAGCCGGCAAAGACCCAATATTCCCACAAAACAGGAGACCGATAACACTACTAAATTCCACCAGCAAACTTTTCGAAAAACTCATATTATCCAGACTACGAGCAAAACTTACGGAAAAAGAGGTTGTACCACGAATCCAATTTGGGTTCCAGCCGCAACACAGTACCATCCATGCCTTAGTTAGATTTGCAGAATACATCACTGAGGGTTTCAACGACCAGAGGCACACAGTAGCAATCTTCTTAGACATTGAAAAGGCGTTTGACAAAGCATGGCACGCAGGTATATTGAGAAAGTTAATAGATGTAGACACTCCAGATGTGCTAGTGCACGTGTTGCATAGCTACCTGAGCCAGAGAAACTTCAAAGTTAAAATAGAAGGACACACCTCAAAATCCAAAGATATCTGTTCAGGAGTCCCCCAAGGAGCAGTCCTCTCGCCTCTTCTATACAACATCTACACCAGTGATGTACCTATTGAACCGGGCTGTGAGCTAATAATGTTTGCTGATGACATGGTGCTTTATTCGTCGGACAGAAACATCACAAGGGCGGAAAGAAAACTCCAAAGATATCTCTCTAACTTGGAAGATTGGTTCACGAATTGGAGAATAAAAGTGAACTCAAACAAAAGCTCGAAAATAGTTTTTTCTAAGAGACGCCCTAACACAGACACAGAATTACAACTATTCGGTACAAATATACCGAATGTAAAAACAGTGAGATACCTTGGAGTCACTCTGGACTGCCACCTGACCTTTAAACCCCACATAGACGAAGCAAAGAATGCGGCCATAGGTAAACTAGTTGCCCTCTATCCAATGCTTAAATCAAATCACTTATCAAGAGCAAATAAAGTATTGATATATAAATCTATCATCCGATCAGCAATGCTCTATGGCAGCCAAATATGGGGTTTGGCAGCAGCAGGACACATAAAAACCCTACAGATAACGCAAAACAAAATCCTAAGAACCATCCTAGGTGTAACAAGAAGAACATCAACAGAAATAGTACACTTAATGTGTGAAATCAAAACTATAAAAGAAGAAATCGTAAAATTCAACGACAGATTTTACGAAAAATGCCAAAGAAATTATAACCCCATTATAAGAGAATTGGGTACGTACAATCCACTGGAGAAAACAAAATATAAAAGACCTAGGTTGAATTAAAAGGAGAGAGAAAGAAGAGAATGAAAACAAGATAAATAAATAAAATACCTCCCAAATCCAATCCTTACATCCCATACCACACAAATATTAATATCGCCTTCTTTTACAGGTTCATGTATTCATTATCACCCATACATCACATACTACCAGTCTAATCAAACCGTTCTATTTTCAGGGTCATAAATCATAGTTTCACCAATCACAACATACACATAAAAAAAACACACGAAGAAAGCCTCGTCTATGCTTGGTGAGCCGTGGCAGTCGATCAGTGATTGCCAGAAAACTACAAGTATGGACGAGGAGGGTAATATAACTCAATGAAAAATTTTACGAAAGTAAATGCGTTGAGACAAGAACACAAACAGTCATGGTACAAGTGTACACACCACAAAGATGAGAAAAGAAATAAGAAATTATTTCGGTACTCAAAAGCAAACAAAGTCCTTCTCGAAATGGTGGCACTGTTCAATAGTGTCAGCACTAGAGAAAGTCAATAAAATTTAAAAAAAAGTTCCCTAAGGCCGAGTTTTGTTTCTCCTTAACCTTTAATGAGAGGCGTAGTGACAAACAAAACAAACTATCACTAACAAAGTACATTTTATTAAAATGTAATAGTTAACAGTCAAATATTCGGTTACATGTTGTTGATTGATATATACGGTTTTAGTTAGTATATTTTTTTCTTCAGATCTTCTTTAGAATCTGTGCTATTTCCACAACCGAATACACATTATATATAATATGTTCCGCGTATGAATTGTTTTCTGAAAGGCCTTTTTCCCTATCAGAAACCTATTATATAGTAGGATATTGGTAGGAAAAAAAGACCTTTCAGAGAGTAATTCCTAACGTGAATGAAGTACACTCATTCTTTAAACTTTATTTTTTTATTATTTAGCACCGCGTCTTACTACCCGTTCGGGTTATACGCTTAAGTACTAATTACGCTAATGGGTTAGGAGTTGGAAAGGTTGTATTAAAGAAAGTAAACCCACATTTGCGTGGAGGGAGAGTGGAAAACCATTTTAGGAAAAACCACCCTCAGTTCACCCGACCGAGATTCGAACCTCGATCTCCCCGTCCTCAACAGTCGGGCTCAACACGACAAGCGCGTTAGCCAACAACGCCACAGAGGCGGGTATTCTTTAAACATTAGACCAGGAGTGACACCCTCCAACACCTCTATTACTTTCGGGATACTTTCTTCACTCTCGTCTTAATCATATTCAACCTCATTTGTTTCCTTTCACAGCCTCACTGATGGCTTTCCCCGATAAGATATAGTTCATTATAACTACTTAATCTATATTTATACAGTTTTTGATTAAAAAATTATTTTCATTTAAATAGTTATGGCTAATTGAGTGACACTTTGTTCTCGCCCTCAAACATCCCCCATGTCTATTTCCTTGCTGCAACCACCGGGCTGGAAGCGGTACTGTACAGTGGCCATATCAACACTCCTCCATGTCTTGTCAGCGTAAGGTATATAGCGTTTAGAGAAGAAGCTTGTCTCTCTTTTCTTGCTGTGACCAGCGGGCCGGAAGTGGTACTGTACAGTGGCCATATCAACACTCCTCCATGTCTTGTCGGCGTAAGGTATATAGCGTTTAGAGAGGAAGCTTGTCTGTCTTTTCTTGCTGTGACCAGCGGGCCGGAAGCGGTACTGTACAGTGACCATATCAACACTCCTCCATGTCTTGTCAGCGTAAGGTATATAGCGTTTAGAGAGGAAGCTTGTCTGTCTTTCCTTGCTGCAATCAGCGGGCCGGAAGCGGTACTGTACAGTGACCATATTAACACTCCTCCATGTATTGTCGGCGTAAGGTATATAGCGTTTAGAGAAGAAGCTTGTCTGTGACCAAGGAATGCAACTTAAGCCCGGAGTGTGGAATACAGTGGCTGTATGCACTCAACCATTACTTTCCTTCCTACTTCATACTTTCACTCTATGTGCTACAAATAGTGAAAACACTTGGAAGAGATCCTTTTTTCTACCAGTATTTAGTCCAAACAACAAAAAACGTTTGTTTTCATAAATTACGATGGCAAAATAACATATTTTTTTAAAGTTTCAGTTTATAGGTTAACTAAAATAGTAGTTGACGGTTCATTATCAATGAAGATTTTAACACATAATTAAATGTGTTGATCACGACAAATTAGTTAGGCTCAATGTACTCAGATGTTCACTCCTACCTAGTTCACAAAATCCAGAGTTGAATGTATGTTACATAATAGTACATAACTACTGAGTATGAAAGCCTATTCCAAGTTACAGTTTTTATTTTTCTTGGTTTTAAAGATACCTGTGGCAGTTGTCCCGTAGTCTTAGGTATAAGTCAATAACTATTTTGAGAGTTTAAAAGAAATACCTGTGAACACAATATAAAGTTTCTCTCGGTTTACAAGCCTAGGTTATTGTTACTGCATTTTCTGGTTTTGGAGAAATCCCACTAAATCGTCACGGGATTAAGGTGGGAATGTAGTTAACGCTGTTTAAGGGCCTCGTGTTGGCAGTTCTTATAGCAAAACTTTTTTTGGGGGGCCAAAAAATATTACTCCATTAGGAACGTAGAAATCTATTTTCTTCACATGGTGATATAAACAATTGTTGAATATCTGTCAAGAGCATAGCGGAATTAGAAGATACAAATGTTTCTCTTAATTCAAAAAGTGTAATTAAATTGTAAGACACCCTTGACAGATATTTTTGAACTTTCAAAGTCACCACGGGAATATAATTACATTTTATTTATACTAGAGCAATATTTAATATATTTTTCTTTAAAAATAATCTTTTCTATAAAAACAAATAAGAAAGTGGCTCTTTTCTTGAGTTTCCTCCCCCAACTCACCTCAAACTCACTACAATAGATTAATAACAACAATAATACGCCCTTGATGCACACTCTAAGATTTCTTAAGACATATTATACATCTAAGCCAAATTTAAGTTTTATATTTGTTTTTTTAAATCAATCTAGTGGTCGAGCGGCTTTTGGCGTTAATATCACAAAAGTAAATATAATTTTTTTCAAACGATCGATATTATACTCTTTATGCTCTGAATATAGCTATAAGTAAAAATCTCACAAAAAATGCAAATATTGACGTATATATAAGAACTTATGCAAAGGTTATCGGTCTTGAAGTTTTTAGCACACAAATATACATTTTATTTATTTATATTATTATTTATTTCGCTTCTCTTGAGATTAAGCTTCCATTTAATGTGAGAATAAGTATTTATTAATAAAGAGAGAATAACCGTTAAATGCGTAGTTAAAGACATATTATTAGAAAATCCATCAATTTAACAGTTTTTAACAATAAAAAATATAGCCTATGTCAGTCCTGAGAGAAGAAAGGAAGGCACGAGTGAAAATTCTGTCAAAATCAGTTCAGTTGTTTTCGAATTCATCGCAAATATACAAACACGCAAAAAACCTCTTTATACCAGTGAGAGATGAAAGGTTGTATAGGGTTGTAGTATGATCGCGTGATACATTTAAATAACTTTTCTCAAATGATTAATTATTCAAAATTATGATTATTAGTTATTAACTTTTACTTCTGCAATGGACAACAGATAAAACCATTGCGTGTAAATTTCCATAATCAAAAACATAGTTAAATATATTAATACTATGTTATTGGAGAAACTACATTCGAAAGCTTGCATTAATTACTTCAAAGACAGTTTAAACTGTAGCGTTTTAATTCGATCGTTCCCAGCCATTAATTTGCCAGTTTTGAGGCTACTAAATAAACATTTGATACCTACTTAATGCTAATATTAAGGTACCTCCAGATAATGTTGACATTTTTCTTTAACCACCTGACACTGAAAAAATAACAATTTTAGATACAAATCGAAACGTTTGCCTATTCCTATTGCGTGCTACAAAACTGAGTGATGCTCAAATAATACAAAGCATTAGGTGTTAAGTATGTATTCTAAAAAATTAATACATTCTTGTTTCATGAACCACTGAACACAAACTTTTTTTTTTCAATGGCATCTTTCTTTGTGTTTGTATCTTGGCCTAGAGCCGAAACAGTTTTACCCTACGCGCTAAAACTTGGTATAGGCCTATAGGATTTTCCTATGGTTCCTCTTAGACGTTTATGGAATTATACAAGAGTGGCTAAAAGTAAATTTTTCTCCCATGCGGTATTGTTTTTTTATTCCCCCCTATATAACTGAGTGATAATCCAGCCCCGTGATGTAGTGCACCTGGCTACAAACCTAGAGGTCCCGGGTCCAATTCTCATCTGGTAACTTGGGTATTTTTTATCTTATAAGGAATTATCTTAATGGCTACCAGGGGTTATAGGCTTAAGTTAGGTTTAAGAGTCCCACTGGATCACACCTCCAAATTCACTATCATCACTTCATCTCATTACGGGTACGACGTGTAGAAAACTGGCTATGGTGTACACTGGACGACATTCTCTGCCACCAGAGCGACAAATAATCTACATACAGGTGACGGAACTGGTTGTAATGTCTCTTTCGGTCATCTATGCCATACAAAAAAAAAAAGAGATCAAGATGAAAATAATCCTCAGACCTAGCAACTCTATACCTAGCTTAATCTTGGTGTGATAATAAAATAACTTGATAGGAAACCTCACAAATGGTAGTCACTGAGAGATTTTATGAAAATGGTTAGAACTACAAAGAAAGCTATAAGAACATGTTTTGTGGAAAAGGTTCTCCTATCTATATTTATTGTAGCAAACACTATTGCATGATGAATGGTTTACTATATATTGCAAAAATACAGTTTTTAGGCACCATTATTTCAAGATGGCGGATGTAAAATCCTTTTTTTAATAGTGGAACTAAATCTTATTTTATTCACCACAAAAAAAAACTATACCAATCTGCCATATTTCATGTAAATGTCACAAGGGGAAAGATTGTTATGCAACTCCACAAGTACTCTCAGGTTATGTTGGGTTCGGCGTTGTTAGGTTACATTTAGGCTACGGCCACGCTTGCTACCAGGACGCCACGACTTGGTCGCAGTAGTGTATTACATTGATTATTATGAGGGTGGCCACACTTGACGACCAACGACAGCGACAGATTTTAAAACGCTTTCGTGAGTTTTTTTCAGATCGCAACGACAAATACGCTCGCCTTTTATTTCTTATATAAGAGGCCACACTCAGCCTGTCGCGAGAACACTGGGAACTTGTGTGGGTTTGCTTGCATCATCCTAGGTGAAAATGTCGACCGATAAGGTGTTCTGGAGCACGCTATCACTCCTCCACTAAGCATTTTCACTAACTTTCTTTCAAACCGCCCAATGTTTCCCGCCCGTCTGGAGTTTGACAGTCGGTAGGGTATGGTACTTAGCAATGTTTTATACCGAGCTATATATAAATGATCACCACTGTGGAATCTGAAACATCGAGAATACGCAAAAAGGGGTGTTAAATCCAAGCTCTGTATAGAGGTTGCAGTTGTAACAGTGGAGGGTTGGGATGAATTAAACAATGAATAAATAAATTGGGATAAATTGCATTCTATACGTGACACCAAAAACATTATAATTCAATAGGAGGGTGCTCTTAGGTTTTTTACAATTATGTCCATAAGTACGTCTCTGCATATTATTGGGGTGAACAACGTATTATCTAGATTTACGTTTCTTCTTCATATAACTATATACTACTATGGCTAACACATCTTCAAGCCTTGGTGCCATGATAACTGGTCATAAAACGCGGCAAACAGGTCGCCAGCTTGGTCATAGCCTTAGAGGTTATTTTCTTATCACTCCCAGGGTATGTTAGGTTAGGTTAGGTTAGGTTGGTGCTCTGTTGGAGCCCTCCTCTAGGCAATGTCCCAGAATTAAATAATCTGAACCTAAAAACTAACGGTAGTTAATAGAAGAGTAAATTGATAAACATTTGATTTTCTCGAAATCAACTCTTACAATTTTGATTTAAATTATTATCTAAACACTCTTTATCGTTTCAAGCCCAAAGACGCATCTCATTTTTCTGGTTAAATGAATAAAAAACCTAATATCTACAATTTGTATCAGTGCTTCTTAATACTTTGAGATACTAAATAACTTAGCATCGGTTAGTTGTAGAAATATTAAGCATAAAAATCTTTTATGAAATACATTTTTATAAATCCATTCTATTCTATTCCATTCTATTTTTAATGGCGGTCTTTGAAACGGGAAATTGTTATGCTTTTTGGTGGACATAGATGTTACTCTTTTCTTAATGTTTAGGTAACATACTATATTATTTTATTTTCGCGCTTTGTTAGAATGAGATTTTCTTTTAAACATTAGGTTTCTGCAACAATGTATATTATTTCGTTTGATATATCCTGTGATTTTCAGTAATATATATTTCCGTTTTAAATTAAAGGAACGAGAAAGTCTGTGCGGTGTAGCTTTCATTTATTTATAATATGTGTCATAGATAATTCAAACCTCTTTGACAGTGGAATATCGAGACATAAACCAGCAAATAATATAACACATGCAATAGACTTGGAAATGAATTAGTTAAGCTTACAAAAATATATTGATGGTGTGTATTATGTTTAATTGGAACATCTGGCCCAGAATGTCATGTTTTCATTTTCAATAATTTAATTTTTATGTTTTTCTACACCTCCTATATGTGATTTTTGCTTCATATGTAAAAGCTATTATCGTTGGTTCACAGATCTGTGGTTTTTTTCCCCCATCAACCTAATTGGTTCATTTTAATTACAACTTGATAACTCTCAAAATATTTGGGAACCAATACATCAATGTGCCATTTAGAGTGCGTTTCAATCATTTCTATCTGTGATTTCTATATCACTACAAATTTCATATTAAAAGCTAATGAACTGTTTCAACGAAGTCAAATGCTCCATTTCACGTTTAGTGGTTAAGCTAATTAACTTTAGGTCGAATCCCCCAGTGTAGTAACAAGATTATTATGATGCTGTCTGTTGAACATGCACATTATTGTAGGTAATGTACTGTACATGTGTAGCCCGTTCATAAATATATTATGTATAAGTAAAGCAGAAATTCTATCAAATCATTACTATAATAAAGTGATTAATAAAGAAAATAATAATAATTATTAAGTATATTTCTTTAGCTATATTATAAAGAATAAATGTCCCACTTCATTACAATTTTAATTGTTAAAAACCTGAAAAAGGCAGAGTTTATTTAAACAAATTTTTAGCGATTTTTCTAACAATCAGTCTGGGATATTTATATATTTACACTAGTGAAATGAGAAAGGTAGAATTTAGAGGACGTGTGCCCGTATTTGAAAACTAAACAATTTTCGAAAAATATATTACACGTTAGTACTTTCAGCCAGGATTAGAAACCTAACCTCCTTGTCACTAGAAAACCCACTAGATGAGACCAATCAATGACTCTTTCCACATGCTCACTGATGTGGGTTTTTAAAGTTTAGGTAGACCTACAGTTAATAAATAAAGATTTGCGTTTTCGTGTTTTCACCTTTAGTTGTTACCAAAAGTGTTGAAAATTTTCTGAATTTAAAGATACCTCAATATCGGATTTACTCTCCGTCTAGCCTGATAGGCAGCGGTCTTACCTTGACGGATTACATCATGACACTCTCTTATAGGCTGTGCCATAGTGGAAAAATTCAAGGTAAGATTGCTTATTTATAGGGCAAAATAAGGGTAACATATAATTTTGAGACATGCGTGTGTCAGCAGGACAATGGGAAATATGATATTTTTATATTATACTAAAATTTTGTTATTGCAGACATATATTTATCAAATTATTTTAACCAGTGTATATGAACTTATATATATATATATATATATATATATATATATATATATATATATNGCGATGGCAAAAATCGTATCAGCTTTGGTGGTTGCATGGTCTAAGGCGTGACACCCGTGCGTGACTAGACTGCTAATGACACGGATCTTGGGGATCGAATACTGGTTGGTTGTATTGAGGAGGGTGGTTTTACAGATGGTTTTATACTCTCCCTCCACGCAAACGCTGGTACGCTTTCTCTAAATTCAACCTTCCTCATCCTTGACCCATTAGTGTAACTAGTACATAGGCGTGCAACCTGAACAGGTAGTAAGACACGGTGCTAAAAAAACCAAATAAATCCACTTTTTATAGATTTTATCAAACAATAAATAATATAAATGCATATTGTCCAGACATAAGAAATTACATCTTAATACGGAGTTCTAACTCATGACTTTTGGTTTGGCGCATCTAATCTCCACCAATCAGGTATCGAAGCTGGTCCAAGACACACGCTTATACATCAGTCAGTATTTTAAGGTAGATTCTATGCTAGTCATGTGAGATCGTAAAAAAAAAGAGTTGTCAGAATAACAGCCACGGCTAATTATATTTGTTTTTTTTGGGCACCCCTCACAAGGGTGTTTGTATATATGTTACGGGCAGTGTGTGAAATCTGGATAATATCGAGATTAGTCGGGAGATGTTAGCATTAGGGACCGGCTACACGGAGCCGATCTGCACTATACCGTGTCGCATTTTTACAGAGGAATTATGGGTGACCTGGTGGTCTAGAGGTAAGGTGTCAGACTTCTGTGCTGGCGGCTGGGGTTCAATCCTCGGTCCCGGCACAGATTTATCTGATTTCCAAACCCTTCCTTCACCTCTGACAAGACATCTTGTGAATGTGGGGAATGCCAGGCCGCCACCGTGGTTCGGATTCCACGTTAAACTGTAGGTCCTTCATTTCATCTCACAATCACCCTACCATTACACATTAGCGTAAGTGCGTATAACCCGAACGGGTAGTAAGACGCGGTGCTAATAATAATAATAATAATAATACAGAGGAATGTTATCCATGTTTTTAAATGCAAGTTTTAAACGTAGCCGCACCGTACCGCCGTGGACGAATCGTCAAGAGAGCATGCCTCCGTACTTTTTTAGCCACCTACCACCAGAAATAAATGTTCGGGAGCTTCCGAACTTTGTTTTCATGCTAACCACCAAGCACTATAGGAATGGACGAATCGTTGATTTTACGATATCGGTTATCACAGTGACCTTGATTTTGAAAGAGCATTGATTTATACCAGTGATTGGCAGTAACTGTGTCGGCACTTGTAAAACTAGGCGTTTATTTCACAGCCATTGCATGTGTGACGCTGTAGTCATTGTTTGCAACATTACAAACAATATAAACAATATTATATACAACATTCTATTCGGCTCTCGGGCTATAAAATGCGGTGCGGTTCCATGTAGCCATAGCTTTAGCTAGGTGCAGTGGATAAAGTCAGATATAGAAAGTAATTGATCTCATTTAAGACTTTATCAGGATGATATCGACACTAGCCAGCAAGACTTGGATAACGTTGTTGTAAAACTAATCAATACAGATTTTATTTTGAAACAATATTTCAAAACTGGACAGTAAATTTTAACGTATAAGTGCACTAACCATTTAAATCCCTCATTTTATGCTTTATTTTCCACTAACCTAACCTAAACTAGCCTAACATAGCCTAACTTAAACTAATCTAAGAGCCTAAACTCACCTAACCTAATCTAAGTTAACCTATCCTATCCTAACTAACTTAACCTCAACCATATAAATTGTCACTATACAAGTGTAGATGGATAATGTCAATATTATCTGGATAAACTTATAAAATTATTATTCAATCACCTCTCACTCAACATTATCTATGTATTTTGGATAACGTCAACATTATATCTTGATTATATAGAGTTTATCCGGTTACAGACTTTAACCGTAGCATATATGTAAATGTATATTTATTTATATATAAACATCCTTATCCATACACTTGAAACATTAAATCAGCCCAGGATTCACTCAAGATTTAATCTCTTACTACGAATAATTTCGGTATTGGGTTTTGTGGATCAAGCTAGAGGTTGATTGTCTCACCGGGCGATGGGCTTGAAGATCAATAGCGTCACGTGCACACTTACATATGAATGTAAGAAAAATAAGGGGACACAATTTTCTGGAACAGAACCAAAGCGTAGTCCTGGGTAACAATGCTTTGTTAGATTATCTCGACATTGGCAGCACTTTCTACGCTGCGCCGTAGTTTATCAGAATAAAGAGTACTTGGCAACTGCTCTTTATTTGCACCCATTTTTTGTCCTTATTATAGTTAGGAGTGTATTGTTTTACCTTTGATTTTGTTTTGGCACCATCACGTTTAGACCGGATCTGCTGAACTTTAAACAAAGAGTTTGGAGTAAAAGGAGAGAGGATGAGAATGACATTTTGTCAGAAATGTTTGTATAATTAAGGACGTTGCCTACCTGTGACATTACGGCCGGTCAAGATAGGATTTTCCATGTTAATGAATTTACGTTTTAAAGATATAACGTTGAAACAAAAACTATAAATTCTTAAATAATTCCCAAAATAGTTCTACATTGTCACAACATTATTATTTTTATCAGGTAGATTTTTTTTGTAAACGTACTTTTTTAAAATCCTCTACAACTTAGTCTATTTGGCTTGGTCATAAAACTGGCCTGCAGGAGCCTTCCTGCCAAGATGTAGATTTAAAAAATCCACGGTAGCATAAGTTTATCTAGAATAAGAAACAAGAAAAAGGTAAAATTAAAAAGCAAGTCAACGTTTTCAAGGTGAAAATATTAATGTGTCTGTGTAACCTCATCAGAGTAAGAGGGAAGGGTTTATCAGCACATATATAAGAGCCCTATTAAGGTGAACTAATCATTTTCTTCCCTTTTTTTTTCTATTTTGTACCTTGTTGTCGAAATGTGCTAGTGCTTAAGACTTTTTATGTGCGTCAGATTAAGATGCAACACTTTCGCAAATTATCTTCGAAATCTCAAAATAGGTGACGTCGTTAGTAACAAACAGTAATTTGTTTCCATTTACTGTTTGGGGACACCCAGATGACGAAACTCACCAGCCTAACCTACAGTAAGAGGTAACAAAGAAGCTTAGATACCTTCTTCACTGTTTAAAATTGTCACGTTCCCATTGGGGAAAATGTAATCAAGACAAAGATGGGTAGGGACGTAATGACCGATAAGCAGTGGTCCAACCGGGTTGTTAAGTAGGGTAGAGAAGTAATGACTGGTAAGCAGTGGTCCAACCATATTGTTAAGTAGGGTAGAGAAGTAATGACTGGTAAGCAGTGGTCCAACCAGGTTGTTAAGTAGGGTAGAGATTTAATGACTGGTAAGCAGTGGTCCAACTGGGTTGTTAAGTAGGGTAAATATTTAATGACTGGCAAGCAGTGGTCCAACCGGATTGTTAAGTAGGGTAGAGATTTAATGACTGGTAAGCAGTGGTCCAACCGGATTGTTAAGTAGGGTAGAGAAGTAATGACTGGTAAGCAGTGGTCCAACCGGGTTGTTAAGTAGGGTAGAGAAGTAATGACTGGTAAGCAGTGGTCCAACCGGGTTGTTAAGTAGGGTAGAGAAGTAATGACTGGTAAGCAGTGGTCCAACCGGGTTGTTAAGTAGGGTAGAGAAGTAATGACTGGTAAGCAGTGGTCCAACCGGGTTGTTAAGTAGGGTAGAGAAGTAATGACTGGTAAGCAGTGGTCCAACCGGGTTGTTAAGTAGGGTAGAGAAGTAATGACTGGTAAGCAGTGGTCCAACCGGGTTGTTAAGTAGGGTAGAGAAGTAATGACTGGTAAGCAGTGGTCCAACCGGGTTGTTAAGTAGGGTAGAGAAGTAATGACTGGTAAGCAGTGGTCCAACCGGGTTGTTAAGTAGGGTAGAGAAGTAATGACTGGTAAGCAGTGGTCCAACCGGGTTGTTAAGTAGGGTAGAGAAGTAATGACTGGTAAGCAGTGGTCCAACCGGGTTGTTAAGTAGGGTAGAGAAGTAATGACTGGTAAGCAGTGGTCCAACCGGGTTGTTAAGTAGGGTAGAGAAGTAATGACTGGTAAGCAGTGGTCCAACCGGGTTGTTAAGTAGGGTAGAGAAGTAATGACTGGTAAGCAGTGGTCCAACCGGGTTGTTAAGTAGGGTAGAGAAGTAATGACTGGTAAGCAGTGGTCCAACCGGGTTGTTAAGTAGGGTAGAGAAGTAATGACTGGTAAGCAGTGGTCCAACCGGGTTGTTAAGTAGGGTAGAGAAGTAATGACTGGTAAGCAGTGGTCCAACCGGGTTGTTAAGTAGGGTAGAGAAGTAATGACTGGTAAGCAGTGGTCCAACCGGGTTGTTAAGTAGGGTAGAGAAGTAATGACTGGTAAGCAGTGGTCCAACCAGGTTGTTAAGTAGGGTAGAGAAGTAATGACTGGTAAGCAGTGGTCCAACCAGGTTGTTAAGTAGGGTAGAGAAGTAATGACTGGTAAGCAGTGGTCCGACCGGTTTGTTAAGTAGGGTAGAGATTTAATGACCAGTAAGCAGTGGTCAACCAGGTTGTTAAGTAGGGTAGAGAAGTAATGACTGGTAAGCAGTGGTCCAACCAGGTTGTTAAGTAGGGTAGAGATGTAATGACTGGTAAGCATTGATCCATCCAGGTTGTTAAGTAGGGTAGAGAAGTAATGACTGGTAAGCAGTGGTCCGACCGGGTTTTTAAGTAGGGTAGAGATTTAATGACCAGTAAGCAGTGGTCAACCAGGTTGTTAAGTAGGGTATAGAAGTAATGACTGGTAAGCAGTGGTCAACCAGGTTGTTAAGTAGGGTAGAGAAGTAATGGCTGGTAAGCAGTGGTCCAACCAGGTTGTTAAGTAGGGTAGAGAAGTAATGACTGGTAAGCAGTGGTCCATCCAGGTTGTTAAGTAGAGTAGAGATGTAATGACTGGTAAGCAGTGGTCCAACCAGGTTGTTAAGTAGGGTAGAGAAGTAATGACTGGTAAGCAGTGGTCCGACCGGTTTGTTAAGTAGGGTAGAGAAGTAATGACTGGTAAGCAGTGGTCCAACCAGGTTGTTAAGTAGGGTAGAGATGTAATGACTGGTAAGCAGTGGTCCAACCAGGTTGTCAAGAAGGGTATAGAAGTAATGACTGGTAAGCAGTGGTCCAACCGGGTTGTTAATTAGGGTAGAGATTTAATGACCAGTAAGCAGTGGTCCAACCGGGTTGTTAAGTAGGGTAGAGATTTAATGACCAGTAAGCAGAGGTCCAACCGAGATGTTAAGAAGGTTAAGGATGTAATGTCAGGTAAGTATCAGTCCAACCAAGATGTTAAGTAGGCTTGGGCCGAGCAAACCGGGGAATTCTAGTTAAAAATCTAGCAGGACTCGGGTACAATTTGTAGACGATCGTGTGTCAATAATAATTGTAGGGAGACTTGTAGGAGGGGTTTATTCTCACACTATAGTTTATTTAATCATATATTATTGGTAAGGGTGTCATACTTTATAAATCAAGGGTGTAATGTATATTTTACAATATATTAATTGCAATAAATGTTTAATCAAAAGCAACACTATTAAGTTCATTATTTTAACGGCCGTATTTAAAATACGAAAATGATCGTTAAATGGTACAGGACGGTCCACTTTGATATAAGATAACGTGATAAATAAACTCTTGTGTTCATGTGCTCAAATGTATTGAAATAAAGACCGCACGTATGGTCATGTTGTCCAAGGTATTCTCGACACAAATTGTCTGAATGACCATTGACTGTAATACTGGAAATGGTTTTCCAAGAGTGGTTCGTTACTTCTGTTTTGGTAAATTCTTTAGACGTTACTGCGGGTGTACTTTCTTTAAATTATCCTATCAATTCTTAGTCCTTAGCTTAGGTCATTCATCATATATTATCTCCTACTACCCATACTGACTAGAATTTACACCAATGGGACAAGGGTGATAAAATTAGAACTTTGGAGGAATGATACCAGTGGTTGCGTGGGTAAGGAGTGTAAAACCTTAAAGAAAAACGTAAAACTCCCTCGTCACACCAGGCCAAGGTTATATTCCCGATCTCTACACTACTAGAAAACCGTATACTATACCAACATATTATCCCGCGTGCCCACCGATATTTTCTGCTTAAGCTTGCTCGACGTCTGCGGACAAAGTATCGGACATTGATGTGAGGGGGCATTTAGAAACATAATTGGAGCTGTGAGTAGATCTCTATTTTTGATATTCAAGTATAAAATTGGTATCTAAGCTATAACATTACTACATATTATTATCATCATTATTAACTTGTTAGATAATATGCTAGCTTCATAATTTGTCTAACTGTATATTAAATATATTATGTAGAATACATAGTAGGCCTATCATATATTTACATATATATACAATATATATAGTGTATATATATACTATATATATAGTATATATACAATATATATACTATATATATAGTATGTATATACAATATATATAGTATATATATACAATATATATAGTATATATATATACAATATATATAGTATATATACAATATATATAGTATATATATGCAATATATATAGTATATATATACAATATATATAGTATATATATACAATATATATAGTATATATATACAATATATATAGTATATATATACAATATATATAGTATATATATACAATATATATAGTATATATATACAATATATATAGTATATATATACAATATATATATATATACTATATATAGGCCTATATATATTATATACAATATATATATACTATATATAGGCCTATATATATAGTATATATACATATTAATGTGTATATGCTTGTGCGCGTTCACATATTTTCTTCTCTATTTAGTATTTTTTAAAATTTTGTTGCACGGCCATAAATGTAATCTATACTTATAAAATAACATGTCCTGACTGACTGACTGACTGACTGACTGACTGATTCATCATCGCCGAGCGCAAACTATCAAGGCTACAAGCATGAAATTCAGACTGTATATTCATTTTATTATGTAGGCACCCAATAAGAAAGTACTTTAGAAAATTCCACCCCAAAGGGGTCAAAATAGGTGATGATAATATGTATGATTATATGCATGAAAGTCCGTCATTTTGAAAGTTACATAAACAAAATTTTGTATTTTGGTTATTGACGTAAAACAAATAAATACGTGTTTCAGGAATTTGGGAAATTTTATTTAATAAGGGATGAAAAAGGGGGTGAAATTTTGTATCGGACTTGCATTATTTTTGATCTGAGGTCAAGTTATGGTCATCAACGTAACGTAATATTTTAAATTAATCTGTAAATACATATGTATATTTTCGTATTTGTATATAATCAACTTCCACGCGAGCAAAGCCGCGGGAAACAGCTATCTAGTCACTTATATACATATTTATATGTTCAATTTAAAAAAATACTTTTCGTAGGAAGGTGATGGCTAGTTTTTAATTATTAAATTAACGGCACACACACACACACATATATATATATATAT
>CABFVZ010000541.1:311004-333291 GCA_902151445.1 Timema monikensis
TATGAAACTAAAACACGTGTTGTGAATGTAGAAACTAGAAACATGTGGATAAATATTATATATATGAAAACAGTGATCAGAGGTGACGAGCGTACCATAGAGAAAGGAATAACATAGTATACATTTCTCTATGAGCGTACCTACATGCGCGACTAACAGAGGTTCTATTTCTATTTTGTTGGTAGCTTTTTTTTTTCGAGACTTAATGAGCGGTTTAACTTCAACCTATAACTTTTGTGTTACAGTGATGCGCGCGCATCTTAAAATTTCACTTTCATAATTTTTTCATAACGCGCCTAAAGAGGTATAACTTCAATAAAAATAAAAACAAATATGTTGAGTAGGTTGCTAAAATTGAATAATTATCCTAGGTTATTTGTCATATATACCGGTTCTAAGTTAATATTAGTTATATATAAATGGTAATTTATCAAATGTTTTACCAATAATAAAGTGCCACAAAACCAATACATTTTATTTTAGCAAGGTAATGCTAGTGGAGCTTATGCCTACAAAACTGTGAGAAAGATGACATTAAGTATTTACTAAAAGAAAAAAAGATTATTGTTACTGTAAAATAATGTAAGACTCGTCCAATTATTTATTTTGTTTATTTCAAGATGTTTAACCTAATCTGATAAGAGCCAGATTAGTAGTTATTTTATCGGGGATGGCGTGCAAAAACAGGTAGATTATATAAAATATAAAATAATAAATAATATAACACCATTATTCTATTCAAAAGGATACGGAAAATCAAATGATAATACAATTATAATGTTTATTAAAAATACTTTTAGGCCCATATTTGAAACAATTGAATAGGAACTCTTAAACCAAACACCAAAGAAGTCATGTTTCGTATGATTGAAAATTTGGGTTTTGTTAGTTGGGGCTAGCTTATAATGAAAAGAAGAACCAATCCCTATGTCAATACTTTATTATTGAAGTATTAACCAATACATTGTACTAACCTTTCATGTATAGGCCTACATAAATAATTTCTAACAGTAGTAATCAAATAAATAATATAGAGGTGATAATGTTAAGGATCATTGTATAAACCCAAAGCCATACAGGTAAAAACACAATATGTTCATCAATAGCTACATTTCTCTGATGTTTTGGGTTGCATTGATTAAGTTTTGCAAGAGTAAAAAAAAAGTCAATACAAATAATTATAATTTTGTATAATTTGATTTGCCGTTTGCTCTTGAGTAGAATTATTGTTTTAAAATATTATATATTTTATAACAATAAAGTGTGTTATATACACTGTATTTTGCGCATCATCCCTAATTTTTTCTATATCCTTGTTTGTGATTGATTAAAATTAATAAAATACCTTTGAAATCATTAACTTGATAAGGAATTATAAAAAGTTGCTTTGATGAGATTAAACTGGTAGTTACAAATAAGCTTTCACTGTTAGGTAAATTGTATTTTTGTGCTTGGTTATAAGAATGAAAAAAAAAATATATCTAGCCTACATCATTGGGTACATGGGCTAAAGCATCAACATTGTCAGGTTTGTCAGTGAAAGAGAGAGGTTTCCAATTATAACCAAGTGTAGTTAGGATACTTTCATTCTCCCTCCATGCAAATTTAGACTCATTTATTCTCATATTTACTTCCATCATCCTAATGTATTATTATTATTAGCACCGCGTCTTACTACCCGTTCGGGTTATACGCACTTACGCTAATGTGTAATGGTAAAGTGATTGTGAGATGAAATGGAGGACCTACAGTTTAACGTGGAATCCGAACCACGGTGGAGGCCTGGCATTCCCCACATTCACAAGATGTCTTGTCAGAGGTGAAGGAAGGGTTTGGTAATCAGATAAATCATCCTAATGTAATCAGTGTAAATATCCCGGTATTTTTGAAAGTTAATAAGGCTTAGTGCATAAAAGAATATTCAATACTTAAACACACATAAACATTTATAGATATTATGAAAAATGCAGTCCACATTTTTATTAGATCTAGTGTAGAAACCCTCCAATTTTAGGCACTCCCAATATTCAGTTGGCTTGGATTACCTCTATCTTAGTGTAAGTATTAATACTTTAGGCTATGTTGTTTGTTATTTTTACAAATTGGTTGTATTTTGTTGCAGTTTATGAATAGAGGTTTGAATCCTACACCAGCCTAGAGAGTATTTTTTTCCACCCTCTTTCCATGCTAATGCAAGTGAATTTCCTCTTAAATATCTTATTCATGCCTACCCTATTATATTAAAATGCCATGTATCTAAGGATGTTTGTTTCTATCATGCAGTTTTGTTTCAGATGATGTTGAACTACTGCAGACGAGGAAGGACAAGTGAAACTTTTGATTGTAGTTTTGTTTTCTTTTAATAAAATAAACTGTATGGGACATACTATTGTATTGTACTTTTTTTTATAATGGCTTTATATTGATCGAACTAGAAAATGTACAACAATCACCATTAGTAAGTTAGGCCTAGAATGGTTTTTAAGTTGGTTTAAATAAACCTTTCTTAATCAAATGTTTGAAAATGGTACGATTTATAATTAATTTTACAATTTGTGTAGGGTAACTAGTATGCGAGCTAAATCTGTAGGAAAAATTCAAATTAAGATGAAACTAGTAGGTATGCCTACTGCACAATTAAATAATTACCTATACTAAGCTACCCACTTTTATTTATAAGATGAAATTCAGTGTTTCAACATCATATCAAAAAACCTGTAAAAGTACACATAATGCGATAGCAACTAAAACATTGATAAACATTTTATTTTTTATTCACATACATAACAAAAAACTATGTTAATTTTATGTTGCTTTTGGGTTTGCAAGGCACTGGGGACATTATGGCTTGGGCTTAATTTATGGCGTACTGTATTTATTAAGATGATAAACTACGGAGTATATAAAATATATATCCACCACAGGAAACAATTTAAAACTTCACACGTTGTTTAAATTATTGCTCAGCCTTAACCTAACATTTTAAAACAACTGTTTTGAAAATCTATGATGCAAATACAAATAAAAATCCCACTTGAAAATTACTAAACGTTAAAACACACTAAAATAAACCCTTACCT
Source organism: Timema monikensis (assembly GCA_902151445.1). Classification (NCBI taxonomy): domain Eukaryota; kingdom Metazoa; phylum Arthropoda; class Insecta; order Phasmatodea; family Timematidae; genus Timema; species Timema monikensis. Next base: position 314,085 of record CABFVZ010000541.1, read on the forward strand.
AACTAAATTGGTTAATAATATAAACACTTAAATAAACAATCAAATATATAAAAATCAAAAGAAAGTAATGAACACCATTAAAGTCTGGAAGTTAGCGAGGGGTTAGACAGTCTCGTAAATAAGCGATAGATTTCGCAACGATGCTGTCGTGTTGCCAACTAGCCGACCAGACAGACTCACATATGTCGGGGAGCTCACGAGATCGTCCCGACGCGACGTCGTCAACTAGTTCCCGTCCGGTCAGAATAGCCCTGCTGGACAGCTAAAGGAGGTGTATTTTGTGTAGTTGTTTGTAGCAGTTTAGTGGGGTAGCCCCGGGTTAGCTCATAGGTTTGAGTCAAGTTCGCCCTCGTGATGACTGGACTTTTCTGACCTGTATGGGACAAGAGTCAACCCACTCTGCTTGGGGGATGTTCCTCTTTCGGAAATTCTGGAATAGTGCCTCCTCGTGTTGACATCGGGCACTGTCTAGAGGGTTTAACTCGAAGGGTGGCTGACTCTCTGTCGAGGTATCTGTGAGGAACCAAATCCTCCTGCCGATGCAGCTGGCCAAGGCGAGATGTTTTTTTCCCAGCTGACCGATGACGACGAGCATGGGTACGTCAGTGCCTAAGCTGTCCACTGCACATTTAAAGTGCGTGGCTACGCTCGAATGACACAGTCGTGATGGGCTATAGGAGCCTCGCAAGAGGTCTTTGTTCCCCATTTCGATGCCAAACCCTGATACGACAATTAAGTTTCTACCTTGGAAATACTTTGATTTATTTAAAGTGTCAATCTAGTGACGTTTGGTGTCCTTAATGTAGTAGTATATTTGACTTCGAATTGTACTTATTTTAGAGTCGAAGTGAATTAAAGCAATGGACACTCATTATAGTGTAAATGGGAATATATGTGTGTATTTGTGAGTGAAGAATGGAAACTCGTTAAGAACACCAAAAAGATGAATAAGCTCAAGATGGATTATTCAAAATCATGTGAGTAGCCATTTGTATCGGGTAAGACCCCGACTAGGTCTCCATTGAGATTTAGATCATGCGCTTCTTCCTAGGCTGGTGCTATCTCGTTGGTAGTGCAAACCTCCAACAGCGAGTATGAAAAGTACCCGGTGAAGAAACTTTAATGACGTCTTCAATATAAACAGAGTCGGAATATGTCGACGATATTGAAGGTTTCGCTATATTTCGATTCTTGAATTAGTCAATGATGGTGACGGATGGCCAGATTAAAATCAAGAAGTTCACCCGAAATGTAGAAGACAGATTCCTTGGACTCCTATGGAAATTGTAGGAGTTGTAATCTTCTGTACTAAACAAGGCCCTGAGGATGGAAGGCAGACTGGGCGAGTGGATGGAGGACGGAGGTTCTTGAAGTCATCAAGGTACGTAGAGTTCGAATGGCTGAAACAAGATGAGAGGTGAAATTTGAACCGGGGAGGGGCACGTATGCTTCGAGGGACAGTAATCCCAAGTTGAGTACTGGTAAGAACATATGGCAGACATACATCGTGGAGGCAAGTGCCTTTATTGAAATCAAAAATGGTGCGGTCATACGAAAAGATCTAATAGGTGTGGTTTTATCTAAGGAACTAGATATCAAAGTAAAGAGACTCCATGATGTGAAAAAGGTTGTGCATGTTGAGATGAAAACAGCGATTGAAAAAATAATGTAATGGAAAGCATGATTCAAAAAAGAAAGGATTTAGGTGCTGTAAATCTGGCCAAGAAATAATCGAAGGTTATGATAGATATGATATATCAAACAAGATATATGACACAGAAACTATGGTTGAAATTTACAGACAGAATATGAAAGGCAGTAAAATCGTTCTAGATGAATTAAAGAAAGAATTCCATTCCATGCATGAATTTAATCAAGGAACGGTAAAGGATAATTAACCACTGGGTGGTTGAATAATCTTCGAGGGTGAGACAGATTCTAACAGTTAATGGATTTTTTGCTATGATATTGCTTCAGGATTAAGGACAACCAACAAGGCCGATATGTTACAGATGCCAGGGATTAAGCTATATGGCAAAAATCTGCTGACAATATGAGGATTGTCCTCACTGCGTAGAGCCACATTATATCAAGGAATGTGACAGTAAAGTATATGAATCAACTGCAAACGTTTCGAAAAGGATAAGAGACATGACGATACAGACAGGTAGTATCGCTTGGCTTTTATATGAGCTTTGGAAGCTGCCGTGGCAAAACATATTAAGGAACTTTCAAGGGGAAGTGATTCGGTGATGATGATACAAAGAAATAGTGCTATGCATTGAATGTAGATGCAGATACTTATGTCACCAATGGCAACGGAACGATTTATAAAGATATATACGTGGTATAACATGTATTAATATCATTGAAAGGCATAAGTATCAGGATGATAAGCGGCCTGGTTACTTAAGGCTATTAGCTATATACATTAAGGGTGGTAGACCTGAATGCAGTCATTTGGGATCTTAGTCAAGTGACATGAATACTATAGCAGGGCTTAGTATTGACTGACCTAGTAATTTTATCAGGGTTAAATACTGACTTACCTGGAGTATAAGCTAGGGCTCAGTACTTAATGACGTGGGAGGTAGTAAAGAGTTAATCACTAACTAAACTGGAAGCTTTATCAGAGTTCAATACTGACTGAGCTGGGAGATAGACCAGCGTTCAATGCTGATTGACCTAGGAGAGTTACCAGGGTTCAATACTGACTGACCTGGGAGCGTTATTAGGGTTCAATACTGAATAATCTGTGAGATAGATAAGGGTTAAATACTGAGTGATCTGGGAGATAGATGAGGGTTCAATAATGACTGACCTGGGAGAGTTACCAGGGTTCAATACTGACTGATCTGGGGGCGTTACCACGGTTCAATAATAACTTATCTGGGAGCGTTACCAGGGTTCAATAATGACTGACCTGGGAGAGTTACAAGGGTTCAATACTGACTGATCTGGGAGCGTTATTAGGGTTCAATAATGACTGACCTGGGAGCGTTATTAGGTTTCAATACTGACTTAACTGAGAGATAGATCAGGGTTAAATACTGACTGACCTGGGAGCGTTATCAGGGTTCAATACTGACTGGTCTGGGAGACTGACTGACCTGGGAGCGTTATCAGGGTGCAATACTGACTTAACTGGGAGATAGATAAGGGTTAAATACTGACTGACCTGGGAGCGTTATCAGGGTTCAATACTGACTTAACTGGGAGATAGATCAGGGTTAAATACTGACTTATCTGGGAGCTTAATCAATACTGTTTGAGTCTATTTACAGACCTACGGATTTATTTACTATATTAGAAAATTAATCATTATGGTAGCTTAAATTAAACTTCCTTCCTTTTCGTAGCAATGTCAATAAATAATTTGGGTATAATCAGTGAAGGGCCATCCACCCAGGATTTGATCTCTAACCTCCTTTCTACCATCAAATAAGATGAGTTTCACATCTATTCCATGTGTCCACCAAAGTGGGTTATTGTTTATTAATAGTGCACTAAATACAATTTTTTGCTTACCAAATTTTATCTATAGCGCATAAAGAATCATTAACTATTAAATATCTTAATATCAAACTTAACCATATTTAAGGCTGGTTGTCAAGCATTAGTTTTATTGTTTGAGGGCAAGAAACATGCACACTAATTTTATTTTATATTTTAAAATTTCAAACATACCCGAATTAGTTCATTATCTTCGAATATTCTTGTCTTAAAAACGTAGCTCTATTGTACACATTGTTAGTCTATAGTAATAAACATTTGAACACTCTTAAGTTGATAATACTGAAAATAAAACCAATCATCATCTTCCCGTGATCAGTTTCTCCGTGAAAAGTAATGTTTTCATCCATCTTGCAAACACGATCTTGTCAACGGAACTAGTAACATTATTTCGGTGTAAAAAATTTATAGGTTTGACAACTTTCAGGGCAACTTTAATTAAAATATGATAGAGATATAAACATGTTAGATTGCTTGTGACTTTAGGTTGAGTGACATCATATCCGTGTGCCATCAAGTGCTGGAGACGTTATAAGTTAGCGTGAATATCAGTGGCAGCAGGTGATATTTATTTTTGGGGAGTCCAGGCCAAAATTTACCGGTAACGATTTCTTCTCACCACGGGTTAAGACATTAAATTAAATTAATTTAAGTTCTCTTATTTACAAAATCAATTAACAAATTTACAAAGATACAGAATAAAATAACACAGATTTTGAATTGAACTTACCAATTAATGACATTCCTTGTACAAACCAAATAATAGCCAATAAAAACCAAATAAGCTCTCCTTTTCTTCACTCATAGTTAGTTAAACACAAATATTGCCAAGCGAACCACAAATTAGAAAAAGTTAATTTTTTTTCTTGCCATCCACGTACATAAATGTAAAGTCACTATGTTCATGTGCTTCTAGCCATTTAGTTTCAAGTTTTTCTTGCAGTTTTAATGAAAATACGGAGTTTTTAATAAGGAATCTACTTAATTCATTTTAATTAATCCATTTAACTTGTCACCTTACTTATTGGGTCTTTAACACATACTATACACAATAGAACAAAAAATAAACGATCTTTATCAAATCGAGGGCTCGCTCAGACTTGCCCAATAAGCTTCTGTTGAGCTCGCAGTGGAATTACCTTGAGATATTTCTCCCACTGTACGATGGGGCTTATCTAATAGGGGAGCTAGACCATGTCAATATCTGTATTTACTCATTGGAGTCTCGAGCGCTGGTACAGTCGCTTGACGATTGGAGCGAGTAATGAATTCTCTTGGGACTGGCATACTCTATAACGAATCGAATAATTCTCTGTGCTCCATTTCATATTAATGTGTTTTTTTTACAAAATACATTATTAAATAAAATGAAAGAAAACAAATGTTTTTTATGTTCAAATAGTGTTGGTGGGCCTGGGAGATTGTGGCCCCTGGTGACTACAAAGATGCTGATGTTTGCTTTGTTTTAAAACTAGACATGATGCAAAGCAAACTAATACAAACTATATATAAACTTGCGATTGTGTACAACAATGGAAGGTTCCTTTAACTTAGATATATTTTTCTATAGATTTGAGGTCAGAATATATCCTACCTTTATATAAGTCAAATGAAATATTTATAATAACGTCACATAGATATAATGTGGCAAAACTAAAAAAAGGAATCTACTGAGAGTCCAAAATTTTCAAACATTATTGACTAAGCGTTCTTGACAAGCCGAGCTTCACAAGGCGTCACAATACAATCATGAATTCCACTCGTTCTGGGTCCCTCTTTGCTTGTTTTTTTTCATTGTCTGTTCTGGAGTTATTTTGTTGCAAATAAAAACGCTCTTCCAACTTCATATCCGCAAATTCCGGGACGTATTGTTGACATCTTATAGTTTTCGAACATTCCTCACCTTTTATTATTAGTATTTTGTGCAAGTAAGAACTAAGTCAATTCTAATGTATATTATCATTTTAGAAAACAGGCCAAGTTGTGGATATCAGCAGACAGGTCGGGGTTTAAGTACGTTCACCAAAGTTTGACAAGAAGGAAGATTGAAATACATATTTAGTGAACTCATCATAAACTCGCCTCACGAGCTAGTCAGGTACATTAGAGTGAGGGTCACTGGGTTCATGTCTAAGATATTCAAAAAGTTTAATCAACACTCGGTTCGCTCTGATGGATTCGTGGCTTAAAGGCGTCACTCCCCATAGACTGGACTCGCATTGACGAGAATATTGGGGTTTGAATCCTGTTAGGGTAAAATTAAATAAAATTGACAGTACACTTCCTCTAGATTCAACCTTAGTCATACCTAACTTATTACCGTAAATAATCAATATAATTATAGTCCTAACGAGTAATAAGAACTCAGTGTTAATATATATACATATATATAGTTATCTCTCTCTATATATATATATATACATTACATACTTATCGTGGGATGCTGTAATGCTGTCTGGAAATTATTTTGATACAGTTAGACGATATTTATTATACATACATTAAATATATTATATATAGTGGATATATAATATTTATTATTTATTTATTATACATAATAAATATTCTCCAACTATATATTATAGAGGCTGTATTCTATATAAGAAAGACAAAGCCCACTCATTCACTAAATCACTCATCACTGTATCTCCCAAACCCCAGGGCCAGGGAACTTGAAATATTGTGTGAAGGTTCCGTTTAGGCCCTAGACAAGAGATAAAATGGGGTTTTGCAAAATTTGACCTCCGAAAGGGTGTTAAGGGGAGTTGACAGCTTTCAAACTTCACGTATATATCTTTTGAACAAATGAACATAGATACTGGAAATTTAAAATTGGGTTATTTTATCTAATTGGACTGAAGGTTTTTGAGGGTTTTACAATTTTAGTCTATACCCTAAGAAGGTGAGGAAGGGCAGAAATATGTGCGACTCAGTGATTTAATGATCACCGTATTTTCTCAACACCAGGACCATAAAACTTGAAATATTGCTTGGTAAGAAGATGGTGGAATTTCTCCATATAACCAGAAACATATAACATTGAGAAATTTCAAAATAGCACCAAAGCAAATAGGGGTTATATATTTTGGAAAAAACTCAACCTTTATAAACGAGGTAGAACATTATAATTTGATAGAGAGGTAAAGATACAACTCGAAATAATCCAATACATCTTAAAATTTGAAATTTCTAAGAGTGAATTGGAGAAAAGGGATTGGTGGTGTTCAAAATTTCAAAAACAAATATTAAACAACTACCTCCCTGTGTGGTATAAAACTGAAATTAGGCAGGCAGATAGAAATATAGTTCCAAATAAATATTAAGGGTTGAAAATAATACATTTTCAATTGGTACTTTGAGAAACGGAGTGGGAGAGAGGGCTTTAACAGGAAAAAATACTTGTTTGTGTGGTATAAAATTTAAATTGGTCATGCAAGTAGAAGAACAATTCCAGAAAACCTAATTCGTCTCATAATTCGAAATTTTTAAGTTGATGTTTTCTAATTGAATATTGGGGAAGACGGGAGGAGAATTACAATTTACAAAACTAATAGAAACATCTAGTTTTCCAAGTTGTATAACATTTAAAATTGGCAAGAAAATATAAAAAAACACTAAATACCCATGAAAGTCCTAAAATTGCAAATGGAGAAAATAAGGGCAAGGGAGAAGGAAGGCTAGTGGTGAGGGGGAATTAGGCTTAGGTACAAAACAATCTTTCAGGGGAGGCAGATTAATTTGCCCAGGAATGTAGAGTAATTACCCTATAAGTGAAATGGGAGTATTCAAAATTTTAAGAACTAAAATAATAAACTACTTCTCAGTGTGGTAAAAGATTGTAGTTTTTAGTCGGGTATAAGAATCACTCCAATCAACCATTAAGGTCTTACCCTTAAATTTTAAAATAAAGAAGCAGTAAATGGGAAAGGTGGGCTCCCTCAAGATTCCTAGAACTAACATAAAAAACATAATTTGATGTGTTTTGTTTTTTCATAATTTTTTTGCCTTAATGATTACCTTGCTTTTTAAAAATTGATAGCATTTAATTTTTACCCTTTTTTACCTTTTTACCTTAAAATATTTATCTTTGTAAAATCCGGATACTTTATGAAAAAAGTGTATGGCAAAAAAATGGTGGGAATTTAGTATAAAAATTGTAAAAATTGTCGATAGTGTCAGAAGAGACCAATTGTAAAAGGTGTCAAAAACCCAAGATGGGCTAAAAGTATAAAAGTATCACAAGGAGAAAAAAGTTTAAAGGAATTAAATACATTAAAACGTGCCATGGAAAAAAGTAAAAAAGGTAATAAATGCAAAAGTGTCAAAAGGGCAAAAAGATCTAGTGCCTCAAGATTAAAAAGGGTAATGTCCAACTACATCTAGACAAAATCCCAGACAGCTCCACAGTATCCCACGGTCCGTATGTAATAATTTGTATTATTATCTTCCACACTGGTACTCAAATGTGGTTTGCGAATGTGTTGATGGAATTCAATAGTTTAAAAGTAATAGATAGTTTATAGAAAGGTCAATAACATGTGATATTAATACACGTACACATTTAATCCTACCTATTTAATCATTTGGAATATAACAGTTTCAAACAATGTCTACAAGATTATTGCATTAAATAAAATACCTGACATAATATGATTTTTTTTTTGTTATAGAATATATATTCACTTGAGAGCTTTGTGTTATAAAAACTATCAAAATAAATTGGCCGATTGTGGAAGCATACTCAAGAATGATTTTGGCAAACATTTTGCACATACTATATAATACTTTTAAAACACGAGTATAAAGACATTCTTCCCAATGAGGTCTAAAAATTACATGACGTGATGATTTTTATGAATGACAATAATAAAGTTCACATTTTTAGTTTACATCAGTCTTTTCAAAGCATATTTTTTCTAATATTTGAACTAATATATAATTTATTTTCAACTTTAACCAAATAAAATATTACTGTATAATATCTTTCTATTAATATATATAAAACCGAAATTTTATTTCAATACATTTTGGCAACGACAATTATACCTCTTCAAGGGGCTTCACTAAAGAATCATTACAAAAAAAGAGGGTTCACGACATTTACAAACTTGTGAACCAATGACCTATGAGGTTTGTGGCATTTCCACTTGTTCATAGGTGTCGCTATATGTTTGTTGAAATAGTCAAATGGGTGTCAATATATGTTTATTATATAAGTAAAATTGGTGTCAATACGTGTTTATTAAAGAAGTCAAATGGGTGTCAATATATGTTTATTATATAAGTCAAATGGGTGTCAATACGTGTTTATTAAAGAAGTCAAATGGGTGTCCATATATGTTTTTAACGAAGTCAAATGGGTGTTAGTATATTTTTGTTGAAGTAGTCAAATGGAAGTCGATATTTGTTTATTAAAGAAGTAAAATGGGTGTAAATATATGTTTATTAAATAAGTCAAATGGATGTCAATATATGTTTATTAAATAAGTCAAATGGGTACCAGTATATGTTTGTTGAAGTAGTCAAATGGGTGTCAATATATAAATCCATGTTATCCTACCCGCAAGACCAGGTGGAGCGAGACAAAATAACAACCTAGTTGGTCAAGATATATCATTCTAATCAAAAAAGTACCAATGACAAATTTTTAGTTAGAATGGAATTAATATAATGTAGAAGGTTACATAATGTTTATTTACATACCCTGTACTCATCACAAGACCTTGTAAGAAAATAGAATCTCGCATTTTACATTGGGAAGTCAATCATCGTAAATGGGAGATTATAGAACGTTGTTCTAGATACTGACTGGTAAAGTCAATGAGAAGAAACCGTTTGAAAGACCTAGACGCAAATGGGAGAATAATATTAGAATGAACCTGAAATAGATGGGGTGTAATGAGGTGGACTGGATATAACTAGCTCAAGATAGGAATAGGGTGTAATGAGATTGACTGGATTGAACTAGTTCAAGATAGGGATAGGGTGTAATGAGGTGGACTGGGTAGAACTAGCTCAATATAGGGGTAGTGTGTAATGAGGTGTACTGGAGAGCTAACTCAAGCTAGAAATAGGACGTAATAAGGTTGACTGAACATAACTATCTCGATATAGGGCTAGGGTATAATGAGGTGGACTGGATGTAACTAGCTTAAGATGGGGATAAGTATCATAATTTTTTAATACGAGAAATTAATTTTCGAGTTCCTAGAGCTTTTAAGTAAGAAAATATACTAAATAAAATGCATGTTATTCTTTGAAAGTATTGATGTTATTATGACAGGGCTTTATATTACGTGAAAAAGGTGTCTAAAAGGAGTATTAATATATTTATTTGTTCTAAAATGACAAAACCTCTAAACTATCGTTGACCTTTTCTACAGATCCTACGATTTGAAGAATCAAGATAATGAATCCTCGGCGATTTTAAACCGTGTAGGACAACATTTTAATTATTGAGACCCACATCGGTGACGTAGTTATCTAACGCGCTAGTCTAGTGTTGAGCTAGACTTCCGAGGACGGGGAAATAGAGTTTCGAATTTTGGCCGGGTGAACTGTGGGTGGGGAAATACTAAATGTTTTTCAACTCTTCCTCCAAGCAAATGACGGTTCACTTCCTCTAAATTCCACCTACCTGAATTCTTAAATTATTAGCGTAATTAGTACTTAAGTGTACAACCCGAAAGGTTAGTAAAACGCGGTGCTAAATAAAATAAATAAATAATTATTGAGTTGATGACCTTTCTAAAGCTATAGAACTGTAACCAAATGTATCGGGTATTACATGTAATATGACTCCATATTAATAAGTTTAGCCTAAGTAAATTTATTCCAAAGATTAAAGAAATGGAGGAATTTTTTCAAGGATAAACTGTTCTTAATTCATGTGAATTATTTTAAACAAAACATTAATTACAACCCGTCAGCATATTTCCTCTACGTTATATTGCCCATCCAGTCTATGAAATTTATCACATTAATTGAGTAGAGATATTGCAGCTATAGCTAGGAGAAAGTGTATCTGCATTTGCATGGTAGTAGAAATAAAAAATTAATCTCTATGTTTGACACCTTAGTTCAGCCAGTAGCATGTCTGCCCACTGACCTTAGGATCTCGGGTTCAATTCCCGACATGACCGGAAATTTATTGCAGGTGAACTGTGGGTTTTCCCTTTCACAGTGATGAATTAACGGCTGGGGGCTGGTTGTTGTGTCTGTTCTAGATTTAATTTAGTTTATATGTAATGTTTTGATATAATCAGTAGGTTTAGAAAGTGCATGTTAAATACCTGAAATATATTTAAAATAATTGCTTACCTCAACAGTCATAAATCAACACTCACTCAACCTTTAAGGTTTCTCTTAATTGAGTCGTTTCCTTGTATATTTGAAAACTATATAACCGTTTGTTGAGTGATTCTTCAAGTACCTATCTTCCTGTCAGTAGGAGAAACATCAGTAATCTAGATAATACTAAGATATTGTGTCCATGGAAAGAACTAAACAGATGTACACTCACAGGTACTCTTGGTAGCTGTTGGTGGTTGGTCCATCGGGCCACTCAGGGTAGCAGACGACGCGAGTCTTGCCATTCTGGTACTCCTGCACAAAGGTGGTGAAGTACACCAGCATGGGAAGTGACATGGCTGATCCCAAGATCCAAATACCCACGGCAATACACAAGGTCGTCCTCCGACCCATGCGGGGCCTCAGAGGATTCATGATGGCTGTGTATCTAAAACAAAGATAAATATTATATTTGTTTAGTAGCGACAATTATAAAAGATACAATATATAGCATTCATAGAAACATCTAAAGATCGTGAAACTTGTTTACATCAACTTTACTTTGAGCAATAAAATACACACTGATTAGATATTTCAAATTCTTTATACCATTTTTTCGAACTAGTGATAATAATCATCAAATGTTTCCAGCACGTGGCTGGGACAGTTTAGGGAAATTTCTCCATTTTCCTCCATCTTCCTCTATCCTTCAACCCTCCTTCCTCCTTTGATTGTTCCCATTATTCTCCTCTATCTCACACACTTGCTTTTATATTTTCCTTCCAACTTCTTATTGATCTTCCTTGTGGCATTTCTAAAGTTCATATTTTGACCAAAGGCTAATATTTAAGGAGTTACCTACTCTATGGCATTAGGAACTCTAAAGTTCATTGACACACTTACAAAAGTATGCTACCTTAAGCTTGTTCTATCCAGTCTACCTCATTACACCTTATCCTATCTTGAGCTTGTTCTATCCAGTCTACCTCATTACACCTTATCCTATATTGAGCTTGTTCTATCCAGTCCACCTCTTTACACCATATCCTTAAATTGAGCTAATTATATCCAGTCCACCTCATTACATCTTATCTCTGTCACCCCATTCTAATGTTATCCTCTCATCTGCGTCTAGGTCTTCCCAGTGTTATGTAACTCATCACTAAGTATCCTCCTTAACTTCCCAGTTAAGGATAGAGAATAAAAATAAAAAGTGTTTAAATGAACTAAATAATTATACATTTTAAAACTTCTACCCCTGGTTTGCATGGTGTATTCAAATCCTATCCTTAATTTTTATATTTGTAGCACTATACCATTCTTGCTATGTGAGCTATTTGTAATAATTAAAACAAACCTCGGGAATCACTGGGTAAAACGTCCCACTCATTTACTTTGTTTTTTCAGTGACAAGAAACTCAGGATTCGAATTACAGGTAGGTTTAATAGGTGTGATTGTAACAGTCTTCACCCAAAAGAAAGTTTTATATCTATCGAATTTTAAAACTGAAATAAAAAATCATTATTTAATTAAATCAAATATTTGTATCCATTAAAATAAGGGTTTTCGTAGTTTTACTTTTCATTTTCCTTGGGTATTTTCTAACTCTGATAATAGCCACATCGTGCGCACGTTGAAAAAGACGTCAGCCGTGTCTTTTTTGGTTTTACATTGGAGTTAGAAGTTCGAATCCAGCGCAGCATCTGAATGACGTTCCTAACTTGAATCCTCTGATAAGAAATCTATTAACTGCACCTGATAATTTTAAGTAAACAAATGAACTGCGTCCCAAGTTTCTTTAGTCAAAAAACGAATTGCGTCCCAATTATCAGGTACCGTAATGGCTTGTTTAGTTAGGTTTTATATTTTAATCCACCAGGCTCTTCGATTCAACCCACACTACCAAAAACATTGGAGGAGCTGCATTCTTCCTTGAAGAAATAAGACACTAGGACGAGTAAAGAAGAAACTTTATTTTTAGCGAATAACAGCGATTTATTTTACGGTAGCAAACTTGATGTTTTTGGAACAACTTATCGTCATTTACATAAGTGGAGCATTCCGCGTTTCTCCAAACTGTTTTAACAATTATTCATTATTATAGTCACTGTCAGTTTACGTCTACACTTCTTTGATCTTATTTTTACTTTCAAATAAACCCACAAACATAGTGTAGCTCTTCAACACTTAATTTTAAAATGTCGTGAACTTGGTTTGTACTTTCTTCATCTACAGTACTCATTGACTTTGATGAGGCTATGCATCAAGCTGTAGGAAAAGTATTAGTTCCTCCACAAATCATCAAATGTTGTAGGTTTAATTCAGGCCAAAGTTGGTGTAAGAAAAACAAAAATTAAACCTTACTTCAGAATTTTAAATTACAGATTCTGAAATTAGAGAATTTTAAAAGTAGTTCTTCGGAATATAATTCCTGAATCCTGGTGACGTGAACGACTGCTCTACTGATTATCATGACGATCCATCCCAACGAGAACTTAGTAAGAAGCTTTAATGACTGCATTTTAGAAATCTACTTAAAAGAAAATGCAAAATATCCACCCTCCATCTGGGCAGATTCGTCTCTAACTTAACCACGCACCACAAATTGCTGTGAATCTTTTAATTCAAAAATAAATGCAGTTCTATGATCAGTACCCCTAACTTTTTCTGTTTATTGAATCGATGAAAAACGTACAGTGCAATTCATATGTAAAAATGTGTATTACACGACGATAAGCAGCCTTCATGAGGGAGAAATTTTTGAAGTAAGAAACTAGTGAAATATCTCGATTTTCATTTATCAAAAGATTATGTTACAAATATTTACCAGTGAACAATAGGTAGACACCCAGTATTAAATGTAAAGCTATAAAATATATACAAATTTCAGTTTTTTTACTAGGAAAATAAAATGCTGTTTTCATTTTAATAAACTCTAACTTCTAAAAAACATAATTTCTTCTTGTTTAATTTGATTTGTTATAATAATTATATAAAATAAGGGATTTAAGAACAGGTAAACAAGTTAAGGCCCATGGCCCTGTCGAGTGCAAGTCTAATATCTATTTTGTGGGATGGTGGGCGGGAGGGTGAAAGGCGTGACGTGGCTTCACAACCGACCGAAGTATTCTTCCGCACCAAACAGAACGGCTGGATCACGGAAAAAGGAAATGGTGCTAGCTACCGGACAGATCTTGCGAGAAAATCATACATTTGGAAATATCAGTTTTCCCGAAAATGAGGAAATTTTTATAGTCATATTTTCAACTCCTCTTCTAAGATAATATATCAATATTAATTAGGTGTTACATTTTCTTTCTTTTTTATGCTATGCATCTGGCAGTTTTCTATTTAAAAATGTAAAAGTTATTGGTATTTGATCACTGTTAAAATTATAGAGAAGGTGGGTGTATATAAAAAGTATAACTTAATCAACATGCTTCTATTCTTGAACAAACCGTTTCCAAAAATATAATTGCAAAACAATAAAAATTCTTGAAGATAACCGTTTGTTCCCATGGCTCTGCATTTCCACGCCAAATGAAACGGGCCAATCGCCTAAAGATTATTTATTATAACTTGAATTTAACATTTTTTTTTACAGGGACGCAGTTTACGCTATAGCATTTTTAAACAGGGACTTGATATAAAATTTTATTTTGAAACGCAATTCAGATGCAGCTTAGTCCAGACCAGCTGTATTGAGATGGTGTTCTTTAATGGTTTCCATATCTCCACACAGATGCCTATGACCTTTCTTTAAATTCTACCTTTTTTACCCTCACATAATTAGTGTACGTATGCAGATAATACTTACGCTTGGTAAGAAGGGGATCATTTGTAGCATTAGCTACAAAACAAGAAGAAAGAATACGAGGTGGCATGTCCTACTTACCCCATTTCACCATCCAAGCTTCTCACGACGTTTCCGCAATTCAACAACACATTCGATCAAGACCGTGACGCGCAAAGAACTGACTGAGACAACCCAAGTTCGAGCGGTAACCACTAGAGGTCTCGGAGTGATAGAACATTCCAAGATGTTTGAGAAGGGAAGTGATCCCAGTTATTGTCAATCAGAGAAGATTCCCGAACATTCTCAGAACTTCATGATCATGTGTTTGTGATGCGTATCCCCTACATCATGTTCCTCTAACCTTGTTTCTCGCTTTCCCTTTTCTCTGGGTCTAAGCGTATATATTGCCAGTATGTTGCCATTACCGACACATTTGGATTTGGCTCTTGGTAGAGGAGAAAGTAGCCTTGGCTGCGCGTTATTAAACATGTAAGGGAAATTTAATGTTTTGGCTTGGATAATTTTAAATATGTAGCTTTTCAAAACTCTTCTTTCGGCTTTAATTTTATTTTTAATTTAAAATACTCTTGCAGTGGAGATTGAATGGTAATTTGATTATGGGTAATGTTATAAGCTTGTCCAAAGACTATAATAATGAACATTGAAATTATGACTGAGATCGATATACATCGTTTAATAAATATTGCTTGGTCTGGAGATAGATAAAAAAAATGTATGTAGTAAGATTGGATATTTAATTAATTGTGTTTAATAATACTATTTTTGTACCAATATTGATCTATTATGGTATGTGTTAACTTAATATTGAAAATATGATTGCGAGTAATCTAGATTTTTCTTTTATTATTTATTCGAGGAGGAAGTTTAGTCTTTTTGAAAGAGTAATGAATTAAGTCTATTTTGGCAATGAATGAAGATAAATGCCTCAAAATCTCTTGCTCTTGTTAAGAATCAATTCGTATTAATTTTTCATTTGTATCTATTTGCGATACTTTGAAATAGTAATTATTTTCATGGTTATATTTAACTTAGCGTATCATTCAAGTAATTTTGTGAATAGAATTGTGTTCTTGGAGAAGAGGAGTTTAGTTATTTTTGGACTACATACTATTATTTTGTGAGTAGGTTATATGAGAACCTCTGACGTGTTAAATTTATTAAATTTGAAAGTAAATTTACTAATGTTAATGAAGACCGTAATTTTGAAATGACCTTTTATATGAACTTTTATATACACATAATTGTATAACCTTTAATATATTCTTAAAATACGTCTATCATATTTAATTTTTGTAACATAGTTTTCATCTCTTTTGATATATATATATATTTATAATAAATAAACATTTAAAATTGCTATCTTGTTTTTTCCTTTATGCTATAGTAAATTGATTTCACGTCTCAGGAGTACCCTTAAGTTAGTTATTTATTTGTTTATATATATATATTTTTTATTTAGGAATTTATTTATTTATATTTGAGATGCTATGATGTTTAAAAGATGAGGGCATGAAGGACGACCGTCTGGTAACTGTTTCCGCAACCGGGTGAGCTGTGTGCGCTGAGTAACAGTAGTCTGTTCCTAGACTATTGTCACTGATTTTACGCAAAAGACTCACTCTGATTGTTTATTTTCTGTTTCTATTTGGGCCTTCTGCATCATTGGTCAGTTAGGGAGGTTAGACATGGACAAAGGTAAATTTAAAAATTATTAATGTAAACAAGATTTTTTTACCATACAGTTTCTAAATATAAAAGAGATATCATGATTATCTTTCAAACTTATTACAAATTTAATAAAAACTGTTGAAAGAATTATTGAAAACCGATTCTTGTGTTTAATTTCCAAGCTGACTCCAGTACCTCCTGACGGCGTTTGACCAATCCTGAAAATGCGTGATGAGGACTGAATCGTCTTGCAGAGGAATCTTAGCCTACACCTCTGGTATCTTCAGCACGCTTCTTCTCCTTTCTACAACATACTTCAGAGTTCAGTAATGGGAATTCCATTGGAAGCCCAAAGCGCTATCCTTTGTTCTCCTTACAATGCAGTATTGAGAATTTTTTCCATTCAAAAGTAGCTTTAAAAATGTTTTATTAGTAACGTAGACTATGTTTAGTGTATTAATAAGGCTGAATAATATTTATCTAAATATTTTATGTTTTTGTCAGGTTGTCATCTTCATTCTAATATCTTATCTTTATGTCCCTTGTAACATTTACGAATATGATCCCAAGGCTTTCATTTCCGGCACATTCACAATCGATAGACTACTAACATTTCTTAGGACAAGGGCTTTGAACCTTTTGTTCTTGGTTGAACGCTCTACTAAGTTATTCGGTGATCTATACAAGTTTGAGGCAAACTCCTGCACGAAGTTTTCCAATAATTCGCAACCACAGTTATAAACATCGGTTATCGGACTTCACTTATGAGGTCTGCTGTGACTTTCGGCAGATTAGGTCGTAGAACTACTAACCATAGAGACTCTCATATTTAAGTTCGTCATTAGTGATTTTTGGCAGGAAACTGAATCGAGAACTACCCGGATTGGGGACATACATATTTCAGTTCATCATCAGTGAATTTTGAAAGGAAACTGAATCGAGAACTACCCAGAGTGATGACACACATATTGCGGTTCATCGTCAGTGACTTTTGATGGGGACTAGATCGAGAACTACCCAGAGTGATGGCACACATATTGCAGTTCATTATCAGTGACTTTTTGAATGGGATTATATCAAGAACTATCCACAGATGGAAAACCTATATTTCCTTTCCTTGTAGCACTCCTAAAAGCTTACAGTCATAAACACAAGTCACGTTTACAAGAATACAATGGCAAAATTGTATGTGACTGAGTGGACTGCGAACACCCTTCAGTTTGAACAGATAAGATCTTTGCCAAAAACTGATTATAGGCTTACAAGATATATACTCACTAATTTTTTAAGTAGGAGTAAATATATTTTTATTCATAAGAATATATTAGGACACTAGAAAAACCATCAGTTGAATATAGATACAAAATAAATAACTGTTATTGTGTAAAAAGTATTTCTTTCATTGATAAAATAATGCTATCACGCACTGCCTGGCCTAAATATAAATGATTTAAAATGGGTTGGTTCAGAATCAGATAAGAAACGATGAAGTAAATAGTTGTTTGAATTTTTGATCCTTTTGTATTATTATATAGGTTTGATACACATTTTCTGGACTATACATTTTTTATATTCAAGTTCAATATTTTGTTTATAGAAATTTTGTCTCCAAGAGAACATAAAACTGTCAGTGTTGGAAGTATTTTATATGCAAGAGATACGTTTTTCAACTTTTATCATATTACAAAAGGAGAATGTGAATGTGAATAAAAAAAATTGAGAAGTAGATAGAAAACGAGTTGAAAGTGTTATTGTAATGTAGGCACTATCACTCTTTGAATTTAATCTTTAATATAGCGGGAATTTGGATCCAGTGTTTTGTGTTGATACATAATTTACTTCAGTCCAATACCCATTCGTTCTTCAATAGAGATTGGAGAGGCGGTGGAGGTAAGGATAGATTTAAGTTCACTATTTATTCCTTCTCTGAGAGGATGGTAATCATTTTTCTGATGCATTATGGTGATGGAGGTGTAAAATAATTTTATTAAAACCAAACTCTTTAATTTTAAAGATTAAAAAAATTATTCCAAAGCGAGATCTTTTAAACAAATTCATTTATAAGCATGACTATAGGTTTTGTATAGAACTATATACTCTTTGAGGAACGTACTTTTATCGATAGGGAAATCATTATGCTGGTTCTAGCTTTCCCAGAGTTGAAATTTTCCTATTTATTAGTGATCAAAATCTACATAAAACCAAAATATACTTATTATTATTATTATTAACATATTAAATCTGTGTGTATCCAATTAAATCTGAAGTATAGAATTCCAAAGAAGCAGAATTATTTATTTATTAAGTTTTTCAAACCTGAAAAATACTGTAAACAGATATGACTTTTCTTTAGAAAATATGACAATAAAGCATTCGATAAATTGTTAAATGTTTCACTTTAAGTTGTATAAAAGGAAAAAAAGTTTACAGATATCACAAAGGTAAAAAAACAATCCTTTATAATAGGAAAAATAGCCTACTTAAAATGAAGTAGAGTATTTTAATAAATAACAACAAATATGTTTTCAATGGATTTCACTTTTAAAAAAATTACGATCCAAATCGGGATTGTTGAGAAAACTTGCTTGTTACTCTATTCTTACAACTTTACCAATCATCCTACCCTACTCCTGCCCTTCATAACCTCTTACCCCTCTATTATTATATCCCCCAGGTGAGCTGGTGGTCTAGGGGTAAGGTGTCAGACTTCTGTGCTGGCGGCCGGGGTTCAATCCTCGGTACCGGCACAGATTTATCTGATTACCAAACCCTTCCTTCACCTCTGACAAGACATCTTGTGAATGTGGGGAATGCCAGGCCTCCACCGTGGTTCGGATTCCACGTTAAACTGTAGGTCCTTCATTTCATCTCACAATCACCCTAACATTACACATTAGCGTAAGTGCGTATAACCCGAA
>CABFVZ010000541.1:333595-365986 GCA_902151445.1 Timema monikensis
GTAGGGGTTTGGACTTATCCTGAAAATTGTTGAACCCACCAACAGGGGGTCCACATACACGTTACTAATTTAAATAATAATGGGTTTTAATTCATTTTACTATTACATGTGACTTAAATAGTAACATAAAAGCTGCATTTTTAAATCTTCCTTTTGTAACATTAACTTTAAGAATATTTAAAATAAGTGTTTCTTGGAAGAAAGGGGTTTGTAGAGGAGTCTGAGAAAAGGAGTCAAATAACATTGGTATAAATAGCCAGGGGCACACACAGAAAATGATCTTAGGGGGCGGGGTTCCAAAGTAAAGAAGTTACAAGTCAACCGTCAATCAAATCCATTACTCGTATACGATTAATACTTTGTAAAAATTACCAATTACTATATGAGATTACATACAAACTATACAGTATATCCTAAAGCGTTACACCTAAACTGTAATGATACATAGTAATTTCAATAGATTATATAAATATACATAGCATGAAGGAGGTTTAACATTTCTAAATCATTGCTTTGTATTATAATTTTATTTATCTTTCATGTTTGCCAGGGGAGGATCTGGGCGCGGTGGATCCCCCTATATGTTAACATCAATATTATATTCTTAAAATACATACTTTAGCTTCCTCCTAAACACACATATATAAATATATATAGACACATAAACATATTATTATATATATAAATATATATTGATATGTGTAAATAATGTGTGGAATGCCAGGCCGCCACCGTGGTTCGGATCCCACGTTAAACTGTAGGTCCTCTATTTTATCTCACAATCACCCTACCATTACACATTAGCGTAAGTGCGTATAACCCGAATGGGTAGTAAAGACGCGGTGCTAATAATAATAATAATAATATGTGTAAATATATATATATCTGTATAATTACATATATATTTACATTTATAAATATGTATGATGGAAGAATATATATTTTTATATCAATTTATATTTACATACTTAATATATGGAATTAGAATCTTGAAAGTTCAATGCCACACTGCAAAAGTACGCGACTAATCCTTACCAATATCTCTACTCATTCCAACTCATTACACCCTATCTCTATCTTGAACTGGTTATATCCAGTCCACCTCGTAACACCTTATCTCTATCTTAAGCTGGTCATATCCTGTCAACCTCATTACATTTTATCTCTATCTTGAGCTAGTTCTATCCAGTCCACGTCATTAAAACATATCCCTATCTTTAGCTAGTTTTATTCAATCCACCTAATTACACCCTATCCCATCTTGAGCTATGTCTATACAATCTACCTCATTACACCCTATACATAATTATATTGAACAAGTTATATCCCGTCCACCTCATTACAGCATATTCCTATCTTGAGCTGGTTCTATCAGTCCCATAAATTACACCCTATCCCTATTTTTAGCAATTTATATAAAATCTATCTCACTAAGCCCTAGCTCTATCTTGAGATAGTTCTATCCAGTCCACCTCATTACACCTTACCCCTATTTTGAGCTAGTTCTATACAGTCCCCCTCATTACACCATATCCCTATCTTGAGATAGTTCTATCCAGTCCACCTCATTACACCTTACTCCTACTTTGAGCTAGTTCTATACAGTCCTCCTCATTACACCATATCCATATCTTTAGATAGTTCTATCTAGTCCACCTCATTACACCTTACTCCTATTTTGAGCTAGTTCTATACAGTCCACCTCATCACACCGTATCCCTATCTTGAGGTATTTCTACCCAGTCCTCCTCACTACTTCCTTGCCCTATCTTGAGCCCGTTTTATCCAGTCCACCTCATTACACCCAATCTCTTTCAAATGCATCTTAATGTCATTATAACATCTTTATCTAGGTTTTCCCAATGCTTTCTTCCCATTGGGTTTATCAGTCAGTTCCCTTAACAAGTTTCTAGAATCTCCCATTCACGCTGCATGTCCTGCCCATCGTAATCTACCAGACTTGATTATCCTAATAATGTCTTGTGGTGATAGCAGGGTATGAAACACATAAGTATGTAATCTACTCTACTATCCAGTAATCTTATCTATTTTAGGAGCATATATCTCCCTAACCCCCTTGTTTTAAACACCTTAAACTTGTTTTCATTGTGTAAGGTAATATATCATGTTTCACACACAGCAAACAACCACTAAAATTATTGTTTTGTGTATGCTGAGTTTACATTCCTTGACAGGCGAGATGTCATTAATATACTGACCGAGTAATAGCATGCATTTCCCAACGGTAATTTTTCCTAATCTTCAATTTAATATCGTTATTGCTTTTAAAAATTGTTCCTAAATATTTAAACTCATTAACCCTGTTAAATTTCTTGATAATAGTAATCACTAATTAATCGTTCCCGATCTGTTTTCCCTGTGTGATCATATATTTAGTATTTAAAGCGTTTAATTCTAAACGTATTTCCTTAATAATATCTAGTAAAATTTCTGAATTTCTTGCAACAAGCTCCTTACTATTACCGAACAAAGCTAAATCATCTGCCTACCTTAATATCTGCATTGTACTGTTTTGGGCAGCCCTCCCCTACTCACTTTCATTTCCCTAATAGCATTCTTTAAGGCTAGATTACAAGTTAATAGGGAAAGTACATATTCTTGTTTCAAACCATTATATATTTAGAAAGTATCTGATAAGAGACATACAACACATACCCTGACCCGCATGTTAGTAAAAAAATCTCAGCTTGACAAAGTTTTTGGGTACCCCAAAGTTAACTAAAATTGCATATAATATATTTATTTTAACTGAATCCTAAGTCTTTATAAAAGAGAATATCCCTGCCATGTTTTAATAAAATTTGTCCACACATTTGACAAATATCGTGGAACAAAAATCTGGATGGATATACAGACAGGTGAAATGCCAAATGGTAAAGTTAAAACAGGATCTCTCTACTTTCGATCCCCAATTTATTAACAGTGTCATTTATTTGAATTTTATGTTCAGGATCTGTTTTATACTGAAAATTTACACTGTTGATCACCAATTATCTCATCTATATATGTAGTCAATCTAGACCGAAATATATTTGACCAGGCTTTGTAAGCCTTTCAGTAGAATCTGTTTTGTCTCCCTGTTTACAAATTAGGAATAATAATCGACTTCCATTAATAGAAAATATTATTTTACTTTTCAGAATGAATAGTGAAGTCCCAATAAATAAATCACATATTAATAATAATTAGAGACTCGCTTTTACATGCATGTAAGATTTTAGGAATAATAATAATAATAAGTGTTGGTCATAAAATCTTACATGCAAGCGTATACCCAATGATAATAATAACATAATTATTATATTTTAGTAAATATTTAACGGTGTGGGATGTTGGGGAGGAGTGTAATTTTAGAAGATTATAAATTCTTCCTGACATTCAAAATAAAATCTAGTATCATTTTATTTGAATTTTTAAACATCAATTTGAATAGTTAGAATAAAAAAATATTTATTATTATTATTATCACCGCGTCATACTACCCGTTCGGGTTAAACGCACTTACGCTAATGTCTAGTGGTAGGGTGATTGTGAGATGAAATGAAAGACCTACCGTTTAACGTGGAATCCGAACCACGGTGGAGGTCTGGCATTCCCCACATTCACAAGATGTCTTGTCAGAGGTGAAGGAAGGGTTTGGTAATCAGATAAATCTGTGCCGGGACCGAGGATTGAACCCCGGACAAAAATAAATTTAAATGGTTAATTTTTATAATAAATAAAACACAGTAATTTTTTTCAATGTTGTTCAGATTAAATCCCCAATATAAAACTTAGATCATGATTATTAAAAATAATTTTTTAATTAGCTATATTACTTAATGTAAAACATTAGCAATAGAAAAAGTAGTTATAAATAAATAACTGAATACAAAAAACGTGATGATAATTTAAACATAATTTCCAACTCAATTATAGAATAACTTTGAAGAGTGATAACAAGAGTGTTTTATAAGATAAAAAAAACATTTTTTAAAATCACAATATTGGCCAAATGTAATTTTAATACACATTTTAAAGATTTAATGCAGAATAAAAAAACAATACTAATTGATAAATTATTAATCTCATTCTATTGTATAAAATGACAGCTCTAAAATATGATTGACCTCTTTATTATACTTCCTTGATTTTTTTTTATCTAAATATTTTCATATTTTCAATGAAAAAAAACATTTTAGGGTGAGAAGGTGGAGAGCCTATTGTGGAGAATGAATGCCTTTCAAGTGTCAAATAGCCCTTGTGTGGCAAGTCAAGCAACACTGAAGAAATGAAGAGACGAGAAAGAGCCTTCTCAAAGCTTTCCCCGGTAATTCGTGTGGTTCTATCGATTATATGGTGGTAGCGACCACCGTAACTCAATGGATGAAACCTCTTCCATACCATCTCTACTACCTCACTTCACTACAGAAAGACTCTGACTAACAAAGACAAACCTAACCTTTTCATCTCTTTCACGAGAGAAAACCTCATTGGACAGCGTCACAAAGTTCTCTCGTCTGGCAATACAAGAGACCGCCTTTATTCGAATCATTTCAGGGAGAACATTCCTTATCTGACACTTCCTAAAGTTACTGGAGATATTTTTATGTAATCATACGCCAACTTATATCGATTAAAGATATCTCATTTTATTTAGTAATAAAGATTTGAACTTCACATCAAAATAATGTAATTTAAAAGAATTCTATAAGAACAGTCAAGATTTTAATAACGCATGTTTTTAGTTAAAATGACGATAGATCTAATATTTTTAAGTTTTATAAGAACTGCTATTAAAGGTAGATACTCGTAAATGAAAAAAACCCGATAGGCCTATGTTTAATAGCTAGTGATTGTTTCATTTACCATCATGAATTAATTTATATTCGCATATCGATGTTAGTTTATTCGTCTAGCAACTATTGGCTCTACGTAGCCTACCAGAACGACAGTACTTAACGTGGGGATGTAGGGAACACGAGAAAAGAGCGATGTTTTGCAGTTCTTATAGCAAAACTATTTTTGGCCAAAATAAATCAAATATTGTTTCAGTACAAATATAGAGTTTAATTTTCTTCACATGGTGATATCAATAATTCTTGAATATCTGATAAGCATAGCAGCATTAAGTGAAAAAAACCTTTTAAATGAATGGAAAATGTTGTCATTCAATTCTAGGGCACCTTGACATATATTCAAGAAAATTGAGGTCACCATGTGAATAAAATTAACCTATATGGTTGTACCGAAGCAATAATTTATCTACTTTGGCCTAAAAAGTTTTGATAAAAAAAACTGCAAAAACATTTTCCTTTTCTTGCGTCCCCTACATCCCGCCATTCCTTCACGCCCCCTTAATAAAGTTAAACTTGATCCCAATTGTACGGAGTGCTACGGACTTACGTATCGGGACTTTGTGGACAAAGCAATATGTTATTGTGGAGTCGCTCTCTTCTTACAGACCACGGATTGGGATGTGAAAAAGTATCGATACTTTACTAATATCGGTATTTTCCTTTCGATATTAGTATTTTTAACTCGATACTTTTTTCGATAATTTTACTGATATTAGTTTTCACACTCCAGATATCGAATTGGTATTAAAATAAACAGTTTTTTTGCTATCTTCACTCATGACCCATGCTGAGATTAAATGTTCATTAGGGTGGTCTGTAGAGGAATCGGTCCACTAAACATTCGCCGTAAGTTCTTGCATACCGCCCTCTCTTAGATTATCATAATTCATAGATCTTTCATCTTTGTTTATCAATACAGCCTCCTGACTGGTTGATAGACAAGTGGAGACTAGTCTACCCAACATCCCCTTCCTTTATCAATTAGCACGGTCATCACAAACTCAAAAATTTAAGAAAATTTTGTAAGATCACAATAAACTCAGTCTACTAAAGGTGCTCCACAAGCAGACGAAGCAGAAACGCGTATGTGCAGATGAGGCAAGGCATCCATTCTTCTATTATTTGTTATTAGGTAATAATCTATCTTGATAGAGTATATAAACGACGAATGTAGTTTTAAAAAAATTGCACCTCCATAAAGTAAACTATGAACGTTTTTTTAAGAATTTGGAACTCACCTTGATGGCGGAGTTAGCTAACGCACTAATTTTGTGTTGAGTTAGACTGCCGAGGACGGGGAGATCAAGATTCAAATCTTGGTCGGGTGAACTGAAGGTGGTTTTTCCTAATTTGTTTTCTACTCTGCCTCCACGCAAATGCGGGTTAATTTTCTTTAAATTTAACCTTCCTAATTTCTAACCCATTGGCGGAATTAGTACTTAAGCCGAATGGGTATTAAGACGCATTACTAAAAAAAAGTTAGAAATCGAGAAATAATCTTGTAAAATGTGTTTTAAAGTATTAAAAGATATTTTAGTGTTCAGTTTTTAAATAGAAATGGTGACCTGATGGTCTAGGGGTAAGGTGTCGGACTTCTGTGCTGGGATCCGGGTTCAATCCTCGGTCCCAGCACAGATTTATCCGATTACCAAATCCTTCCTTCACCTCTGACAAGACGTTTAGTGAGATAGTACTGCGTGACAATATAACTAGTAGTGACTTTAACATTGATTTAATCGGTTTAATTTCTTGAAGGGGGGCGCGCTTCCTCCATGCCCTCTTCTGGTATCAGCCCCTGGTACAGCAATGATATCTCTCCTTTTAGACTCAATAGTCAATAACTACCTATTTTAAACCACAAAATTTATAAAAGAGAAATTTAGTAGCAAGTTATAATCAAAAGTTCTGAATCTCCTAATAAAATGACCTGAAGTCAAAATTTTAATACGAGATTATTACCCTTGGGGACCCAATATCAATATATTTTTATTGGTCCAAATATACAAATCAAGACGTAAATTTTTAAAAAGAGAATTATAAAATTTAAAACCGTGAGTCAAAAAGTGTTTTACCTATGTACAACGCAATTTGTTCTATGGTTCGCTAGTGTATATTATATTACGAGTTTTGAGTAAATATATACATTTTTAAACAATAGAGCGAGAAAGTTCGTGCGGAGTTCCGTACCATTTATTTCACTAGTGGTTTCCCACTCTCCTTCAAACAAAGATGTGGCTCCATATTCCTCTTTATTGTTACATCTCTCGTCACTGCTCCGTTTATTGTCAACATGGAGATAGGCCTTACAGGTGGGAGGACGTGGCGCCCTAAAATGTTACAAATGTTTCAATCGTTACGTGTGAATAAGGTACAGTAGCCCCATGGCTTCTTTGGTGCTGACTGACAGCTCACAGCTGACTTCTGACAGTCAACATTTAGGTATAATACCTAAATTTGGACCGTCAGAAGTGACAGCTGCTAAACACATGTTTTTGCAGATCATATGGCTCGGCGTAAGGATACATCATTTGGTCTGATAACTTTTCAAAGCTTTTAGCTGTCAGCTGTCAGTTAGCACCAAAGAAGCCATGGGGCTACTGTACATGCACTTTAGCTATCAATAAATATTAACGAGCAAACTCAGCTTTGCGACGGTTCACTTTCTGTTACTTCATTCAAATGATGGTTTTAAATTGTGACTGTACCCCGAGTAACCGACAGCTGCCTCTATGATACGACGGTATAGCAACATGACACTGCTCACTACATGTAACTATTTATTTTACTATAAATGCTTTATTTACGTCATTTATGCAAATATATTATTATTACAGAACAGTACATGCAATGAAAGATAGCCAATGATTCATCTTACGACAAAATTCAATTAACAATAAAGGTCTGAAACTAATGTGATAAGCATGTATTCTTACTGTAAATATAAAGTTTTAGGCTAATATAATATTATAAACTAGTTTTGTTTAAGAAAAATTTAAATCTCCTCTGTTCCTATATTATCAAATAAAATGAAATTTAAAAATCAATTATTTAAAAGGTTAAAATACAATGATAATAGAATAAATTATACATACTTTCATTAAACTCATCACATACAATAACTGTAGATTATATATGTTCAATAAAACTGATTTAAATAAGATAATTAATTATTAATTATTTGAATCTTTCTGTATTAAAAAGTGTAAATTATTCATCTACCTAATTTGGACAATTTTAATACATTGGGCTTGATATAAAAAGATGTTCATTAATAATTTAAAACCACGCGCTAAGGGGATATCTAACTTTACATTGTGACCTTGAAGTTTTAAATTATAAGAGCAAATAAAAGGAACAAAAAATTTGAATTAATTTTTCTGCCGTCGCTTTCATTTTATTCTTTTTTACATTTTACTCTTAGTTAAAAAAAAAAGACTTCAAGCGTTAACAATAATATAATTTTGTAGTACTAATTATTACAATTATTAGTTTGGTCTATCAAAGTATTATATTTATAAATACTATTAAATACTAGGAAGAATAACCGTGAAACATATTGTGTGTACTTGCATGAGTGGGCACGGTGACTAAGAATCAACTTAGTCAGGTCTGGCTCGCTTATGACATAGAGGTCTAAGTTCTAGCCCCATTTGGGTCTATTGAAGTGTTTTTTTCCTAATTGGTTACTCACTTTCACTCTACAAAAATGCTGGTTAATTTATTTAAAATTTTAACTTCATTCTCCTTTTCATAACCAAAAAATGTAAATAAGGGGATGTATTGGGATGGGCAGTAAGATTAAATCAACGCAAAAACAAAACTTAAATAACCGCACATTATTATTATTGTTTGTTTTTAATATTTTCAATTGCAAATTTGCCCTTGATCATGTAGGCATTCTTATTCCTTCTCGAGCTTCTCGTAATCCAAAATTATTTTTTCTCAATAGCTCTTATAAGGTAAGCCCTATAGGTCGTTGTATCCATAGCGCCAATTCTAGATTTGTCGAATTCGACTTTTATCATAAAAGAAAAGCTATACTCAGAGAGTTATTTAAAGAAATATCTTATCAATAATTTATCACTAAGAGGTTCTTCCTATAATATCTAAATTTTACAATATTCTGATTTATTTTTTGCATATTGTAACTGCTTTTAACCACTCTTTAGGTTTTTGTTATTATTGCTATTTTTTATAATTATCATTATTAATTAGTATTTTTATAACTAATAATCATTATATAACACCATTTAGCCATTTTTGTTTATCTCATTTTCTCGTGTAAATATATATATTTGTATGGTACTTGACTGTTGGTCAACACTATAATAAAGGAAAATCAATTGAATTATTATTATTATTATTACTATTATTATTACTGATGGACGAAACCATTAGCCAAATGTAAACTGATATCAATGTTAATATAAACACAGGAAAATACCAAGGTATAGAGAATTTTCAAAACAATTTTAAAAACTTGAATATTAATAGCTTGAATGTGATTCCGAGGAAGTTCAGGTTTCTAAAAATGTATTGGAGTGAAATTTATTTTTTGTTAAATATAGTAGCTATTTTTTTTATATTTTCATACTCACTTAACATAATACATATAATACATACACATAACACATATAATTGTTAAGCAATTTAATTGTAGTGTATTGGGGGAACGTGACTACGGACTTACAAGACTTGAAGACAAAATATGACAAACTAATTATGACTTTTAAGGAAGTATATAATACAACAAATTGGCCAATTGCTTTGATACCTATCTTTTAGGAAAAATTAAAATCAGAGATAAATTCTTTCATCAATGGAAGTCCAATACAACCAATACAATTTATAAGCAGGAATATAAAAAGGAGAGGAAAATGGTAGAAATAATTAAAAACAAAGAAGAAATTGAACATCGTAGGAAATTATTTAGGGACTTTAAAAGGTAACACGAAAAACAGGTGCAACGAATTAAACAAAGTTATAGGTAAACGAAGCAAAACTAACTTAGATGAAGAGCTCACGCACACATTAAAAAATACAGAGAACTTAAAAACTGTGTGTAAAAATTTTTCATTCTTGTTTGACAATGGGATGGATGAAATATTGCATAAATGTGATTTAAAACTACTTACACAAATGAAAGAAACAATAGCCAACAGTTAATTGTTCATACCTAAAACTACCTGTACATAAATTAGTAAAATTATCTCTTCTTTGAAACAAAACAAATCACCAGGCTATGATAATATTACAATGATGGAAATACGAAAGATAGGACCAAATTCAACACCAACCATAGTAGATATAAAAATTACCTCAATAGAAACTGGCACATTTCACAACCTAATGAAATTTTCCCTTATTAGGCCCATTTAAAAAGGTGGGAGCCATTTATAGCTCGTGTTTTCACATTGTAATGGACGTGTGTGACGGACTCAAGACTTGTGTAATTAATAGACGTATTAATAAGTACTAATTCTTTGTAATGTTGTAGTTTAGAAATAAGAGTAGTAAATAAGAACCGTAACAGTGGCATTAGCTAGTATTGTTAATGTTACATAATCTAAAAAATAGGAATAAAAAATATTTCATTTTTAATTTAATATATTTTATCTATTTACCTTGAAAGTTCTGAACCAACTGATTTTACCAGTACATGACCTACAAACTAACTTAAATCCAGAACAGCCCCCGGCCGTTAATTCATCACTGTGAAAGGGAAACCCACATTTCACCAATGATCAATTTTTCGGCCATCAAACCCGGGACTCTTAGCTCAGTAGTCAGACACGCTACCATTTTACCTAAGGTTTGGATATGATAAATGTTGTTTAAAGGAATTGCAACCACATCAGCATGGATCACTATGAAATTACATGTGAAATACTGATATATATTACACCCTTCTCAGTTTAGAACCTCCACGTGGCAGGAAATCTAGTGTATTGTGAAACTTACGCCATAGACAATATAAACCTCTGTAATAAACAAAAAGGAAAACAAATCCTTAGTACTAAGATCCCCCTAATTTTGGCCATGTTGTTTGAGATTTCATCACAATGGATTTACATAATTTATGTTAATAAGAACTTTTTTCTTTGTTTAGTTCGAATTAAAAAGCTAGAGGTTGGTAAAAATAAGTCAACAAACAGTGTAATGGGCGTAAGAAAGAAACAAAGCAAGAAAACATTAACATAAACGGAGAATTTCATTCTACATAGGTGTCCGTTTTTTCCTTGTCAGTTGTAAAAAAAAAAGAGGGATTGAATGAATTTTAGTTATCTAAACATCGTTTAGCAATCTTTATCAGTTAAATCGTTAATTTATGGTTCTCATTTGCTTCTTTATTCTTATAAATATTCAAATGAGTAGGCCTAAGTCCAATTCCTAACTTGTTTTCAAAGATATTTTATGCATGCAATGTTTTGCTTTAAATATTAATATATATACAATTTTGTCTTTTGTTTTTATTTCCAATTTATTTTCTTTGCATTTGTTTTGCTTGCTGTTTAAACTGTTACATTTAATACCAAAGCTATTATTATTTTATTTTTTGCAACGCAACTTAATTCTTGTCAGCAATGTAAGGTATTAATAACGTCTATGTGCAGGAACGATTAAAGTAAAATTTTAAAGAAAATACACCCGAATTTGAGAGGAGGAAGAGTGGAAAACCATGACTGAAAAACTAATGGCAAGAATTCTAACATTAATCTATCTCTAGAAAAAAAGACTAGTTAAACATACGAATTAATCAAGACCATGGCTAAGGGTAAGGAATGAGTGAGATTAATTAGTGGAATTACATCCGCATTAGTGTGTAAAACCACCGGGAAACTATCATGTGGAAAAGCACCTTCAAGTGACTTTTTTTAAATTTATGGATAGCTAAAATTTAAAATTAAATGAAATAGTTCTAAACAAGATAAATATAGTTTACAAGTGTGATGAGCAATTTAAAATTAAAAAAAGTTTAGATGAATAATAAAATCTCTTTCTGGGATTTGTTTGCTATACATTTTGGTAAGCGAGGCTGTAAATTGTGATTTGATAGGTTATACTATAAATAATGTTTACAAATTTATTCTATTTATATTATACTGTCAAAAGACTTATTAATGTGTTCATTAAATGTTTAATTCTGTATGGTATAAATTATAATATGTCTAGATATAATTATCACACATAGCATGTAGGGTTAGTGGAAGATTCTAGAACCTTATTTAAGATACTGAATGGCAAACTCAATGAGAAGATAACATCGAGAAGAGCTAAAAGCAGATGAGGGAATAGTATTAGAATAGACCTGAAAGAGAGAGGATGTAGTGAAGTGAAATGGATAGAACTAGCTCAAGATGCGTTTAGGGTGTAATGAGGTGGACTGGTTATAACTAGCTCAAGATAAGTATAGGGTGTAGTGAGGTGAACTGGATGGAGCTAGCTCATGATGGGGATAGTAGTAATGAGGTGGACTAGATAGAACTAGCTCAAGATATATATATATATATATATATAAGCTTGTAATGAGGTGGACTAGATAGAACTAACTCAAGATAGAGATAAGGTGTAATTAGGTGGCTTGGATGGTAACATAAAAAGTTACCAAATGTTATTTACCTATAATTACTTTAAAAATAAACTGTCATGTAACAATATTATTTTACAAAGTATTTCACAATTTTGGTATGTGTTCCGGCAAAAGATGCACGAAGGATTTATGGTGTAAAACGATTGCCACTAAGTTATATTATTTATAAATTATATTGTTGGTAGTAGTATGTCGTGATTTTATGGACTCTAATAAGGCTTGCTTTCATTATTTCTTAAATGGATTTGCTTAAATAAATGTCAGTATTTTATTAAAATTTAGAGAAAACGTTTATACTTTTTAAGATGTCGAGTATTTTTTCCTTTTTACTTATCACTATATTACAGGTAGAGAAAATATTGTCAAAGAAATAGAAGTCGAGAGGTTGATCAATTTGACGTTTCATGACCCCACTAAACTGAAAAAGTGTTTTTGGAATTTCTATCTGTTTGTCTGTCTGCCCGTCTGTCTGTACCTTGGATTCGAGCCTAAATTTTTCTATGGATCAGGATAAAACTTGGTATCTAGGATTTTCATAAGGTTGCCTCAAGAAATTTTTGGAATTGAGGGTAGTTGGGTAGTTAAGTGTAATTTACTGAAGGGTGAAAATAGAAAAAAAATTGATTTTTTCCAAAATATTTTCTAAGGATTTTGATTAAATTTCATTTCTAAACATTCATCAATATTAAAAACAAAATTGCTGTGCTCAATTTTACGTAAAAATGACTTTAAGTGTTCCGATCGGATGCGTGGATTCTAACTTTTTATCATATCTCCGTAACTAATTATATAGCATTGCAAATATGTATTGTAGGTCTATTTATAATAGCAATCTTTTATTAGTAACATATTTTTATAAAACAAATATTGTTCAAGCTATACGCCAATATATATATATATATATATTTTCAACTTTTTGAACCTTTAAGGTAAAGTATTGTAACAGAAAAATCAAATCTAAACTGACATGTTGATGGATGTTGACTTTTCATTACCCCCCCTAGCCCTAAAAAGTTGTTTTTACAATGCCATATTTCTGTGTGTTTGTCAAACCCTAAAATTAACAATAATTTACTAAAGGGCAAGAAGAGAAAAAATGTTTTTCTCCAAATCGGCATTCTTCAACGAAAAAGATTTTAGGGTACTTTTCAGAAGTGGAAATTTCCATATCTCCATAACTATTTGAGATACTAATTAACTTATTGTTGCAAAATTGTAGCACTACTAAAAATAAAAAACTTTTATAAAAAACAATAGTTTCTAAATAGGGGCAAATATATTGATAAATTTTGGAGCTTTAGTTGTACAGAGGTACTACTTGAGTGTTAACACAATAATTCTCCAATGCCATAAAGTAGGTAAATAAGTAAATATCTAAAAGAGCCCATGTTATTTTTCCTTTAATCTCTTGGCGAAATTGTTTGTATAGCAATTAACTATCTCTATCATTTTAGATTCAATAGTCAATATTTACCTATTTTATTAGTCAAAATTTATAAATGAGGAATGTAATTGCAATGTGATAACCATAAGATGTGCAACCCATAATAAAATATTGAAAATTTTAACCGGAATTCGAAAATTTAATAGGAAGTGTTGACCCTTGTGGACGCAATATGAATCTTTTTTTCATCCAGATATTCAAATGAGGTATTTAATCCTTTGAAAATAAAATTATAACTTTTAAAACTGAGAGACGAAAAATATTTTACGTAGTGATAACAAAATTTTTGCTCAGGTTTTCTAGTGTATATTATTTCATTTCACATATATATTACAAGTTATAATTAGATATCTCCAATTTTAAACAACCGAGTAAGAAAGTCCGTGCCATTTATTTTATGAAGAACTGGAAGGAGGGCATTGGTTAAACCCTGGCCTTTAGCGACTGAAAAATTTGGGAAAAAACCTTAGTTATAATAGTAGGGTATATTTAAGTTGGAAAAATAGTCTTCTCCCGAGTGTATATTTATGTTTCAAATATTTTTTAAATCACGGTTTGTGAAACCAGGCAAATCAAAAAGTAAGTTGACAGAAGGAGAAGAATTGTTTTATTTCCAACAGTACAGCCAACGGATCAAATTCAATCTGATTCCATGGCATTAGCTAGGCGATTTCTTAGTGTCCAATAGACTCCTTCCGTTCTTTTGTAAACACTTTTGTAATTATTAAAACACAACATTCAGATCTAGTTTTAGACATCTAACTGATGATAGATAGGGCTTTTAAGATCGCAAACTTTTACGTGACACGTAGGAAGGGTGATAAATAAATATTTCACCAACAAGGATAACACAATCAATATTTCCTCATCTCTAGTCTTGTTTGTGAGATCATAATTATGACATATTCAAACTGTAAACATAAGCATATTGAGAGGAGAGAGTTTAAATCCCATTTGGGGACAATTAATCAGTATTTCACTAATGGTTTAGAAATGTATTCATAGCTAGAATAATAATATACTACGGGTGCTCTGAAAGTAATTTCCGATTGATCATGGCTGCTGTGCTAAGGGTGGAGCCATGTTGGCTCATACACAGGGCGATAGACGAATTCAATAAGAAGTGACACCTACATTTTCAGAGCTCTGTGATTAATTACGGCTATGTATGAAGAGTGCTTTCAAATCAATAATATAAATATTACCAACGCGTGGGAAGTCCATGCCGTGAAAAGATGTCTTCAAGCCAAATACAAAGGCAGCGGAAATTCATTACCAGCTTGGTCAAGCTTGTGTCATTAATGTAATAAGTGAAATTAAGTTTGGTTAATAGTGTCTTGAATTTACAGATGGTTGAACAAATGTTCATGGAGAGGAACGAAGAGGCCAGCCTTTAGTATTGTCTACAGAAATGGTTGACAATAAGATCTGTGTAAGGAAACGCTTTCTAAACTTTCACCGGATTTTACCTAGAATTCACGTACTGCCTCTTTGATATCGTTACCGAGAAGCTTTAGTATCGTAAAGCTGGTGCTCGATGTGTGCGAAAGATTTTTATGGACATTCATCAAAAGCAAATAGTGCTATCAACCCTGATATTTCCTGAACGCTTCACGAATTCTGGTGACAAGATCCTTGACCACATCGTAATTGGAGATGAAACCTGCATTTCACATGTTAACGTCGAAACAAAACAGCAGTCCGTTCAATGAATGTACACAGGATCACCATAATCCAAGTAATTCAAGCAAACGTTTTCAAACAGAAAGGTGAAGGTCATTGTATTCTAGGATAGGAAAGAAAGGCTTATTCTTGAACTTATGAAACCTGAAAAGACAATCAACATCGAAATATATTGACATACACTTAAACAACTGAAAGAACCCAAGCGTGGTTTGGCGTCATCCTCCTTCATAACAATGTCAGAGCACACAAAACAGCTTGCACCCCATCATATCACATTACATACGTGCTACCCGCATCGGTTCTGGTTTATGGTGACGGGAAGGTTGTGGTTGGAATCCTAGTTGGATTTTATATGGGTGATTTTCCTAAGGGGTTTCACACGCTTCCTTTATCAAAATTCGGCTATATTTCCATTCCATTCTAACTTCCTCAAAATTATCCTAATATCGCAGTATAATGTTAATAGCTTAAACTAGTAATAAGAAGAGGTGCACAACATTAACTGGTTTGGTTGCCTCTAAATAAACTCAAGTTGTTCAATTTGACAACACAGCAAGAATCAAATTACTTATTGATCATGTATTTCCTAATGGTGCACATTGCTGATGTTATTTAAAATTAACAAAATATTGTATTGTTTGTGAGGAAACCTAGGTTTAAGTCCTGTCAGAAGCAAGGCGTAAATATCTTAAAAGTTTTACTTGATACCTACACTGTAAAATACGCACTATTCACAAATGTGTTAAACAAAAATATAAATATAAAAAAAGTTATATTATTTGCCTTTTTAAATATTAAAATAATTTAGTGTTAACTCAAAACAAATCTATCCTGTGAATATAGCCTATTTCTTTGTTCTCGCGTCTTTCAACGGGCGTTACTAAGTGTCACGTATGTGCACACCATAGCTGTCCACAGGTAATTTATCCAAACTCGTTTCTGGAAACGCATTCTATTTTGAATTTGACAAGAGTGAATCCATTGACCATTCCCATTATATGTATTGTCCATTAAATGTTATCAAATCTAATTATACCCTCTTATTTTCTACTGTTTACGGTGATAGCATTAATTCCCAGTCAGATGTAATGAATGTGTCTATCATTAAATCTTTCCACTCTGCCTTGACACAAATTGTGGTACATCTCCTTTAATTTCTACCTTCCTCATCACTGGATAGTTGAAGTCAACACGCGGATAGACTGGGTGGAAAGTTAGACGCCATATACAAAAACAAATACGAGTGTATTTAAAATGCTAAACTTGTAGGCGATTATTGTTGGAGATTATACAATTTTGTTTGCAGGTTAGCATTATGTGTAATTTAAGCTAGAACTACATTTTTTATAAATACATATTTTGTTAAGTTTAATTATGTATTATGCTTTTAAAATAAAAATATTGTTTGATATCGTTAATTCTATGGTTCAATTATATATACACAACTAAAATATAACATAATTTGATTTCTTTAAATTTAAAAAATGACGGCTGGACATGGGAGTTGAACCCGAGACGTTTGACTAAGTAGGTCAATGGTCTGACCACTGAGCTATCCAGGAATTGTCCTGTGCCTGGGGTAGTTCTTCATTCAAATTTTAAGACAGTCTCTCTGATGAAAGTGGGGAAATTGTAAAAAAGATAGCCTATGAACACATTCAACCAGCTTTTAATAAAAATATACTAATTAAATAGTTAAAACAAAGAACCCTTTTCTATTTATTTAAAAAAAGTTTTTAGCTCTGTATCTTACTACCTGTTCTGATTATACATATGTTTAATAATTACGCCAATGAGTTAGGGATGAAAAAGGTTGCTCTTAGAGGAAGAATACTTATATTTTTTACATGGAGGGAGAATGGAAAAACCATTTATGAAAAAACACACTCAAAACAGCAAATTGAGGCTCTAACCTCGATCTCCCTGTCATCGACAGTCTAGTCTATTGAGAGAGTGACTCCTTAGACTACACAGCACCTAAAGCGGGTAATTTGGTATTAAATATGTACAGAAAAAACTTTAAGTCATATACAAAGCTAATTAAAGGAATTGTATCTGAATTTGTGCAAATGCAGGTACACTTCCTCTTAATTATATTTCTAGATCTTCAAATAACCCTTGCCGATATTAAAAAGCGAAACACATGACTTATATAAAATATGTATATATTTGCACTGCGTCGTACTACCCTAACGGTATTTTCATACTTTATTTGTTCGGAATGGATTAAAGTGGAATCTCAGAAAGAATTTAGTCTCATCTGTGCAAAGTAAGAGTAAGGAGCCATTAAGGAAAAAAAAACACCCTCAGAACTTTGGCTATGTGAAACATATACCTTTATTTGGCGATAGTGGTGAGGGGTGTTTGTTTGGGTTGAAGAACTAGATAAAAGGTTAGTTAGATAAAGACTCCTCTTATTTCGTAATCCCTCAGAGAAGTAGGATATGTTCTCGTGCAAAAAAGTCTTACGTGAAGTGTCGTGTAAAAGCGGTAAAAACCACGAACAAAATATTTAAAAACCCGACCAACTAAAGGCAAAAATCAAACATCTAAAGGTGCAGAATTATTCCACGAAACATTTAAAATGAATTTAAAATCTTTAAACAGCAGGAAATAAATAAATAAAAATATATTTCTTTTTAAAAATTTAATTTTTATATGTAATAGTAAATATGTAATAATTTAACAGTATTTAGTCGATCGTATTGAAGTATTTACACTTTCATCTATACTAATTTATTAAGTAAAATAGATCAAACCCTAATTTTATAGGCTAAAATTAAACGTAAACTTAATTTTACATCTGTGTGGACGTCTTTTAAAGTCAATACAAAATTTAAAGAATAAACAAACTCTTTTTAAATAAAAACCTAATTATAATTAGCTATGTTGAGAAATAAATAGTTATTATTATTATTAGCACCGCGTCTTACTACCCGTTCGGGTTATACGCACTTACGCTAATGTGTAGTGGTAGGGTGATTGTGAGATGAAATGAAGGACCTACAGTTTAACGTGGAATCCGAACCACGGTGGTGGCCTGGCATTCCAAAATAAATAGTCTTCTCTAAAAATGTCCGATGCAACATTCACCTTAAGTAGGCCTGATATTAGTTTAGAAATATCCC
Source organism: Timema monikensis (assembly GCA_902151445.1). Taxonomy (NCBI): domain Eukaryota; kingdom Metazoa; phylum Arthropoda; class Insecta; order Phasmatodea; family Timematidae; genus Timema; species Timema monikensis. The sequence goes on from CABFVZ010000541.1 coordinate 352,304, forward strand.
CCGTCCATTCGAAGGGGTACTAAGACCGATAGACCGTTATCTGCTGCGAAACATGTTGATCCCCCAATGGAAAGCCTTAGTACTATTTTTTTTTTCCCTTGCGATTACGTCACTAGCCTGACTCTAGAAGACCAAGCCAGGTTTGACAGAGGATTTTAAAGGGTTAGAAACTAAAATAACAAGGAGCTCAGCGTGCTTTTAGGAGGAAAACATCTATTTCTATCTTGGTTAGAAGGAGAAAATACATAGACTGATTTTAAAGGGGAGAGCTCTACTTTTATATTTGGACGCCAAATTGAATTTATCAGATTCATTTAAAAATAAATTATGTTTATCAGAAAGGTTTTTAACATTCTAATTTAACAAATTTAGAAAGGGGAGTTTGAGAGAAAGTTGACAAACATTGACATGGGAAGATAAATGCAAAACCATAGGTATAAATGATGAAAACCATCCCAACCCTTGATCAATTAGGAGAAGGTTTGAAACTCAAAATCTAAGTCATCATCATTTCAATCTTTTTAGAGCTTGGCTCTTTACGCCACTTGACCATAAATATGTTAATAACAGTTAAATTTGATCTTATTGTATATTAACCAACCGTATCGTGTAGTCATAAGAACTTTTCACGTGTGTATATTTAAGGAACTTTTTATCACACATTTAAAAGTGAATTGTTATAGTTAATTGAAAATAAATAGTCAAAGAAATGTTTAAGAAAATATGAGCTACCGTTTAAGATTTTTAAGGATTTAATCAAGTAAAATATAGATCAATATTAATATACAATTAATATATGATTTAATGTTTATATATAGACAAATATTATACAATTCTATGTTATGTTGTTTATCAAAAATACATTCATTTAAGTTAGTAATAACTCTCAAACACACTTTAAGATAAGTGACAATTTTTCTAACTAGCTCCACCAATTGAATTTGTTCACTTGGATCTAAATTTTTATTTTACATCTTGCGTTATTAATGACAGGATGATTTTAATATTAACCAACCTAACTAAACCCAACCCCTAATTGATAAGCACTTGTAATAAGTATATTTCTATCTTAAGAATACATAACTAAAAAGAAAGTGAACTAAATTAACTCTATTTTTATTAAATCAATTATACAATTTTATACCATGCACAATTATTGGCCATCGCTGAAAATGGACATGGGCTGATATATATTAATCATGTCCAAGGTTTTTCATGTAATTAATTAATAGTGATTAATAACACCAGTTTAACTGGGAAATGCCTACTTTTCAAGACACGGTATGCCAGTGTTTACAGGTGCCAACTCGACTGTCGGTAAGAAACATACATTACCTTGAGATAAAACTGTTAAAATTGTTGCATGTATTAAGGATTTGTTTCCAATTTCGCCACTGCTAGGCAGTTCCGTTACACTGGCACTGCTTAGTATTTAATTACCCAGGGAGAATTATTAGACTGCCTATTATTTTAAGTTCAACTTGTGTGATGGTATTCCTGAGGGTGTCAAAATATTTAAAAAAAAACACGGCAATGGATCATTTCTTTTTTCCCACTCATCCTTACAATCGACCGAGTTCACACTAATGGAACAATGAACTTCTCCTTCTAAAATACTAACACCCCCATCCTTTATTAATTTGTGCGATTTCATCCTCTCGTAAAGAGAATGAGCATGGGAAATACCATTTGGGCTCAGCCTATTTCCAAATGTTTAGTTAGCTACCAAGCCATGTGTCAATAATTTCTCTCTGGCCTGTCCATGATATTTTCACTCAAGTTGCATTTTTTCAGTTTTCCATCACTCACTTGCGTTAGCCAATAACTAAAATAACCCTCAATTTCCCGTATATAATATTTTAACTTGTTATTTTAAACTCCTCTCGGTTTATTTAATAGGCTAGTTTTCTGGAAGATTGACATCCTATGAACACAATAAATAATTGGTTAACATTACGTGATTTCATCCCCCACCGGTAAAACTTTTCTCCCAAATAGAAAATGATGGTTCATTATAGCTCTTTCTGCAACAAATGATTGACGGCATCTATTGCTATTCCACCATTTAACTTACTGAATTGACCTGATTTAAAATTTATTTACTCTCTTGATGCAAATAAATTGTGCAAGTTTGCTCTTAAACTGAGAATGTTTGGGTTACTTTTAGTAACTATGAACTTAGGTGCATCTATTTTCACCCTCTAGACACATTAGCGGCACAACTTTGTTGATGGCTTCTTTAAGATAGGGAGTATTTTGATCGGTGCCGGCAATGAATACCAGCTACCTCCACTCTTCCCCTGCCCCCACATATGGAAGGTCACTCCAAGCTTACAGATTACATCAGGGGCTAATAAAAGGCTTTGATTGGTGTAGAATTGTTACGTAGGGGTAGCAAAAATTGGGAATGTTCTTTTGGAATCTATTTAACATGTTTGGAGTGGGACAGATCTACCCAGTTTTTAAGTGTCGATTGAGGAAGCAGTTTTCCCGGTAAACAGGTGACCCAGTTTGCCATAAATGTAATCAATGTAATTTGTAATAAATATTCTTAATCAATCGAGTTATTCATATATTATTCCAGTTTAGTTAATTAACCCTTAGAATAATTGTAAGAAATGATGCTACTTTATTAATAAAAATCAACGATAATTACGGTTTAGCAGCGAAAAAAATTAACGTAACAAGCTGGTCCTTTCTACAAACCCTTTGATCTCCCAACCAGTGGTATTCTTCCCTAATGATCACGTACTCCCAGGTATAATTAATCTTCACTTTGAACCCACAAAGTTGTTGCTGCATAGTGAAAGCTATAAATATCATTAAAATCTACTTCAAAAATAAATTAAATCTGAAATAATATATTGAATAATAAGCTGTAAATGACAAATACATGTGTGTTTGTGCATATTATATTTTATGTAGGTATACCTTAAGATGTGTTCACGTACCCTCATGAATATGCGTACCCCAGGTTGAATACCATTAATATAGACACTGACTTAACAGGCATTATTTTTCCCCTCTGTATGTTGGCTAAGCAGTAGTTTATTTATTTTCTTTCCGATTCTATCATTAAAAAGAAAACTAAACCATGAAAACAAAGATAAATCGAATTCAAGCAAAGCTGGGGTTTCCAGTGTGTTGCCTATTTGTCCTTAAAGAAACGTTTACTAATAATATTTACAGTTTTGGAAAAATATTGAATCCTCTTATAACTGGGCTTAATAAAGATAAATATAGACAGGTAATAAAATAAATGTAACGGTGCACCGCACATACTTTCTCTCTCTTTTATCTTTAATAAAAACTAATAATATTTGTAAATTAAAATAATATATATTGTGTAGAGAAAATAAGTGAAATAATATACAATGTTACAGAAACATTGAAAAAAGAGGAATCTCTCTCTCAAGCAAAGATCATTACATTAAATTACACATTCGGTTATAAAATAAATATTTTCCTGCAGCACAGAAATTATGTTTTATAAATTATATTTCAAATAAATGATGTTTATTTTTAATAGTAATACAACTTTACAATGATAAGTTATTTCACATCTCAAAAAGTTGCGTAGATATAATCAAAATAGAATATTTACGCCTATGAAAAGTAACATAAGATTCAGTTTCGTGGGAAAATAAGAACTGCCATTTTATTTGTTATGTTAATGTTGAAGGGGATTTCGAGATAATATTTTTTTTCTATCGTTGTCCTTTTGTTAACTACACTTAATTTGGAGGTTGGATATTTAATTCAAAAAATTCCTCTTGTTGAGCTTATGAAATTCCTAGATACACAGTTAGCAAGATCTGTAAAACGGTTACGGCTTTAGGCTAAGACACACAGTCAGGTGGAAACGCGAAAACCCTCTTTTCGCTTTAAGGGGTGTCATGAAACGTTAACATTTATCAAACTGTCAATTTCAATTTTTTTGTCGATCACAATACTTCTTCCCCAGAGAGGTCAAAACACAATAAGAATCTGTTGCAAATAAATTGATCTTTATAACATAGCATCTTTACTTCCAACATTTATTTTTATGATTTATAAAAATATTGATTATAAACCTGTCAAACTAACTGAGGTATGTTTGACTGATACCGGTGGCAGTGTATTGGTTGAACGTCACTCATCAGATACTTTCTAAATAATAAATGGGTTGAAACAAGGAGACGTACTTTCCCCATTACTTTTTAATCTAGTCTTAGATTATGCTATTAGGGTAATACCAGAGATTAAGGAAGGGTTTATATTAAACGGTACATTGCAGCTATTACGATATGCAGATGATTTAGCTTTGTTGGGCAATGGTACAGAAGCTGTTGAAAGAAGTAGAGCAATTTTACTAGAGTCTAGTAAGGAAATAGGTTTAGAAGTAAGTGCTGAAAATACTCAAGTATATGAACACACAGAGAACACAGGTCGGGGACGATAATTTACAAATTACTAAGAACTACATACCGTTTGACAAAGTTAATGAATTTTACTATTTAACAACACTTTTTACACGCAATAACGACATTAGATAAGGAATTCGTACTATCATTCGGTCAGTAAGTTATTGATATCTCACCTGGTTTCAAGGGATGTACAAATCAGAATTTACAAAACAATAATGTTACCAGATGTTTTATATGGGCGTGAAACTTTGTCTCTTACCTTACATGATGAAATTAGGTTTACGATGTTCGAAAACAAGGTGCTTAGGAAGATATATGATCAAAAAAGGGATGAGAATACTAAGGAGGGTAGGAAGCAAAATAATGATGAGTTAAATACCTTGTACTCTTAGCTATACTTTTTAACGAAGTTAAATATAGCATATCACGGTAGGAAAGACATGCAGCCTGAATGGGAGATTATAACCTGGATTTAAGATGACAAAATAGAGATTACTACAACCATCGTGTATTATTTGATATAATTTAGGTTAATAAGTTCATATTTTATTCAGGAACAATTTAATTAGCAATAACGAAAATATATTGAAAATTAGGAATATAATACATTGCTATGACTCAGTCAGTAAGTTGCGAGCATTTCACCTGCTGTCAAGAAATATATAACTCAGAATAAACAAAACAATAGTTACACGATTGCTCATTAAAGTTGGGAAATATGGTATTTTTCTTTTATTGACCAGAAGAAGGGTATGTTGATCGATAACAAAGTACTTACTATAAAATTTGCTCCAAAAAGGACTGAATATAATGAAGAGTGGAGGAGGTTACATGATGATGAGTTATAAGCCCTGTACTCATCACAAGACATTTTAAGGGTAATCAAATATAGAAAACTGTGGTGGACAGGACATTCAGTCCAATTGGGAGATTCTAGTACCTTTTCCAAGTTACTGACTGGCAAACCCAATGGGAAGAGACCATTGGGAAGATTTAGACGCAGATTATAGGATAGGGATAGGGTGTAATGAGGGGCGCTGGGCATAACTAACTTAAGATAGGGATAGGGTTTAATGAGGTAAACTGAATAGTACTAGCTCAAGATAGGGATATGCCAACCAGTCCACCGAATTACGAAATTTGCAACTACTCACATTCATGGCTGGATTAATACTTTTGAGGGCCCTGTGCCAATTTTACTATTTTACATCATAAATTATTGTAAATAGAAAATCGATGTTTATTTTTCTGTCAAAAGTCAACTGTACCATTTTCAGATATGCAGTATTTCCAGTTTGGCAAAAGTAAAGGTTGCATTAATTTATAATCATGAACTATCGGACTCCACATAAAAATAGGCTACCAGAACCCCTAGCGGCACATATCGGAAACAATAAAACAACAGAGAAGGATTTGGTTAGGGAATTTAGAGTTTAGTTTGGGATAAATTTTATGAAAAAACATAAAAATAATGTAGTTTTGAAATATAATATCACAAATTAAATAATGACAAGTCAAATTGATTTATTTGCGTGGTGGGTGGGGGCCTCTAATATCAGGGGCCCCTGTGCACGGCACATTTGGCACATACCTTAATCTGGGCCTGCTTACATCATGTGTTTTGTTTGATTGGGTGTAATTTGGAATCATGAACTAATTACCTAGATAATAATGAATGTAACAATACTTCACTACTAAAAATGAAATATCATAGGAAAAACGTTGTGTTTATGTGCCTTTAAATACCGTCTCACCCCACAGGTAACCATTAAATCAGGAAGAACAGCTCAAATCCCACTAGGGTTTAGGGGTGGGGGGAGATTTTTATGTTCTACTTTAAAAAAATGAGATTGAGACTAGTGAAATCTTTGAAAAATATTTTTAGAACAACAAATTTAAATAAATAACTAATATAAATCTCGCATCGATGGTCGAATGGTACAAAGCAGCGTTTTTCTTTCAACTTGTATGCCATGGAAAAAGACAAATAAGGAACAGATTCTATACCTTACGGCCTATTCTACACTAGTGGTTAAAATGCTAGCAACCATGCCTTTGAATGAAACCCTTGTTATCAAGTTATAAAATAAGTTTTCTTCTAGACCATTATTTGACCATTACCTCTGGTTGCGTTAAAATTGCAAGTGGTGGTTTCAACGCCTCTGGAGTTGTTAAAACCTCCTAGCGGTAGAAACGCGAATCTAACTACACCAGGCGTTAACAGGCAGTTGTGCCTCAATGTCACAACACGTCTTTCAGCAGGAATAATAAATACTCTTCCTCAAGATGGTATCACGTTTTGCAATATTTTCATTCACTAAACCAAGTAGTTTATCAAATGAAACCACAAACATTCTATAGTACAAAAAATAAATTCTCTGAGTACATTATGTGATTCATAAACATAATATGAAACTGTCCTGTTGAAATACGTTTCTATAATATGAAATGAGTTCCCCAACGTCTCTTTTGACGAGTTTTTTTTTTTTTTTGCGAGCTTCCTCCGACCAAATAAGTCCAGCAATACAATACAATGTCCATTTTTAAACCATTATGCACAAGTGGAAGCAACAACTGCAGCATTTAAACTGCTAGTGTAAAACCAGTGGCGTTTTGATTGCTGTTTAACAGTCACGTTTTGACATTCAGGCGTAGATTCAAGATTTTGGAGGCGTAAGCTAGCGACAAAACCGCTTTGTTTTAGCCGCTAGTGTAGAATCGACTTACGGGGGTGTTGCTGCGCTCCTTTTGCCAGCGTCAGTCCTTCAACACTGGAACTCATTAGTGTCATTGATGGGTGATGATAGGACTAACGGCAGTGATCCTAGTGTTGAAGGATTCAATCTGCCAAAAGGAGTGCAACCATTTTAACCTGGAGGTTGAGTGTCTGGGTATATTATTTGTCTTTGTCCATGGCATATTGGTGTGCCAAGAAGGGTCGCCAGGTGTGCTGCGAGAATTTGGGGGAAAGATCAAAAAGAAGTAAAAAAAAAAAAATTTGAGGAATAAAAATAAATCTTTTTAAATCAATTATCAACTTCATTTTAAATATCACAATTTTTAGAATCTTATCAATTGAACTTTTAATCACAATATAAATACTCGCTATTTCAACTAAAAAATCTCTCCTTAAAAAACTAATGTCATACCTATTTTAACAACTTGCTCAGTGTGCCGTGATTTGAAAAAGGTTGAAAATCGTCGGTATAAGGCGTCACTGGCTCAATAGACGGGACTGATGGTGACGGGGAGATTGGGGTTCGAATCCCAGTTGAGTGTACTGAGGGTGGTTTTCACGTTATGGCTTATGGTTATCTGACTCTCTTTCCCTAACAAAATAGCATAATGTACACACACTCGTAGCCAAAACTGGCTATGAGACGCGGCGACAAATAAAAAGTGTTGGGGTAAGGAATAATCAACCGTGTGTACAAGGCATTAGAAGTTGTCGTAGCCCTAGAATAAAGCCATCTCAACTTTGGGCACAGCCTTTGGTTTTGTTGCATCACACCACATTCCTTTCCGTCTCGAGAGGTTGTCCTCCAAATACGTCCAAAGTGTAAAAGTTTTCTCTTGTTCTTGTCTTTTAGAGGGAAACTTGAGAGGACAACCGAGAAAGAGAGGGAGGGAGAGAAAAAAGCCAAGAACTATCGCCATTCGATATGGTCTTTGCCAGCAAAGTAGAAAAGTAAACAACGTTTCGCGAGATGGGACAAGAAAATCGAAGTGAGATTTGGTTCAAACAACGGAAAATCCCTGTCTGGAGCTGAGAGCTATGAAGCGCTAATCTACGTATATCCTCTGATAGAATGTATACAGATAGTGGGTTTGAATCTAGGTAGGAAACTTTGGTTGGTTTAAGTTTTTTAATACAAGCTACTTATTGATTGAATAAATTACTGTAGTTATAAATTTTATAATTAGCAAAAAAATATGAATGCTTTACTTTCATGAACCACGTCTTAATGTGTGTTCGGTCTCTCCACATATTAACGTTAATAAAGTTGGATGGGGAATGTAGAATTAATATGAAACGGATACGCATTTGCGTGGAAGGAGAGAGGCGTGTTATTCTAGGAAAACCTACATCACTACACAAGTAAGAAGTTTGAGCCCCGATATCCTCGTCACTTATAAACAAAACCAGATGAAAAGGACATCTCTGTCCTCATGTTTCATAGTGCTTGAGATAAAAAGACCAGTGAATGTTATTTTACTCAAGTGAAGGCTGGCATACCTAAATTAGCAGGGATATCGCTTTGGTCTTTGCTGTCCCAAATTTGGTATTCTAGGACCAATAAGCTAAATATCTGAAAACAAGGGTACAATAAATGTTACGGTGCAATGGTTCCAGTCGTTTCTTCCCAAAAGCTTTTCCAGTCAGTATCCTGAACTGAACATGATTATATGATCATGTATTTAGTCTTCTCTATATTCACTTCTAAAACTATTTCCATTCCGGCATGTAAAGCAGCAATTTAATGACCACATATTTAAAAGTTTCAAGGTAGATTAATATTTTTGTTTGGTAATCATTGGCATTCATTTTTTATATTAATATTTATTTCCTCCAACGATTAAATAAATGTGATGTATGCATTGTAATAACATAATATATTTGATCAAAATCTGTTGTAAACTCTTATATATATATTTAATAAAATGAATATTCTCTTCTATAAAACAATAATGAGAGTATGATACATTCTATACTTAATTTTATTGAATTCACTAAATATAAAATTCTCTTTCAAAAACAATCACTAAAACTTGTTAAGTCTTGGTGTTTCAATTGAAAAGTGGAATAACAACCGATTGCAGTGGTAAAAGTGTTGAGTTGTCCTCCCTGCCAGCAAGTTCTTTCAAATCCCCAAACCCTCCCAAGTGCCCTTTAAGCCAATCTAAACCCCAAGGTCCTGTGGTCGTCAAGAATTAACGAGGGTATTTGCAAGTTTTGCTTTCCAATGGAGAACCGACCAAGGAAAACAAATCGTAATACATTTGGCGGACTACTTGGGCGTTCTAAAAAAACATAAAACAAGAAAAAAATAATACTTTGTTTTAATCTTCTTTTGTATTAAAAAAAAACACCCAAGAGAATGAGAGTAATTGTAACGGTGAGCTAGGACTTTCAAAAATATATTATTAAATCTTTTTTAAAAACCACTTTAAAATAACAAAGCCAAAATATATTTTTGAGTGAACGTTTGGATTCTTAATTTACCGTGCATCTTGTTTAAATGGAACAACTTTTACAATCTAGAATTTAAAATAAATACTTAATATTATGAGATGGTAAGAACTTCATTTTTAAGATCTAAATTTCTAGTTATTTAATTAAATTATTTAAGTTGAAAAATTACATCTGAACAAGAGAATTGAATCTGGTACTTTGGTTTAGTACGCCAATATTATAACCACTGAGCCATCCAGGAGTCGTCTAGTGACCAGGGTCACTATTCACTCATACTTTAAGGTAGAGTCTGTAATGGTTGGGCGGAAATAAATTTAAATAATGTGATATTTAGATGCGGCTCAAACCGTAACTAACAAATATAATATGTGGGCTATGTAATCCATTATATATTTAAAATTACATTTCTGACTTTATAAATCCACATTACTGGTTCATGGTCTAAGATGCAATATAATGGATTGTTTAAGATTAGAAGATTGGTGTTTGAATTATGGTTAGGTGTACGAGTTTGATTTATTTTAAAATGGTTTTACACTCTTCCACGACACAGATGTGGATGCACTTATCATTAATTTAACCTTTTTTTCATCTCTTAACGTTTTAGTAAGTATTCCGAATGTAAAACACGGCTCCCCCCTAAAAATTTCTTATCTACACATTTACACGTCCTCGTCTGCTTCACCAAATTTCAAATATATTGGAAGATGCATTAAAACATATATATTGAAATCAACCTATATAAAATTAGTTTCATACAATAGATGATATATTTTTTATATCCATTATCAATTTAATATATATGAAGTTACTAGATTATTTTCAAATTAAATTTTTAGAACAATGTTGGTTTTCAAAGTACGTTATGAATTTATTTTATAAAAGTACGTAATTTTTGATTATTGCTTTTATTTAAAACAATAATGTGGATAGAAATAATATGTATTTCTTATCTAATTTATTAAGTCCACAGAAATATATTAAATTTAACTTTTAATAAAACGTTTCAAATTTGTTGCTTTGGTTAATGAGTCGCAGATCCAGAGTTCGATTACCTTATTCTTATGTGCCTATGTAATTTACATATTAACTATACACAAAAATATATACAAATAAACAATATAGAAATTTAGGAAAATCATATTAGTTTTGTATTGTAAGAAATATAAACAATCTGAAGCAATATTTTATTATTATTTGTGGATAAGCAGCGTTATTGAAATATATTTGTAGGTAGTCCCTCTATTTATTAAAGATTATCATCAAATGGGCTAGATACCTTTTTAGATAAGTTATTTGTGACTTCAGATGAATACTTTTACAATTTTACTTTAACACTTCATATACACCCTACACCGAAACATATTTAAATATGTTTTAATCCCAGATTTGACAAAAAATATCTTCCCAAAATGTTAGGCTTTACCAAAGTTTACACATGGACGTACAGGAGAAATACCAACATTTTATCAGAATCAGGGAACTATCAAAACACATTTTCATCATTATCTTAATATCATTTTTTTATTCAAAATATTGTGTACAAAGTCTAAAACGTATGTATGGGAAAGTCAAGTTTATGTATATCACTTTACAAAAAAACTTATGACATTCTATTTTAACATGGGTTCAGCTTTATATAATAATCTAGTTCCAATCTAAGTTGTGAATATGTTAACTCAATATCTCAAAACTTTTTTTTATCATCCCAATAAAGTGATATCACAATAATTATTTATGTTAAGTAGATATGAAAGTTTTATCAGGCTTATCAAAATGGAGAGCATTGACGCCAATCCCAACACGATGCCCCATCCAAGACGTCATCCTCCCACAACAACTAGCACCCCTGACGGCTTTTAGATCAACTGTGATGACCAACTTTCCCTCTCATCATCTCCTACCCCCTCTGGATTCACTCGTTCTTCAGCTGTCCCTTCCACCTACTCAATGTCCTACTTACCCTCTACAGCCCAACCCCTGACACTCTGAGCACCAACCCTGCCCTTTCTACATGATTCTTCCCTCTTTGTCCTGCAACCTTTCATTCCTCTTCTCTTCCCTTCGCTTTTACCCCAAGCCAGTATTGAGTCGGAGATCCAGGGTTTTCGATTACCAGCATGGTGAAAGCACAGCAAGTTTAAGGGTCTCATATTCGATTCCCAGCACAAGCTAAACATACATGTACTGACCTGGTCCAGCTATGGGCTTCCCCAAAAGAAGTGACCTACCACTTACGTTCCTCATCTTCTCTTCAATATCCAGACAAAGTCTGGTGCACTATTACCCCGATTGCCACTGCACCAGGTAGTCTGACCTTGTGGCTTGCAGGCATTGCGACACAACAAACAATGTCCTCTCGCCCCAACCGCCCTTCACCGAATGTCTACCCAAATGGCACTAGATCTAAAATACAAGTTTATACCTCCTCTCTACAAGCGAGTTCTTTCTTTATCATCTTAGCCTGTAATGGACACCAATTATCCTCTCTCTGCCATCCAATTCAAAGATGGTGTGTCCACCAACTCGATAGAGGATTACGAGTTAAACTCCTTATTCTCTGGATTAACCATGGTTACCATACTCACGGACGTCAATTATTATCCTGGTGTTGTTTATATCAATAACTGTCAACGTAATTGGTAAAAATTATAGAAAATAACGGGTACATACTTGATCAGCTGCAGACTTCCCTATCTCGCCAAAACCTCCTCAGGACTGTGTATGACCAAACATTGCTTACTCTACTCTTCCTCTTTCTCTTCCAAAAGTCACTGAGTTAAGGGGCCCAGGTTCAACTCCCATGATGGTGGAAACCCAGCAGGTTTTTATAATGAGCTAAGGATCTCAGGTGAGATTCCCAGCATGAGATAAAGGTGTGGTCGCTCTAAGGCTGCCACAGAAGGATTTACCTACCTCCTCCTGCCTCCATCCCCTGTATATAGGATTTTTCAGAGAAAGTGCTGGTGCACTTTACCTACCTTATCCTCCTTTGCGACAAGTAGCCTAACCTTTACCTGGCAGGAGTATTAACATAATTACCAAACACATAACCGGTATGTATCTCAATAAAATATCCCCGTGATTAATATATAAAAATACCAGTATTTATTCTTTCACTCCTCTTCCAAAGATAATAATCACTATTAAAAGACAATTTTCATCCTTTCCGAGCTCGTCCTTAATATTTATATTTCCTAGACTGAACGTAATGTAATATACAATACAATTAGGCTTGAGGTTTAATTCCAAGTTGGGTGGACTATGCGTAGATTCATCTCTATATAAACTCAACCCCCTCATTCAAGAAAGAATACTATACAGGAGAGAGGGATTGTGAGAAAAAAAAGAGAGAAAATCTATTTAACACGAAGCATTAGTATTTAAATTGGAAAGAAGAAAAATCCTGATTAAACCATAAGTACTTCGATTGATAATATCATAGGGAGAAGCAAGGAATAAAATTGATATAGAGGAATGTATAGTATAGAAAGAGAACTATTAAACACAGGTCAAACAAAAATTCAGATCATCACGCACATCAATACTTTTATATAAAAATTACCTTATTAATGGGAAAATAAAATTGCAAAAATTAATAGCATTGACACATTTCTATAATATCAATTAAATATTGAGCATGGTTCATCAATGGCACTATATCTGATCAAAATATCAATATTTAGACATATATACATACAGTACATACATGCATACAGACAGACATACATACATACTTCCAGGCATATTCGCTTGAAGCTAAAATATAATATACCTTGATCTATGAAACATTTCAGGTAGAAAACACAAATTAATAGAAGTACTTATAAAATATTTTATATTCTCTCTCCAAGATAATACCTTATCATATTGAGGGTCCTCTAACCCTCAACAAAGTACGGTTTCTAACTGCTAATATAAATAAATAGTATCTATGTATATATTCATATTCCATAAGAGCACTAAAACGTAGACTGGACTGAAAAGGAGACCATGAGTAGTTTTATGTACTTATGTACATATATATATATATATATATATATATATATATATATATATATATATATATATATATATATATAT
>CABFVZ010000541.1:366031-381073 GCA_902151445.1 Timema monikensis
ATATATATATATATATATATATATATTATACCAGTGGTGTAATCATCACACATTATTTTTTCAAGTGTAGCTCAATACTTAGTTAAAGTTATTAAATCTATTCAACTTCATTCCCGTTACCTGTTTGTTTGTGTACATATATATTTGTTGTGTCGATTAAATATAGTGTATGGCATGGTGAGAATACAATTTCCTTTACGTTCATTGGTTCTTTCAAGCCGATCATCGTGATGTGGGACGTACAGAACAAAGCTGAAACTATTTAAACTCGCACCAAAATGACAGAACCGACCACGTTAAAACTTATGATTGGCTTCAAGATAATTGATAATAGAAAACATTTCTGATATGCTCTTGACTTTTGTTGAATGTGCGAATCCACCGTTATTTCAAAATAGTAGTTCGAGCTACAGCGGGAGAAGGAGCATTAATTTAACATATTCGGCCACAACACTCCTTGCTATAAGGTTGTAGGTAAGCTACTAAAAAGAGCATTGAAATATGGTACTGTTCACCACCCATAACTTTTCTCTATTTTATCTTAAAATATAGACATTTACTAAAAAACGCTTTATGATTTGTGAAACGAAATGATGTATATTATAGAAGAAACAATTCACCAAAGCAAATAAACGAAATAATATGCATTGTTAGAGAAACATTGAGAAAATAAGAACTTCTCTGTCTACTAAAGAGCATAACAACAATATCATTTACAAAAACCTGAATCCAAATATAAATGTATTTTCTTATAGTTCAGAAACTATGGGTTTTATAAAAATATAATTTCCAACCGTTGTGGGGATTCGGTCAAAATTGGAAATTTCTGCTTATGCAAAGTACCCTCAAATTCTCTTTCATGAGAAAAAGAGAGCTGTCCTTTTTTTAATGTTAAATAGTGCTTAGATAGAAAATTTAATCAAAATCATTAGATCAAATTTCAAGAAAATTGATTCTTTATCTTTATGTCCTTCAATAAACCACACTTAATAATTTAAACGTGAGATATATTATAATTTCTCCAAAAAAACCCCCAGGGAAATCTTATGGAAACCATAGATACCATTATTGCTATCCCAATCAGTAAAATAGTTCAGGCTCAAGTCCGATATACAGAGGGATAGCATCGTGAAAACCACGTTTTCATTTTCAAGGAGTCATGAAACTTCGGCATTTATCAAAACCTCGAGATAGATTTTTTTGACGATCATAACCCTTCTCTCTCGGAGGAGTTGAGAGAGAAAGTTTAAATAGTTTGAGATCTTTTTTAGACCTATGGTTTTCCACACAGCCAATCGTGACGTCACTTTGAAACGTTAACTTCGCTGAGTTTGGGAGCACCTGTGGCTGTTTCAACTAGGTAGACCTTAGAGCTATCTCGGGTGCTCAAAATTACCAACTAATTTCCGAAGAGAGATGGGAAAGTTGTAATGGAGTAAAGATCGTAAAAGAAGTAACGCATCAAGTGTAGGTAGCCAGGACACTTTCGGATAATATTACAAGCAGTGTATTTTGACTTTACAAAAAAGTAAGAATGTGAATGTGATTATAGTTGTAAAATTTCCTGTAAATTTATCGAAATGGTGGTTTGCGGTCTACTAAGTAGGTTCCTCACTGCATGATGGTTCAAAATAATGTTTGATTTTTCAGATAAAACTTATCAATAAGTATCTCAATGGACACCAATTTCTTTTAAATGTTGCTAAAAATTATAATAAACTTTATGAGAAAGTATTTACGATTTTGTCGTAGCATTTAATAAAAATATTATAAAATTGTTTTAATGGTCTCTGTTCCAATACCATACCACTACATGTTGCAATGTCAGGTTTATTTTCATAGTAAGGGCTTCATCCGACGGCTAGAAACGTTACTGGATACGTTCACGTATTCATAAGTCAAGTCATGATAGCTGCATGTGTCAATTATGAAAGAAATAACCGTGTCAACTTCGGGCGCAAAATAATTTTGTATTTCCTTAAAGTCTTTTCTGCTGAAAATTACGAGTTATTCGTTGGGTTAGACGGGTCCTTAAGTCACTGATAGAAGGTATAGTAGTTATTTATGTTACTCATCCTGGTCCCCACTCCACAACATCCAGTACGTTTGATCCCATCCCCGTGAGGTTAGTCATCTCGTTAAGAAATGTCGGTGATCACATGACTGCGGACACTGGAAAGGTTTGTTACTTCATTCAATCAGGACCAGCACGGCAGATAAAGACGCTGGAAGATCAACGGATAGGAAAGACAAGAGAGCTGTCGTATATTGAAGAGGCGAGTTTTTGGCCTTGTTCCAGAATTCAATCACCGAGGAACTCCTTGTAAGATGGTGTGGGCGAGGATGTATCGACAGTTTGATCACAGCTAAATTTTGAATCCTGTTAGTGCAAGCTACGCGCAACGCCCTGAGTAAACTCTGTCTCCAATATTTCTGTTATTTTATGTAACAAGTTATTTTATTTCTTGTTTAAATATTTTGTTACTGAAATGCTCTACCTATTTTTAACTTCTGACTCTTGCAGTGGGCAAGAGTTCTAAAACCTAGTAAGCCTACGCACTTGGAAACATTTTCTAAAAAAATTGTTTCCAAAATGTATGCGGATGATATTGTTCTATGTTTACAAAATGTTTATGAATGTATTTTGGAAATATTTTGTGTTCTTTTTGCAAACTCGTTTAGTACTGTTTGCCAATAAGAATACTTGTTTTCTTTTAAATTTCCTAAGAGGAAACGTTTCTTGTCATATATTTCAAATGGGTTACGAGAAAAAAAATTGGCCTGTCTGTGCGTATTTGCAATCATTGTCATAAACAATCATCTTAGGCCAGTCTCATTCTGCTTCTCACACAAAGCACATAAGTTTTTGATTTTTCCGTTCCTTTTTATGTCATGTTATGTACAGCTGAAAAAAAAACTCTTAAACTGATTTAGCTATTTCATACTAATATTGTGGTATGTGACATTTGAAAAGTACAAAAATTGCGTCTAAAAACAAAAAGTTTTATATTAAATCGGTGAAAAGTTCTCAGTGCTAATGAAGTTGAAAAAAATATAAGCTTATGTAGAGTTTATAGAGAGCATGGGAATGATTTTAAATATTAAAAAACAACTATAGGAAACATTGTTTGATCATTGAGTTATGGACGCGAAACTAATGTTTGATAATTGAATTCTGGATGAAAAACAATGCAAGTAGCTCGGTGCCCCATGTTTGCGAAATATTTCCCTCTGTTTGTGAGCATCAGGTAACATTTTGTAAACATCAAGAAACAATAATAATATAATATTTAGCACCGCGTCTTACTACCCGTTCGGGTTATACGCTTTATGTACTAATTACGCTAATGGATTAGGAATTGGGAAGGTTTAATTATAGGAAGTGAACCCGAATTTGCGTGGAGGTAGAGTGGAAAACCATTTAGGATAAGCCATCCCAGTTCACCCGACTAAGATTCGAACCTCAATCTCCCCGTCCTCAGTGGTAAACACGACAAGCGCGTTAGCCAGCTACGCCATCGGGGGTTTATAAAGAAACAGTTTTCGACCAAAGTTTGAAAACAAATGTTTCCAAGACGTGTGTATTAGGATTTAGTCATCACCTGGAAGAAATTGTTAGTTTGAATCCCGATGGGATTCTAGTCTAGTTTCAAGGACACTAGTAGGGAATTGTTTAAAAGAATCACTCTCATCATTCTCCTTGCCAGTGACAGGGATTTAGGGCTTTGAATCCCAGTTGGTGTACTAGGGTGGACTTTGGAAATGTTCCTACGAACCTTCCATGCAAATTCAAGCACATATTCTCTAATCTCTACCTTCCTCATCCGTACCATAATATGGTAAATTTGTGAAAAATCCAGGCACGTAATAAGGTGCTCTGAACCAAATCAAGAACATGAGGAGTCAACCAGGCATATTTTTTTTTGTTGGGCCCAGAATTTAGATTATATATACGGCTCTCACACCCGTAATAATCTTTACCTGGTTCAATGGCATAGAGTGAAGTCTTGAGTAATTCACAAATCATTATAAGTGTTATTCAATTTAATAATTACACCCATGTCAAAACTGCCAAAGTAAATTATATAATAGTTATAATTAAAAGAAATGATGTGGATATTAAGTATTAGAGGCTTCGTAGACGTCTATTTTTAGAGAATATGGGAACAAACATTTATGAATTAAATAAATGACAGTATTTGATCCAGGGAGTAAAATAGTTTTACTTGAATTTTTGAAATAAAGCTAGCTGTCTTTATCACATACTAGATAGCTGTTGCCCGCGGCTTTGCTCGCGTGGAAGTTGATTATATACAAATACGAAAATATACATATGTATTTACAGATTAATTTAAAATATTACGTTACGTTGATGACCATAACTTGACCTCAGATCAAAAATAATGCAAGTCCGATACAAACTTTCACCCCCTTTTTCATCCCTTATTAAATAAAATTTCCAAAATTCCTGAAACACGTATTTATTTGTTTTACGTCAATAACCGAAATACAAAATTTTGTTTATGTAACTTTCAAAATGACGGACTTTCATACATATTATCATACATATTATCATCCCCTATTTTGACCCCTTTGGGGTGGAATTTTCTAAAATCCTTTCTTAGTGGGTGCCTACATAACAAAATGAATATACAGTCCGAATTTCATGCTTGTAGCCTTGATAGTTTGCGCTCGGCGATGATGAATCAGTCAGTCAGTCAGTCAGGACATGTTATTTTATAAGTATAGATTAAACACTTCCTGGAAACATATCGTTACATTTTATTACTTAAAAAAACAACAATTTCACTGAATTGTAATAATTAGTCAAACATTTAGATTTTAAAGAAATGTAAATTGAGTAAAACTCTAAAATTTAGCATTTCCGTTATTAAAATTTATCTTGAAGAAAGCCCTGGATTAACTTTATAGGTTACATTATTAAAATCAGTTTTAGAAATCAAAACCCCTGTTTCGCATTTGTTATTTTAGTGTTAAATGAATCATTCTACTTCTAAAGGCATCCTCATTCCTAAGTTTCGAGTGAATCAGGTTAAATCGGAGAGCAACATACCACCACGTGTTTATGTTAATGAGCATTTTATATATTTTTATATGTTCTTTTACATGCATTTCATCTTTAAGGGTGCTGTATGGGAGAGCATTGAGACAAGTTGCAGACGTTTGGAAATTCCACTTTATTTAAGAAATGCTTGAATATTTTAAAATATGGTTTTCAAACTAATGTTGGCGAAAGTTATCAACAGGTCTCTAGCCGGTTTTAAAAACTAAATCTCAAGTTTAATTTTTTTTTAAGAATTGCTATGACACTTTATAAAAAAAGTTGTACTTCTTATATTAAAGTAGTAGGCTAGGAACATCTAGATCTATCGTTCCTCTATCAAATAAAGTCATATTGTGATAGGGTCACAGCAGTAATTTTAAACAAATTCGGGATTGTTTTATTTGGTTCTATTATAAAGCTATCAAGAACGTTATTTTTCACCTTGAAGTAACTAGCCACGTAGATCCTCCCCTCGGAAGAAAGAGGATGAAAGGAAATAGATAATCTTTACCACCCTCTTTTACGAGCATATACCTTCTAATAGTTTATTGTTGTTTTCACAAAGTTAAGTTGAGGCTGACAATAAACTGTAGCTGTTGAACGTGTATGCACTGTGGAATTACAAAAACACACAGGTGTTTAAAATATTAACATCCATCCAAATAATGTATTGTCGTGTGTATATGTGTTAATTATTAATTTATATTACTATAATTATTAGTGAAACTACAATATTTTTTATTCAACTAGTCGAAAAGGTGACCTGGTGGTCTAGGGGTAAGGTGTCAGACTTCTGTGCTGGCGGCCGGGGTTCAATCCTCGGTCCCGGCACAGATTTATCTGATTTCCAAACCCTTCCTTCACCTCTGACAAGACATCTTGTGAATGTGGGGAATGCCAGGCCTCCACCGTGGTTCGGATTCCACGTTAAACTGTAGGTCCTCCATTTCATCTCACAATCACCCTACCATTACACATTAGCGTAAGTGCGTATAACCCGAACGGGTAGTAAGACGCGGTGCTAATAATAATAATAATAATAATCAACTAGTCTATCGGTTTTATCACCCTATAATCAAATAATTTGAATTTGTAATTTTGCGCGTGAAAATGGATGAACAACTAAGTAAAGAAGATGAGCGAAGAGGTAAAAAAGCAAAATTGCGCTCGCCGACCAATAAAAAAATATTGTACGGTGCTCCGCGTGGACTTTCTCGCTCTACTTTTTTTAATGGAGATATTTACTCAAAATTGGTAATATATGTGAAAAGAACTCACATACATTAGTAAACTCTAGCACAAATTGCGTTATACTAACGTTAAACAATTTTTGACTCTCGGATTTAAATTTTATGATTTCATTTTTAAGGAATTAAAGTTATCAATAGTATATTTAGACCAAAAGCAAAATATCTATATTGGGCCCACAAGGCTCAACACTTAGTGTTAAAATTTTCAACATTTTATTAGGGGTTGTACATCTTATGGTTATCGCATTTTTATTAAATTCCTCAATTATAATTTATACCAATAAAAAAGGTAAATATAGATTATTAAGTCTAAAATGATAAAGATGTTGTTGTACAAATATTTCCCCTAAGAGATTAAATAAAAAAGAACATAAACGTTTTGAGAGACCTACTTATTTACTTACTCTATGGAATTATATAATTATTGCGTTAAAACATTATGTAGTATGTCTGTACAAATAAAGCCAACAAAATTGTATCAATATATTTGCCAATATCTTCAAAACTATTGGTTTTATAAAAATATATTTCAAATAAAAGTTGTTTTATTTTAATAATACTACAATTTTGCAATGATAAGTTATTTAGTATCTCAAATATTTGTGGATGTAAGGAAATATCCAGTTCTGTAAAGTACTCTGAAAGTCATTTTCATGGGGACATGAAAATAGACATTTGGTTTATAGTCTTAATTAACGCCTAGATACGACTTTTAATCAAAATCGTTGAAGCCGATTTTGAGAAAGTGTATTTTTTCTCTTTTCGCAATTTATTAAACCACTCCTAATTTTAAGGTTAAACAGACACACAAACAGACAGCATTGCAAAAACCACATTTTAGGGCTCGATTGGTCATGAAACGTCGACATCCATCAACATCTCGGGTTAGAAATTTTATGGCCGCAATACTTGACCTTTAGTGTTAGAAAAATTAAATAATATATATATATATATATGTATATATTTGCCTTTAGCTTGAAAATAATTGGTTTTAAAATTATATGTTTCAAATATAATATTTGTATTAGAAATAGATCTACATATTGGCGTTGATAAGTAATTTCAAATCTCAAATAGTTTCGGAGATATGATAAAAAAAAAATGAAAATTTACTTATCAGACCGGAAGACTTAGTCATATTAGCCAAAAAATTAGAGTAGCCCTTTTGTTTAAGATAGCAATCATTGCTTGGATATTAAATTTTATTAAAATCGTTAGAGACGATTTTGAGATAATACTTTTTTTCTATTTTTGCCCTTCAGTATAAACTACCGTTAATTTTAGGGTTGGATATCCAATTCCAAAAACCCCTCGGAGCAGTCTTATGAAAACCCTAGATACCAAGTTTTAGATTATCGGTAGGCTATACTCCAAGGTATGGACAGATAGACTGACAGAAATTCAAAAACGGCTTCTTTTTATTTTTCGGTGGGGGTAAGCGTGGTGGAGATGAAGGAGGGGTCATGAATTTTTTTGACGATCACAATAATTAAAAAGGCAAAGATATTTTTGATAGTTTTGAGACGTGGTGTTGGAGAAGAATATAGGAGATAAATCAGATGGATCAGGTGACTAATTGAGAGGTTATAAGATTAGTACATGGAAACAGAACCATTACCTAAGTGGTTATAAGACGAAAGGCCCACTGGATGGGTCACATTATGAGAAGAAATGTCTTACTAAGTGATATCGTAGGAGGCAAACTGTTAGGTAGAGGGGAACCAGGAATACTACGCATTCAAGTGACTCATGATCTCAAACAAGGAAAAAAGATGAAGTTTCACTATTTAAAAAAGGAACCTTGTAATAGTACATTCTAGAGGACTAAATTTGAACAAGGAAATGAACCTTTCTTAAAACAAAACCACTAATAATGCTACTATTACAAACGTGCATGTATATAATTTCCCTTTAAAAAGTGATAAACGTATACTGACCATAATTTCCCTTCATTGCGTAATAGACATTAAATAAACATGATAGCTCCTTATTTTGTGATATTCGCAGTGGTGGATTTACATAAAATAGCGCCTATGTCAAGCACTGAAATTGCGTCCCTGTCCAAACACCTGACACTCATCTTTTAAACAACTTTACCACAATACCAGCTCAAAGATTATACCAGCTGATTAATCTTTTATTTAACACGTTATGGCAATACAAGAAATTTACCAATGCAGCTTCCTTGTATTTACTGACGCAAACTGATCTATAATGTGCTTAAAGTCTGTTGTTTCTGTTTCTTCTCTTTACACAATCAACAAAGCAAGATCAAGCAATCTGCTTTGACCCATAAAGGATCTCCAATACGAGATTATTTGTTTCAGCTCTCACAGCTGGCGATGGTAGGCAGTATCTGAATAGCTCTGTGAAGATTGGGAAAAACGCTCTTATTTCCATACCGAACAATACATTCTATAAGCTCTTCAAGTCTTGATATTTTCATGTTGGCCCAACTTGATAAAACATTCAACAATCTAAAATTTATTAATATAGTTGCTGTCCATCAACATCACAGCTGTAGAATTTGCCCGAATGTTCTCACTTCTGCTTTAAATCCTTAATATCGTCATCGTAACACAGTCTCTTGACATAATTAAGAACGTCAAAGAAAGTCACTTCATATTTCACTGGTTTCAATTTCATCTTGTCATGTCCTGGATAACTTGAAGTAACTTCTCAAGGTACTATTTTTTAACAGGCCTCACTGCTTATGTCCCTGCACTCTATTTGATTTTAGACTCCAACTTCACAGCCACAGGCGCGGCCTTTTTCAGTTTTTACCAGCACTGTGTTGAATGAGAGACTGACACTTGGAAAACTTCGATGTTTCCAAAAACCGTGACCTTCAATGTATCCTGCTTGACTGTTGGTACACCCACCAAGTTGGGCGAGTGATTGTCGCAATTCACAAACATTGTCAGGTTGTTTTTCTCACTTATTCTTTATTGAATACTACTTATATGTTCAACTATGACAGCAGGGTTGTCATAACACTAATACGGACACTCTTGTAGCTCCATTTAGTCCTTTTCTACCTTTTCTATTAAAATTTTCTTTAATTTTTAATAAAAATAAAAGCAACCTCGAACGTCATAAAACAATAAATAGGATTTTGTTGTAGTAATTTATTTTTTAAATGTATTCTCAATTTTAGATAATATTATTTCTTTATTGATAAATAATTATAAACTGGGTAGTAAGAAGCAGTGCTAAAAAATGTGCCGAGCTAATGGTCATTAGCTCGCACCGTTATGTGTTTCTGCCTCACTTCATGTAAACAACTCCTCTTCATGTGTTATGGTGGAGTTTGAACTACCCGTGGCCTTACTGAGGCAGTGGTTGCATTCCGGGGTCATTTCTAAGGAGCTACATTTAACTTAAACTGATTGGTAAAACACAACAACAAAATGTATTGAAAGAAATATGTCTCGTTTCCACCCTCTTAAATCTCTGCACTTCACGCATGCGCCTATACCCCTTTGAGCACCCTAGCTCTGAGACTTGATTGGTTGAACATACCTTTTTTCATCCCTTCCTATTTTGGTCTGAGTCGGAGAGTAGATGTTAAGTATGTCTTACTAACTAAAATGAGAACAAATCGATTCATAGTTATTATTATTATTATTAGCATCGCGTCTTACTACCCGTTAGGGTTATACGCACTTACGCTAATGTGTAATGGTAGGGTGATTGTGAGATGAAATGAAGGACCTACAGTTTAACGTGGAATCCGAACCACGGTGGAGGCCTGGCATTCCCCACATTCACAAGATGTATTGTCAGAGGTGAAGGAAGGGTTTGGTAATCAGATAAATCTGTGCCGGGACCGAGGATTGAACCCCGGCCGCCAGCAAAGAAGTCTGACACCTTACCCCTAGACCACCAGGTCACCAATTCATAGTTACCTACTAGACAGTCATATATCTGGTTACTATCAGTGTGTATTAGCGTCATGATGTTGTTATATTAGTTGTAAACTAAGCTTAGTCGCTCGAAAGTAATTGTTTTCTGATGCGGTTACCTCCTGTCTTTTGTTGTTGGAGGAACGTCAACTAGATAATTGGGTGTTATTTTCAGTTTTGTAATGACCTAATTAGGTCTTTCGGCCATCTTGATGGGCTTCTAATAATCTATGTTATTGTGTTCGCCTTCTGACGCTATTGGCTAGCCATGTCCACGCTTGGGCTCTATAATTAATGTATTTGTTTTTATTTTATACCCTTTAGACGGGTTCCTTAAGTTCCGTTCTCGCTGTGGCTAGGCATCCTATGTACACCTTTATTATATCATTTGATCGTGAGCGCTGTTCAGGTGAACCATGATTGTGATGGTTATGTCCTAATTGGGGCTTATTAATCCCTAACTTATGAGAGTTGGTATGCACCCCTTTTGTGTCCTTGACGTTCACGTGGTAGTTTGACCAAACTAAAGGATCTAAAATCATCTCGGATATAGTTCTCTTGTCCCTGAGCTTTTTATATATCAAGGAAACCTGGAGCTGTATGAGTTAACAAACGTACATATGAGCACAATCTTTGTACATCCCAGAGGCTTTAGTTTCAATCTTTTCATATGTATGCTTTGCAATAAATTGGTAGCGCTCTTATTGATCAAACGCTACCAATGTTGTCAGCGAGTTACCTTGATTTAGTTGTTACATACTTGAATTTACCTGACGCTGATAACTAAGTACAGTTAGAAGGAATAAAAGATCATTATCTCACAAAGCTCTATCAAAAAGGTGACCTTTTAACATGCCATCTTGTAACTAGCCTGTTGTATAACTCAAAAGTAGAAATACGCCCTTAGGACCTTTGCATCCTAGGTTCGCTCTCTCTCAACGGCCAAGTTTTGGCATGAGATATAATATGCAATCTTATATAGGCTATTCTCAGTATGAATCTAATGGATTTAGCAACAATTTGTACAAAAACATATATTAACTTTCGATCTAATAGTTATTACAACTACAAGTATTACAACTAAAAATTATTTAAAATGAAAAAAAGTATTTGGAATAACAAATAAAAGAAATTATAGCTGAGTGAATAGAAACTATTCAGTGAAGCCCTTCGTTAAGGGGCGCCAAGCCGTCCAGGGCACGTGCCATACATTCCATATTTTAGCTAGATCATGGGTTTCCAAACTGAGCGTCGCGCCTATAAGGAGAAACTAAAACTTATAACTTATAGTGAAATGCAACATGCAAATTTTCAATATGTGTACTTGTAAATATTTTAAATACGGTAATAAATCGTACAAGAAGACATATGTTTCGCCATTATGAACAAATTGTACACATGAGATTATCTACAGCAAAAATATGTTTACTCAAATGCCTTTTTATTCAGTTCTGTAATTTTGTTCTAGTTTTGTATAGCTACATTAAAAATAATGCCATCTAGTAATGAAAATTACAATTTTCTTTTTAAAAAATTCCACCATATCAAATTTGGGCATTTTTTTAAATATTGGGTATCAGGGCGTCGCACGGAAATGCTGACATTTGAAGAGGGGCGTGGTCTCAAAAAGTTTGTGAACCCCTGCCCTAGACCCATCACTGGATAGACGTGAAGTGAAAATATTTTTTCTTATTTAGATATATGCGTGTAATGAACATGATTTGAATTTGTACAACCTGTAACTCGCATATCAAATCAGCCAAAACTTCCCACTGCTTGTCAATGACTCTATTTGCAAGAGGGGAGGTTGGGGCAACAGGGGAAACCCATTGAATTTGTTTAGGAATATGAGTGTAATGAACATTATTTTAAATTGTTTAGTGATATATTGTGGAAATGTATTGAACATAATTTTACTAAACATTGTTGTAGGCCTTTAGGTGTGGTGAAAATGATTTGCTTTTATTTTGTGATACACGTGTATTGAAAATATTTTTTTCTAAACTTTGTCGTATGTGTGTAGTAAACATAAAGTTTATTTGTGTTGTGATATAATGTATAATATAAATTTATTTTAACATGTGATAAACCTTTTTTGAACATTATTTCCTAAGCATTGTAGTATGTGTGTAGTGAACATGATTTTCCTGTGTGTTTGAATTTATTTATAATTTACATAGTTTTCCTAAACTTTGTGATATACGTGTAATGGACACGAGCTTCCTTTATGTTGTGATATAAGCTCTACATGTTATGGCCATGGTTCACCCTTATTCCGTGATATAACCTACTTGTAGTGAACAGAATTTGTCAAAGCTTAGTGATGTACGTGTAGTTTTTCGTGCCCAACTGTGATTAGAAAACCAATGTTCCCGTCATCAGCAGGCCATGACGATAACACGAGAATGACGCCTTATACCAGTGTTTCTCACATTGGGTGATACCGTGCGCCAGGGGGTATTTTTGTTTTTGTGAGATGGTAAATAATTATAAGGGAGTTATACGGTAGCTTATGGGTTTTTACTGATATAGCAGGAATAATTTTATGATAATAAATACAAGCAATATAATATTTAACAAAAGGGGTCTTACATTAAATACTGTACTTATGTTCTATAATTTTTACAAAATGATCAATTACTTATGCTTATAACCATTTAAAATAAGTTAGGTTTTTAACATGTGTTTTATCCATAATAATTATAAATGATGCCACGTAAAAGGTGCCTTTATTTTGTGATAGTATTTTTTTCAAACTCGGAAATATTGACCAGTTGGCAAGATAGCGTTTCTGCAAGGTTATTATCATTGATTTCAGTATGCATATTACATTAAACTTAAGGGTGGGAGCTGTAGCAGCATCAAATTCTCCATAGGGGGCCATAGCCTAAAAAAAAGTTGGGAATTACAGCCTTGAATCATGCAGATAGAAGTCATATTTAGTTTACGTTATATTTATTCATCAGATGCGTACACATATATTGGGCATTGCCTCCCTTCATTAGGTGTACACATATATTGGGCATTGCCTCCCTTCATTAGGTGTACACATATATTGGGCATTGGCTCCCTTCATTAGGTGTATACATATAGTGGGCATTGATTCATTAGGTGTACACATATATTGGGCACTGCCTCCCTTCATTAGGTGTACACATATATTGGGCATTGCCTCCCTTCATTAGGTGTACACATATATTGGGCACTGCCTCCCTTCATTAAGTGTACACATATAGTGGGCATTGCCCCCCTTCATCAGGTGTACACATATAGTGGGCATTGCCTCCCTTCATTAGGTGTATACATATATTGGGCATTGGCTCCCTTCATTAGGTGTACACATATATTGGGCATTGGCTCCCTTCATTAGGTGTATACATATAGTGGGCATTGATTCATCAGGTGTACACATATAGTGGGCATTGCCTCCCTTCATTAGGTGTGTCATATAGTGGGCATTGCCTCCCTTCATCAGGTGTACACATATAGTGGGCATTGCCTCCCTTCATTAGGTGTATACATATAGTGGACATTTCTTTCCTAAATCTATTTCTAGAGTTATATTTTACTTCAACTTTATTACGTTTTAAAAATATACATTGAACACTACCTCCCTTGTTTAGGATCTTCACGTGGAGATTTCAACAAACACATTTTACTCGATGGTAAATATAAGTGAAATCTATTTTAATCACACAGCAACAAATTAAACTAAATTTTACATAACTTATGTAAAAACTATATCCACACAAGCTTATTGTTAGCTATTGTAATATATTTTTGTTGGCTTAGGAATATTTTGAAACATACAAAATAACCCATAAATATAAAAATCGAAATAAGTAAAAACAAAATCATAATATTTCGTAATTATTTTGTGGGTGTAACTAATAAGTAATATTAAAGGTCACGCTTACTTACACCATCTTATCTAATATTAATGATAAAGACAGGTTATAGAGTTGTCATATAATAGTTTAAACTAAATCAACTATAAATCTAAATATTGTACCAAACATAGCTAAACATTCTATACAATTAAAGTTTTCATTACCATCTACCTGTAAAATTGGAAAGAAAGGTAATTTTTAAGCAACTGTTAAACATTTAGGTGTTGCTAGAATTGCCTTGAAATATTTATTGAATTACCTAATAATACAATCATCACACTAAAGGGGAAGAAAGTGGAAATTATCAATCAGAGGTATTATACCCTCATTTATGAGAAAGAAGAGTGAAAAATAATCCAAAGAAAAAAAAATCTCAGATCACATGAATGGAATTCCAACCCTGACCTAACCGTAAATTAGACTAGATGAGAGAGATGATTTTGTTCGCGTACCCACTGGAGAGGTCATGGTTTTATAAGATGTTTAAACAAAAGATTAAAAGAGTTCAAGCTACTGTCCGGCTGGGATCTACCCAAAGGGTCAAATGATCTAAGGTGTCACTCTAACATTAGAATTGGTTGTAAATTACGTAGAGGTTAGGGTTAGAAAACTGGTATGGTGTATAGAGGGGATTTTGTCCTGAATGGTCGATTTCCACTTAATCTCCACGTTAGTGCGGGTACAATTCCTTTAATTTTAAACTTTTCTTTTTCTTATCATATTAGCGTATTAGATAGTAGATATGCGATTTATCCATAACAGGTAGTTTGATGGTTTTGAAAAATTAACCTAAAATATGTAATATTTAGATACAAAGCTAAAAAATAAAGTTATAAGTATCTAATTATTTTATGTACACGAATGTAAATCACGATTTAATATACAAGAGCAGCATTACTAGTCACTTGAAATATTAATGTTCTTTTTTTTTT
>CABFVZ010000542.1:0-65799 GCA_902151445.1 Timema monikensis
CGGGCAACGTTTGGAGAGTTTAACCCTAGGGGTGGATAAATCTCTGCTGAGGTCTCTGTATGGGAGTGAATGGAGGAGGGGGAGCTGAGACCCTCCTACTCGCCCCACACTAAGCTGTTGGTAGCTAGTACCTTCTAGGAAAGCTGGTCAGGCCACCTCCATGAGTTCTCCGCTGGAAAATTAAGGCTGAAAACCCTTTTGAGGGTTATTCCTGAGGCTAGGTTTCGCATTTCCTCCGAGAGCCCAAACGGGATGACACAGGTCAAAGCCCTCTCCTAGATGATTCCTAATATCTAGTTTTGACTTTCAAGTCGGGCAACATAGGCCAAAAGCCTTCTCAATGTTGATTCCTAAGATGTGTTGCAACTCCCTTACGTGTGAGTTCAACACACACGAAAGGAAGAGCCAATTCCTCCAACCTATGGAAATCTAGCCATGACAGGGATCGATGGTGGTCACGGAGTCATTGGTTCCTAAATTGGCCACGGTGTATATAATGTGCGTAGCTACGTTTGAAGGACACAGGTATAATGGATTATAGGATCCTCGCAAGAAGTGTTTGTTCTCCAGACAAGTGGTTCGCTGGACCCTGACCAGGTATTTGAGTGTGACTTTTAAATGTCTCTGACTTAAATAAGTTGTCAGACTAATGACATAGTGGAGTGCCTTAATGTCTGAAAAGGAACTTCAAGCTAATAATTATTAATAGGTTAGGGAGTCGTTCGGAGTTGACTGTAATCAATAATTTTTTCTCGTCTGCTAAATTAATAAAAAAATACACATTCGGGGCCAGCTGGGGCGGCATAAGGGCTTCTAATGGGAGAAACCTCTATACGCACGTGAAGTTGAGTTTCTTCTCCAGAACTTGCCAGACCTCCCCGAACATCCCGTCTAGAATCTGGTGCTGTGATGAGTTGACAGAAGTCACTAGTGAGGTTATCCTTGGGACCTGGGATGAAACCAACCAATGAAGACTAAACTAGCGGCACTGCGTTCAAGGTCAACATAGTTTATACTTTGACATTAAGATGCACCTTAAATGAATTTTTGTTCGAATCCTGTTGGGGATACACGGATGACAAAAACAGAATATATTTTACTATTGCTTTAAGTTTGTTCCCAGATGTCTCCTGAGTGAACAAGAATTAAAACAAATTTTCATCTTCATTTGATTTAATATAGTAGAGTATCCAAAAATACTCATTCATTGTGACGGAACCTCAAAGCAAATCAGAATAATCTTTCCATTCCTAACGTATGGTTACTTACTCTATGGCACTAAGCATTCGTAAGTTTATTGCTGCACTTACGAAAGTACACCATCTGGTCCTATCTTGAGTTAGTTCTATCCAGCCCCCCTCATTACACCTTATCCCTATCTTGAGCTAGTTCTATCCAGTCCAACTCATTACACCCTATCCTGAACTCGTTCTCACCAGTCCACCTCATTACATCCTATCCCTATCTTGAGATAGCTCACCCACTTCCCCGACATACGTTTGACTCCAACTGACCTGTAAAGTTGCTGCCCTGAGGACGAGGCCATTCAGACCAATCTTCTCCTCGGCGAAGATCTCCAGGTCATCTCGTTTGCTCCAAACAGCGAATAAGGTCTTATGCATCTGGCCAAGAGGAAAGGCAAAGATAATGATTATGGAAACATTGGATATACTGTGATATCACTACAACATGTAAATCCCTCAACTTTACAAGTCCCCAGCTTAAGTATTAAATTTAGACTGGGGGGTGCAGAGGCCACATAGTGTAAGGTAGGGGGCCCATCTATCGTCTCCCACTTGTTTTCTGCTAACTATTATTTGATCTTTAGAGTTTAAGATCTGAAACTAATGCAGTTAGAAAATTTAAACATTTTATTATATGGTTCACTTGGTGAAACATGAAACAACTGAACAAAAAAAAAAATGGGTACAGCATAAATTCACAAAAATGAACTTTCCAATTATTCCAAAAAGTGGCCCTGATTCCCTCCCCTATGTTTCATTTTAAATTATGCACAGATAGAATGTAAAAACAAGTCTGAGACACAAAGAATATTAATAAATGCTAAATTAAAAATTTACTGAAAAAATAAAATAAAACTACAAATGTAAGTGAAAAAAAAAATTAAAAACATTGCCTTCTATTACAAAATTCCAAACCCTTCCTACAGCTCTGACAAGACATCTTGTGAATGTGTGGAATGCCAGGCCACCACCGTGGTTCGGATTCCACGTTAAACTGTAGGTCCTTCATTTCATCTCACAATCACCCTACCATTACACATTAGCGTAATTGCGTATAACCCGAACGGGTAGTAAGACGCGGTGCTAATAATAATAATAATAATAATAATAATAATAATAATAATAATAATAATCTATTACAAAATAATATCTGCTTTCGAAAAATAGCTTAACATCTTATTAGATAATCAATCACATATCCAAACAGCTGTCACAGATAAACTGTTTCTTTATTTTACAAGAAGTGCACAACATGTGGCACCATTGGTAGCACACCCCTCATAAGATCCATTTCTCGCCGCATTTGTCACCAGAAAATGGTTTCCCACAAAATTGACAATCGACATCGTTATCACTATCCTCATTGTCTGTTGACACATAAATCACTTCGGTTTCATCATAAGAAGAACTGTCACAAAGTATCAAGGAATGGCTTCCTTCGTTTCTGTTGGCGAGCAGAATTCTTTTTCCTAGTATCTGATGTGGAGGGTTGGGAATTTGACGAGGAAGCTTTGTAGACTGATGATAGTTTTCCAGGAGCTGATGACGAAGTTGCGGTAGGGGTCTTGGATCTTTTAAGAGCTGAAGAGGATATTTTTTAGACTTCCTCAGTTATTTTAGGATCCAATGTCTTAGTCAAAGTGCGGGAAGAGGAAGCAAATGGAAGCTTCTTTCAATAACGCTTTGGTGGTTGTTCTTCAACATTTTCTGGTTTGCGTTTTTTCTCTGTACCCTCCTGAACTTTTTCTTTGTGTGGGGATCCTGTCGCTAGAAACGCTTCGCCGCGCCTGTTTGAGGTTAAAGGCAGAATTGTTGGAAATTCTCTAATGTCCTTTGGAGAGATTTTCTGGGATGAAGAGCATCCACATGTTAAAGGAAAAGCTGGTGTTGATAAATCTTCAGGTGTTGGCAAAGACAATCCAATAGTTAAAGGA
Organism: Timema monikensis; assembly: GCA_902151445.1. Classification (NCBI taxonomy): domain Eukaryota; kingdom Metazoa; phylum Arthropoda; class Insecta; order Phasmatodea; family Timematidae; genus Timema; species Timema monikensis. Next base: position 3,179 of record CABFVZ010000542.1, read on the forward strand.
CTAAACGATGTAACGTCCTGTGTCATCGGAGCTCTAGATGCTGAAGGATGCTCTGGACGAGCACTCTGCACAGGGACGGATTGATTACCAGTTTACTGAACAACAAAGTCGGTTTCACGGAAAATATCTTGATTGAAAGGATAGAGGCCTCTCTTCCTGAATCCGTTGATTGCTGTTTCCAGGGTTACAGCTTGCACATAGCCTTTCATAAACAGTGAAGCAACCTGAAGCTTTCTGACAATACGGTTCGGATTATTTGAGAACCAATTCTCAACAGATTTTGCATATTATTTCTTAAGAGGAAACATGAAAGACACATCCATAGGTTGCATCTTGGCTGTAGAATGTGGAGGCAGGCAAACAATTGAGACGCCAGTTTCTCGGGCTCTCTCAATCAGATGGATGTTGCGAGTGTGTGAATAGTGGCCATCTAATACAAGAACAATTAGGTTTTCTTTAGTTGGCCTCACTTTGACAATAAAATGTTCCAGCCACCTGGAAAAAAGGGGGCCACTGATTCACCCACTTTCAGAGACACCACCTATCGAACCAGGAGGTGCTCCATCTAGCAGTTGCACCTGCCACTGCTTCTGAGGAAAGGTTAACATGGGTGGAACGAACTGCCCTGCTGCAGACATGCAGCAGACTGCAGTGATGGTTGCTCCTCGTTCTGTAGAAGCTAGCTTGTGTACTTCTTTTTTCCATTTGGCTGTTATTATTTTTGTCGCTTTATGCTGTACAACAGAAATTCCCGTCTGATCAATATTAAATCTTCTAGAAGGATCAGAATTAACCTACTCTAGCTCCTGTTTGTACATGGAAAAAACCGCTGACCATTTTCACGTGTGAATCCTTGAATTCTAGCAAGCTTTGTATCCCATCATTTTATTCTTTACAGCTTTTATGCCTTATATCATAGATTCCTTGTTCCACTGCTTACGTTTCCCCATCTAGAAACACACCAATAAAAAATACTATTCCAACTGACAGAGCTCTAAATTTCGTCTCTGGGAGGAAATTTGGGGCTCACCTAGGGGAAGAAATCAGGACCAGTGTACACAAACAATATGGCGACATGATTCTCAAAACACGCTTTGTTTCTTGTCCTGTAGCCTATGCATTGTAAAATTAGACATCATTGGCTATATATTACAGATATATAGTGATTTATTTACATACCTTAGTAAAAGATATGGCCTTGGAAATGTGGACAAAATAATTACTCAAACATTTACAAAAAATTGAAATAAAAATAACTCACGCAAAAACAAACACATAGCCACAAGCTCATTACAGACTCGCTAATGCGTCATTGGCAAGGTTTAACACTGGCTTCCGCCATGCTGAAGTACTCACCAGACGAGAAAGCCAGGGGGATGGAATTAGGCGCGGGGACGAATAACGGGCCCTGTACCTTACTAAAGGAGGTAGAGAGCTTAGTAGGTGGCCTAGGTACATTGAATACTTGAATCTTCAAACATAAATCATTTGAGGTATAATCCTTTCCCTAAATGGCAAAACTCAAATGGTTGATTTATTTGTCATCAAGAATAACGTAACAGTTGTTTGTTGGTGCCTCCTCCCACGTCCAACTGATCCTGCTCTCCTCCCATCACCCCACCTTTTATGTTCTCGAGTGAACACCGACGCGCGGGGTAATAATGGAGAGCTGGGTGCAACCTCTCCTTGAATCTAGGATGTTGACACTGGCCCAATAACTCCCCCTTCCCTTATTGAAACGCATTGTAAGAAATGGTATCCTCACTTCTCCATGAAGACATGAGATGTGCAGCATGTCCTCTATTAGTTGAGCCATGAGCAGCAAGTGATAGTGCCATTGGCAAGCTGAAGACTCGATGTAGCTCTTAGAGCTATCGTCTGCAGCTACCAGCCACATGGAGTCATTCCACAGAGACAAGCTGGATAGCTGGAACATAAATATCAATCATGGGCACGTGAGCTGGACTTGAAGTTGTTCTAGCACGGGTTTGACAGTGATGGTTGAGAGCTCGAATCCCGGTCGGGAGTACAGAGGTTGGTTTTTCAAAAAGAAATTACCCACCCTCCCTCTACTTCTAGCGCGTCAAGAAAACATGAAACCTCGTGAATATATGGGGAAGTTTGGTCCGTCAATGATCAGTCTATGAAAATAATGAACAGTCTATTAATACAATGATCGATCTATGACGATGATGATCAGTATATGAAAGACAATGATCAATCTATGCAGACAGTTAAACAGGTGACGAGAACTAAGTTTTACATGAAGGATGATAATTTATATAAAATTGAGATCTCCCAAGTGACAGATATGTTAGGTGTGTCCCACACTCACATTCCGGGCGTCCTTGCAACCAGTTTTTGTGAGCACCAGATGCATGGGTCGTGAGTTCGAGCAAAGGTTGAGGTCCTTCATGCTGTGCAGTTGCTCAGAAGTGTTGCGGCTAATGACGACTTTGGGACTTCCGACCAACTTGGTCACGTCCATCAACACGGCATCCTGGTGCAACGCTGAAACTACAACATGGCTACACTGAGGGCATCCTGGTGGAACGCTGAAACTACAACATGGCCACACTGAGGGCATCCTGGTGGAACGCTGAAACTACAACATGGCTACACTGAGGGAATCCTGGTGGAACGCTGAAACTACATCATGGCTACACTGAGGGCATCCTGGTGGAACGCTGAAACTACAACATGGCTACACTGAGGGCGTCATGTTGGAACGCTGAAACTACAACATGGCTACACTGAGGGAATCCTGGTGGAATCCTGGTGCAACGCTGAAACTACAACATGGCTACACTGAGGGCGTCATGTTGGAACGCTGAAACTACAACATGGCTACACTGAGGGCATCCTGGTGCAACGCTGAAACTACAACATGGCTACACAGAGGGCATCCTGGTGCAACGCTGAAACTACAACATGGCTACACAGAGGGCATCCTGGTGCAACGCTGAAACTACAACATGGCTACACTGAGGGCATCATGTTGGAACGCTGAAACTACAACATGGCTACACTTAGGGCGTCATGTTGGAACGCTGAAACTACAACATGGCTACACTGAGGGAATCCTGGTGGAACGCTGAAACTACAACATGGCTACACTGAGGGCATCCTGGTGGAACGCTGAAACTACAACATGGCTACACAGAGGGCATCCTGGTGGAACGCTGAAACTACAACATGGCTACACTGAAGGTGTCATGCTGGAACGTTGAAACTACAATATGGCTATTAGTGGTGCAACACTAATTTTAATAACGCCTAATAGCCATACAGAGACTACACAACCAAAGTGGGCCAAGAGAAAAAGGTATTATCTGCGCGGACCCTATTATGAATCAAGCGGAGTTTCGTTGTTTACTCAGCCAAGCTAATACCACACGCGAAGCGTGACTACCTGACCAAATCAAAGATAGAACTAAAGAAACCTAACAGGGATCGAAACAAGGACAGACAGCCTGGTTGAAGCCATACTAAATGGGTCCCTTCTTCAGAGCTACGTTGTAATAGATTGCCATACCGTGAAACTAAGGAGCAGCCTTTTTATACCCTCAAATCTGACTAAAACGGAACAAAACAAAAAAGGTGATGAACTCTGAATAATAGAGAAATAGAGAGATGGATGAAAGCAAGGTGAAAGAGAAACAAAGGAGGGAGAACAGCTTGCGGGGTGATGGGAAGGTAAGGTTCGTTGAAACGCCGCTTGTCAACTCCAAACGCAGTGGGTCGCTGGGTGGAGTTCATTCTAGACTTCTTTGCAAATCAAGAGTAGATGAGAAAACACGTGTTGAGGCCGCCATGATGTTGTTTTTGAATGTTTTGTCTAAACAGGATGGCGAGGGAATCCAAGAAAATCTTGATACGGTGAGTAGATATTGAAGCGTACTATAACTAAATATGTCAGTTTAATTTTCTTCTTTAGAATCTGCGACAGTATTTATCAAAATTTAATGTCTCTTAAAAACCACGTGTATCACCCTCGGGAAAATCATGATTATATATCTGACTTCATCCAGTCACGAAAAATAAATCTTGAGGCAAATGACTCTTAAATATGCTGATATTAATTCGTTCTTTCGTTTATGTTGTCATAAATTATCAATTTTTTAATATTTAATTGTAGATGTCTAATCTCTCTAATTGACATGCTACATGTTAACACGTACTAGGCATAAATGTCCCTGGTTCAGATCCCAGACCAGTTTCCGACTTACCATGGTCCTTCATGTGATGAATGAATATGCAACGTGTCGTGATATTCTCTTGGATGAGCTGAATCACTCGTGCTATGCCCTTGCTGGACAGAGTCTGGTCACCCAGAGCACCCCCTGGAGACACCACCAGGCAGGTGAAAACAACCCCTTCAAGACATAGCCAATACCAGGCCATCCCCACAGCCCCCCTAGGGGATATTCACTTGAACACTGTAAGATACATGTAAACATTGTTAAATACTTACAGTCTATTACAACACCTATCTATGTTGATGTAAACATGGTTAAATACGTACAATTAGTCCAGTACTAATACTCATTACTAGGTAAGATGAGGGAAAATGGGATATAAAGCTGAAAATTGGTGTGAATATAAAAATTATATCATGGAACACAAAATCGTTGAGTCCCACAAAATCCCAGTTGCGTTAAATCCACTATGCTGAGAAATAGGTCACCATTTTGAATTTTTGTTTTTTTCCGATGTTAGCAGCTATATAAAAGGTGCTAGAAAGATGCGGTTAGGATAAAAATGCATTTTATATTGTTGGTAATTTATCATAGGACGGTGTGAGCATTTTGTATAATTATATCAATGTACAGTCAGTTTAACCTTACACTATACCAATGGGAAGCTAAAAAAATAAAAAAAATAAAAATACGAGACTGTTTTCTTTATTATAAGCTATGAGATCAAAAAATGTTTCATATAAAAGTTATAGATCGTTAAAAGTTAAGTATGGATACTTAAATATAAGAAAGTAATTGAGTGTGAGAATTGTGTCCGAAGCTAAGAAAATAGAGTCGGTTATATCAATGGCTGGGCGAGCAGATTCTATTTGGCCAAGTACAGAACGTAGCACGTAGTTTATAGATAAGTTTTTTTTTAGTGAAGTTCGTCTCAAATATAGAATAATTTTATAAAAATTGAAAACAGTAATACTAGCCAACAAATGACTTAACAAGAGCTTCGCTCTCGGCTGGTAAGGTGTGCATCGGTGGTCATAGCAGTGCTTCGGAGGTGTCGTCCTAATGAGGTCTCCTCTTCAGGCTCTTCCATTGTACCCTCGCTTTTTTCTTCACCAACTTCGGTTGACTTTTTCCGGTTGCTACACATTTCTCTACCACAAATCCCGGTGAATGGGAGGCCATAACGATGGCATTAACAATTACGTTCACAGTTGAATTTGGAATTACAAAATTTAAGTCGAAGAAGACAATCTGGGGCAAGTGGTAATGTGGTTCGTACTGGTGAAAAGCAGCCATCTTTATTTTCCCAACCCCATGTAATTGGGGGGAGATCCACGCCAAAACATGACTGAACCTGAAGGAAAGATCAAAGCATGTGCTGTCTTGCTGCAGCAGATGTTGGTGGTAGGACTGACAGGTCAAACTTGGTGCTTATTGGCTGCTTTGCTATTGTTCTAACGTTAAGTTTGTATCTTGTCTTGTCCAGGCCATAGTTGACGTTACAACCATACACACGAATAATAAAATGTTCACCTGCCAAATCTATATCGTCGGCAGAGGATGCCCTTTATTTGAAAATAAGCAATCCTTATTTGAGTTTTTTCTCCTTCTTAAAAAGATTGAAAGCAGTTCATTTTACTTTCCGGAACAGTGAATAGGTTGTATCACATCCCGTTATTTCATGAAGATATATAATATTTCCAGTGATATCGCCTAAACCCTGATCTAGGTTTCTACTATTGAATATTTTTTATTGGCGCGTTTGTGAACATGGAACAAGCAAGCCGATATCTGAGTTCTTGTCTGAAATAGCAATTAGTAACATAACTACAACTGATCCTAAGCCCTCACGTGATAGATTGACGGCTCTATTTACGATCATGGTGTATACGTCAGCGGGATCTTGAAATACTTGAATGCTAGTGGATCTCAGCTCAGCAGCAAGAGTAGATTTTCCCATCTCATATGATCAATATCTTTAGTACTGGCTCCAGAATTGTATTCATCGAATACAATATCACTACTAGTACCATAGTTCTTAATTACGAAATCAACACAGCGGCAACAAATTTTAGAAAAATTTGCTACTTTTGGCCAAACTACTCGGTGAAGCAACTCCCCACCGTCTATAGCGTAAATAGAACTTTGTGGTAAGCTTTCACCCAAAGTGTAATTATTCTCGAGCACAGAAGCCAGAGAACACTTAGTTCTTTTTCAAATAGTCAGGTCAGTGAAAACAGCGGGGGTTTGATGAGAAAGTTCATATTTTAAGCATAGCTCAAGTTCCTCTTCTGTTCTCACAACACAAATAATACGGTGGAAAAGCTGATTGAGATTAATTAACACATTCTGTACATCTCTCTTTACAGTTCTGCTCATGGCTGCCAGATTCTTTATTTTGTTTTTGCTCTGAAGGTGGACATGTGTGAATAATTTTCCAACGATAGCTTTGATTGAGGTAGTACCTATATTCACAACCACATCGAAGTTCACAAATAAATACCCTAATACACCATTGCCCAATGAAACCAAGACTCCAGGAAGGCCTTTCAATGGAGAGTGCTGGCTTAGCCACTTCATAAATATATTTCTATCTGTATTATCCTGACTCTGACAATACTCTCTCAGCTCCACCTGCTGATCAGAATTTACCGGGAAAGCATCACAGAATGATTTTATTGCTCTTGTCACTTGAATACATGCTGGCATTGAATTCACCCAGCGAGACAAGGAGGAAGCTGTCAGGCTACGCCCATGGTTCAATCCTCCATGGGCCTTCAGTGATCTCATAAGCACCCTCTAGTGCATAAGTGTTGGTTTGCACTACTCTGGTAGATGGGGGTACAGATCTAAACCTAATAAAAATAGGAAAGCAATCGCGGTGATATCATGCCTCTGCAGTAACTAGATCTATTATAGAGTTTATTCCTGAAAGGACAATTTGTCCCAATCATCGGCCAGTTTCGCGCACAACACTGCAACGTTCTTCTTTAACTACTAAGCTGTTGCCTCTCTGACGATTGGTTTTTACTTGGGATGCTTCTTACTAACAACCGCAAGTCTACCATAAAATAAACACTTTGTCTTGAAATTAAATCTTGAATTCACTCTTCTAAGACACTGGCCAGACTTTTCCTCATGGTACGCGATTTTCACCCTTCGAGTGTAATCCTTTTTTACATTTATTATGCAGCTTCACTGATTCTTTCCCAAAAAGTATATTATAAACTACATCTTTTTGTAGTACACTAATTCTCCTCATATTTTCTAGGCCAGCTTTCACCTCAATATGCTTGGTACCCTCTTTGAATTTATTCTTGCAAATAACACACATTTCACATTCTATTGTAATGTATTCAACATAAACACACACACACACACATATATATATATATATATATATATATATATATATATATATATATATATATATATATATATAAACACGCACGACAATCTAAACACCTGAACATTTCGTGGAAAGCTGATTGTAATGTAAAGGTAACAAAACCGCAACACCTGGCTCTGAGTGACGTGTCCATACTTGTACCTGTTCACGGAGATCCAAACAAACAGAGCTCGGGAACAGGTCAAAGGCTGCATAGAGCGCCTTATTTTGTTTCATATTGTTGTATACATTTATAGTTCTTATGTCCAACTATACAAATGTGCTAAGGATGATATATATGTAATTATTATCCCTCCACAACTTTTGCTTTAAACATGTTTTGGTCCCATCTCTCTTAATAATCAAAAACATCTTCTCAACCAAATGTTTGTCTTCTTCTCGGTACCATACTATAATAATCAGCCTGTCCGGTGTGATAACAATGTTTCATGAACATATGATATACATTATTCGTGTCATCATTTGTGTAATTAGTGTTTGTATGCTAATGTTATCTTTTTAACATGTTTTGTTCAGCCATTAGACTAAAAAACGATAAAATCTAATATGGTGGCCTATTTCTACCATTTTAGATCTAGCCCAGTCGGGAATTTTCGGGAGTCAACAGATTATAATTCCATGATGCCAGATATATAAGTTTACAAATTTTAAGTTCGATATTCCATTTTTTCACCTTAATATATTTTTGTACTTGACTAAGTATGTCACAACACCTGCATTTGTTGATGTAAACATTGTTAAATACTTACAGAATCACAACACTTGTCAACACCAAAGCCAAATTTGAAGTGGGGCAAACATAATCGAAGCCAAACACAATAGAATTTGAAACGAGGCAGGTCGAGGCTGAACGAAGTCACATTTGAAGCGAGGCAAGTCAAGGCCAAATGAAGTCACATTTGAAGCGAGGCAAGTCAAGGTCGAACAAAGTCACGTTTGAAGCGAGGCAAGTCGAGGCTGAACAAAGTCAAATTCGAAGCGAGTAAAGTCGAGGCTGGAGGAAGTCAAATTCGAAGCGAGGTAAGTCGAGGTCGAACAAAGTCACGTTTGAAGCGAGGCAAGTCGAGGTCGAACAAAGTCACGTTTGAAGCGAGGTAAGTCGAGGCTGAAGGAGTGCCTCAACTAGGTTGACTTAGCAACACGTTTGAAGCAGTATGGAGGAAATATCTTTGACACGAGCAAACACCTCTCACCGAGGAAACATTGATGTTGATATAATTGCTGCTCGCCGGATAAACCGACTGCAGACCAAGTTCAACCAACCGGTTATCCGGGAAATAACTGGCTATTAAATAGAGATATTAGTGGACAGAAATCACATCGGCAACGTATGTCATGGTGGGATGGAAGGAGGTCCCAGCAACGTATGTCATGGTGGGATGGAAGGAGATCCCGGTAACGTATGTCATGGTGGGATGGAAGGAGATCCCAGTAATGTATGTCATGGTGGGATGGAAGGAGATCCCGGCAACTTATGTCACGGTGGGATGGAAGGAGATCCCGGCAACGTATGTCATGGTGGGATGGAAGGAGGTCCCGGTAACGTATGTCATGGGGGGATGGGAGAAGATTTCGTCAACGTATGTCATGGTGGGATGGAAGGAGATCCCGGCAACGTATGTCACGGTGGGATGGAAGGAGGTCCCGGTAACGTATGTCACGGTGGGATGGTAGGAGATCCCGGCAACGTATGTCACGGTGGGATGGAAAGGGGTCCCGGCAACGTGTGTCACGGTGAGAAGAGAGGAGGTAGGGATAGATAGAGTGATTAGACAATCCTCTTTATGATTTTTGACCATGTTGGTTCTTTAATGAATGTGTGCTTTAACGGGTGGCGTACCAAGGGTTGGTAGCTACTGAGTTCTGCGCGAGAAGTCCTCATGTTTTACACCCTCCACTGCTGTCTGGCCTTGCCCAATGGGAGAGAAAGGATGTTTCGCATTCACGCATAAGAAAGGTGAGAAACAGTGACAGCCAAGCGAGCAAATATAATAGGGATAATAGTACTCATTGGTACGGAGTAAATAGCGCAGTGGCATAAACAGAAGATAAAGATGTTGGTGTGGTCTGTGCAATTGTGGAGAAAAGGCGGGAAACTAACAAAGGTCGAACAATAAGACCCAACATAGTTTTCTGTTAATAATTTTCCACCCTCCCGCCACAAAAATTCGATTAAATTTTCTCTCAATTTGACCTAATAGCGTAATTAAAATAATTATCGCCCCGAAGTGAAGATGTGGTTGTGAAAGAGTCATCCAGGGGTAAAACTACTCTCCAAAAGACTGTTCCTAGGGGATAATTGTATTCTAACTACGTTGGCTTAAGAAGAATTTCTCTGTCAGGATATGATAAGGAAGTATGTTGTATATGCGGTGGTACGAGAAGAATTTCCTTAAAAAGAGATGACAATAATGTGTGTTTTATCTATGGTGGTTTGAGGGCAAGTCCCCTAACATGACGTAGAAAAGGAACCTTTTATTGCACGAAATCGCTTTTGAAATAATTTAACTTTAAATGAAACTTAATTTTTATCTAAGGTTTTGTGTTTTAAAATACTCCATTAAACTAACCTGGGCATTTAGGGGAGGAGGGAATACAAATCTATTAACAATTAAACATTCCGCTGCATAAATCCACAACTGAACTATAATGGCCGAGAGGCTGCAACTGTTAGCGAAGATAGTGACAACTACTGGGGATAGAAGTTGTCATCTGGTCAGCACAACGCATAGTTAATCTCAGTTTTCTAGACCGATGGAGCGATTTTTTTTTTTTAATTCAAGATGGTCCTCTTTTGTCTTCATGAGGCCGAGTTTTACCCCGTTCAAAAAAATAAAAACATGGAAAACCCGGGGATTAATCCCGGGACCAATGTAGCCAGGAACTCTGACCACTAGACTAATAATAATAGTTTAGAAGGGTGTGTAACCCTCCCTCCACTCGATACGGCCATATATATCGTGCTTGTAACAAATCGATCGAATAACTATCGCTTCGAAACCGTTACATGGTCCGTTGTCCATAGCGTCCGGTGACATGACCGATCCTTATCTGTGATTAGATCGTAGGTCGACGTGACTACAGAGTTACCTGGTCGCACACAACAACCAATAGCGTGCCAAATTGCATCGGTGGTGTCACGGTCTAGTGCGTCACTCTCGTGTTAGACTGGATTGCATGTGACAGGGAGATAGGGAATGGAATCCCGTTCGGGTTTACTGAGGGTGGTTTATCTTTGACCCATTCTCCCTTCACGTAAATTCGGGTACTCCTCCTCTAAATTAAACCCTCCTCATCCCTAAGAAGTTAGTATATATATGCGTTCAACCGCTGCCTGATAATAAGGTTTGGTGACAAAGATAGAATCCACAAAAAATCTTCTTAAATTTCACGAGGTTTCTGGGCATCTGCAACTTATCTCATCCCTTCAGACTTTATTGACTGATACATCTCGTGCGTCTCATATATTCTTCTGAATTAATAAAATTAAGTGTTTGTCCTGAGCGTTGAGCGGTAAATTCCACAAACAAAGAGTTGATATTTTAAAATTAGTAGGAACTCTTCACGAAAATGTGTACTTAGAAGCCGGAATTTTAAAATTCTGACTAGATAATTTTTAGAGCTGGGTCAAATAAGAATCTCTAATTCAATTCTCCAATTTATCTTCGAATCCCAAATCCCAAATCTCAAATCTTAATCCAAATCCTATAGAATATTATGAACATAAGAATAAATTTAAATATAACAGAATAATAGACCACGCAAATAGTAACTAAGTGTGAACATTCTTTCTTATATTCCATTCATTATAACACTCATATCTCCAGTTAAGTGTTAAACATGTAGAGTGAATCACCAACTACATAAATATCAGAAGCTCCAGCAGAGCGCAGTCAGTAGCTCGCTAGTGTACACCGGGGAATACAACAAAGAAAGAAAAATAATTGTTTGGGTTCACCCACCAAACAGTGTGCGATTGATCGAGGGTGCGTTTAATCTACTAATTGATAATTTAAGGCAGCATACACCTAAAGTCTTCAATTATTTTCGAATGTCCATCTCATCATTTGACGAACTACTGGTTACAATACACCCAGAAATTTCAAGAAGTGACATTAACATGAGAGTAGCTGTTACTACAGCCGGAATTTTCCCGGAACCACCGGCACAGAAGTCTGACACCTGATCTCTAGATCGCCAGGTCACCTTGTTTCCTTATATTTCTTTGATGTTGATCAATGCCGCCACCACCAACCGACGAGAAAACGTCGAGGAAAGAGCGTTAGAGTCAAGCCGTCATGCGGTAGACTGATCGCGCGTTGACCGCGTGAAAGGACCCCCTTGGACCTTTGTATCTTGACCAAACACGCGGTAGACCTGACGCGACGGTAGGAGACACGCGCGTGCGACAAAGAAACGCTCGTGTGAAACGGCACTTAATGGTGCGTATATGAGAGCTTGCAAGTGTCGTCCACATGTGTCATTCCAGTTCCTTAGGCCCTAAGTTCAGTACCGCATCGCGACTGCAACTCAACCACGATGAAACTTTCCAGCAGCTTCTGCCAACTGATCGCAGGGTTCATCCATCAAAGCAACCTGTTTTAAATCAGCTTCAACACAAGATGTCGAGCAGTTTAGTTGATGACATTGAAGTTGCGTACTGGGATGACAACATTAGACAGAGATAGAGCTAAAAAAAACCAAAAAAGCTAAGGTTAACTTCTTTGATTTCCGTTACTTTCTTGACGTTTGTGAGTTGGACCCGTGCTTTTAGTACATACCTCTGACACCAGAGCGACTGAAACACGATCTGGACTGGTCTGTTACTGATAACAAAACTAACGGACGTTGTCGGTTTCAAACCAACTTTTGCGCGGCGTTTTACTGTTTGTTGTTTTGTTTTGAGTGTGTCAATACATCAGTACGTCACTCAGTACACATGTGCCAACCTCGACCATGGCGCCGTCAGGCGGAGCAGGTACTAAGTACAGATTGGCTTATGACGTGTCTGTTTCACCCGCGACCTCTTTGGCTCGCTCCCTAGCAACGAGTCTGCGGATGCCACATACCGTCGTCAGGGAAAGCCTGTGGTTTGAGGACGACGAAAGGTATGATCCTGTAAGCCCGTAGACAGTTTTGTTTGTTGAAATGGATAGAGGGAGTGGTGTTCCTACCTCACTATGAAGTCCCCACTAGGCGATGGCTAGTAATTATGTAAACATTTAATGCCTCTTGAAGCAATTTACTAACATGAGTTTGTAGGAGCAGTAGCGTACCCCAGCTGGTAACAGAACAACAGTGTACTTCTGTACCTCATGTTGTCCCCCTGTTCCAGGACCACCTTCCTCATCGTAAGTACAGCCCTGTAGGGAGAGTTTCTATTGCAGTGTTTAGCATAGCCAGGCTTTTAGCAACTGGGACCTCCTGGCTAGACAATCATAGATGTCCTTCAAATTTACTCTCCAAAATCTTATTAAAGACTATAGTGTTATAAGTGAATCTTGGTACAATATTCTTACGAGGCCGTGAAACTAGCTCTCGAGTCTTCTCCAACCTGGGTGCATACTGCAGTCTTGCTACAGCTTGGGTACATACTACAGTCTTGCTACAGCCAGGGTACATACTACAGTCTTGCTACAGCTTGGGTGCATACTACAGTCTTGCTACAGCCAGGGTACATACTGCAGTCTTGCTATCGCCAGGGTATATATATATTACAATCTTGCTACAGCTTGGGTACATACTACAATCTTGCTACAGCTTGGGTACATACTACAGTCTTGCTACAGCTTGGGTACATACTACAGTTTTGCTACAGCCAGGGTACATACTGCAGTCTTGCTTCAGCCTACAGCTTGTGTAACGACCACAATACTGGTCCAGCCAACATAGGCCCTAGTCTTAATACTTTCACAACACTACATAGGTGTATAATCAAGTGTTCATGGTGCAATGAATGTAACTCTTGGACTAACATTGCTATAACTAGTATAACTGACTCTGATTCTAGGCTACAGGGTTCAACCCCTCCTCAGTGTCAACATGAATTCACCTCTGTCAACTAGTTGGTCGTATTGTCTCTTTCCTCCAGCTATACCTGCAACGGAAAATAACATGGCGGTGGTCCACATTGCTGAGACCCACTCTGCAAGTGTCGCCATGTTGGGCAGCATTTATTACTCGCATCCAGGACAACATGCACCAATGCCCAAAAGATGGAAGGGGGCAAGCAGGGCACTTGACTCCCCTCTAAGAACACATTAAAAAAAAAAGAAGCTTTAATCATATAAAGTAAAATTAAAATATGGAGCAGTGAAGACGCGTAAAATGTATATTGTATATGCTACACCATAAGATTGGCCTGGTTACAACATGATATTCAAAAGGTCGACCATTAATCACATTAAAATTTCCTCAAGGCCACTAAAATGATTTAAATCGCTCACTCTAGTTGCCATTAAAAAAATACCTCAAATTAGGGTCCGTCCTTAAATTAATTAAGGTTTTTATTTTAATAATTTTAACCCGCCACCCCTCTCCCGACGTAAGTTATCATAAGATTTTCCATCACTGCCTCCCCCCACCCCCTTAGATTACTTAATTTTTTTTTTTATAATTTGTTAAGCTAGATTATTTTAACCTTTTAGTTATATTTAGATAAAAGGGTTGATAATAAAACGAGTGATATGAAATTTTAGAATACTTTAACTGCAGCGAGTAAATAAAACATAAGTGAAGTTTTACAAATAACATACGTATTTTCTGACAATTTTGTGTGTGTTTTGTTTCACTATAAATATTTATAAAAAAAACACTTACAGAAGATATATTCTGCCTCCCCGCTCCTTCCACCTTCTTCACCCTCAAAAACCCTTACGTAATTTAAGGACGACCCCAATACTTGTGGAGGTATTTAATACTCATACAATTTCTCGGTATGCGGAGGCTAAGGGGGCGTACCAGACAAGACTAGACTGAAGAATTGTTTGTATACGTGTGTGGGAGGTGAAATATGTCCTTGAGTGTGTGATGTTTGGCACTGATAAGATAATAATAGCGTTTAACTCAAGTGGTTGAGCGGGTCTCTTGTGACGTCACGTTACTAAGTGTTCACAGAACGTCAGTGACGTGTGAACAAAGGTAGCTCTGGTACACCACAGTTCTTCACTGACTCCTGAGTAGTTCCTCGTCTGGTGAAGCTAGCGGACTCTGTGAAGAGAATGAAAGGTAGCTCTGGTACACCACAGTTCTTCACTGACTCCTGAGCCGTTCTTCGGAGACCTCGCCTTGTTCAGAGAGAGACTCCGCTCTTCAGAGTACACCATAGTCGCCTGGGACGACCCTGACGTGGAATGGTCCTCGTTCACCCACATCCTCCTCACCTCCCAGATTAAATACGTACAGAGACTAGAAGACTTCCTTCAATGGTTGGAACGTCTGGAGACGTCCATCCCGGACTTGAAGATGTACAACTCCCCGGCCGTCGTCAGATGGAACTCGTCCAAGAAGTATCTCCGTCAACTCCAATACCGAGGCGTCACACTACCTCCCACGTTGTGGCTGGAGACTACGCGTGACCTTGAGCCTCCGAGGCTGATAGAATCGCTAGGGGGGTTGTCCATCAAAGGCGGAAGGGAAGTGGTAATCAAAAACGTGGTTGACGAGTCGGGGGCGACGGTGTGGAAATGCCGCCTAGAGAGCACCAGCACCGCGACGCCGACTCTACCTAGTTGGGGCTTCGACAGAGTGTGTCGACAGCTGAAGGCCGCCGAGCAGAGAGGAGGAGTCATGCTGCAAACGTTCTTACCACGCATTCTCACCGAGGGGGAGTGGTCACTTATGTATTTCGACAAGAGGTTCAGCCACGCGGTTGTCAAGAGACCCAACGTGCACGCGACGAAGGCAGACCACGACGTTTCGGATGAGGGTATCGCCGAGAATGCCCCTGGCAGCCCTGAAACACCACACGTCGAGCACGACGGGCGGACAGTAAGAGGAGGAGGTGACGAGTTTCGGGTCCAGAGCAGATACGGAGGTCAGTTTTACCCCGTGGCAGAAGAACACGTTCCGGAGCACTTGGTTCGATTTGGGGCGGCGGTAATTGAGGCGGTGCCGTTGAGAGAGCGTCTCTTGTACGCGAGGGTTGACGTCGTCATGTCGGGAGATGGAACACCGTGCCTCATGGAGCTGGAGGTACTGGACCCGTTCCTCTACCTCACTGAACCTCAACATGCTGAGAGCTTGTACCTAGCGTTGCTTCAAGGGTGACCCTTGCTCCTACCACTCTTTCTCTCTTTATGTATAAATACATGCATACATATTTCTCTTGGCCCTTTGAAGAGAGAGGCACAGTACAGTCGCGACTATCCAACCGCAGGTAATCCGACAAAATATATATAATAAAAGTAAAAATAAAGTTGCATTTAACTAATTCAAATCGTTTGTTCTTTTAACATAAATAAAATAATAGTTATTATAATGAATTGCTTTATTAATACTGTAGAATAATCAACTAATGAATTTTATTTCATACCTATTCTGCACTTACATTTGATTTGAATTTATATTTACTTTGGTGGCCAAATGGTATAAGGCATCACTCTCGTGTTATACTAGACTGAGGATGACAAGGAGATCGGAGCTCGAATCCCGGTCGAGTGTACTTAGGGTGGTTTTACCAAAAGGGTTTTTGCATTATCCCTTCACGCAGATACTCGTATACTAACTCTAAGATCAATGATTGCCAAACCCTTCCTTCACCTCTGACAAGACGTGTATTAATCACAACTTGTGAATGTGTAGAATACCAGGCCTCCACCGTGGTTCGGATCCCACG
This sequence comes from Timema monikensis, assembly GCA_902151445.1. Lineage (NCBI taxonomy): Eukaryota > Metazoa > Arthropoda > Insecta > Phasmatodea > Timematidae > Timema > Timema monikensis. The sequence continues at coordinate 19,623 of CABFVZ010000542.1, forward strand.
TTAAACTGTAGGTCCTACATTTCATCTCACAATCACCCTACCATTACACATTAGCATAAGTGCGTATAACCCGAACGGGTAGTAAGACGCGGTGATAATAATAATAATAATAATAATAATAATATACGTACATTACAATAAATTATGTGTTAATAAATGATGCATATACATACGTGTAATATACATAAATGCAGTACAGCAATTGTATTAATTCGGATAACACGTTATTGAATTGTAAAACTAACACCACAGCACGACTGTTCCACTCGAATTACCCAAACAAACTGAATGACATTGGATTGTGATGAATGGCGCCAACAACTATGTGCAAGTGCGCGTGTCGAGTTACACGGAGTTTCAAGTTATCGAGTGTCGAGTTTCCGAGACTCTACTGTTAAAAATAAAAATATTTTATTTAGAATGTATTTTTATATAACCAATAGTTTCTAAGCTATATAAGCAAAAATATATATAATTATATTTTTTATGCAGCTCTTTGAAAACAGAAATAGATTGTTATGCTCTTTGGTGGACAGAGATGTTTCTATTTTCTCAATGTTTCTGTATCAGTGTATATTATTTTGTTACACAAATCTAATGGGTCTTTAGTAATTGCATATATTTTAAGATAAAATAGCGAGAAAGTGTGTGGGGCACACCGTGCTGTTTACTTTTTTACAAGAAAAAGTTTGCTTTGCTAGCAAGAATTGTGTATAAATAAAATATTGCTCCAGTACAAATATAGAATTTTATTTTCTTCATATGATGACCTCAAAATTTTCTTGAATATCTGTAAAGAGTGTCCTGGAAATTGTAAAATTCTAAAGGCCCCTCGTTGGGTCATCAATTGTAGAATATACCCTAAAGAGCCCCACCCACAATGGCTCGCCAATTTATAATATTCACGAATTACTTCACGTTGGTTCGTCAATTATAAAACACGAGAGAAGACGTCTTATACTTTTAACATCTGTCCCTGGCTAGTTCAGCTTCTCTTATCGACGCGATTATTATATACGGAAATTCCCATTTATACAATAAATATACTTTGATCACTTTCATATTAATTTATTACTAGAACGTATTCTCGTTATATGTATTACTATGACAATTTATAACCTCAACTTGTACAACTGACCCGTTCCTACGCTAGTCACTGAACACTAAATCTAATTAGTGTGTGTGGTAGTGATGGCTACAATCGAGTAACAATACTTGAGTATCTCGATTGTGTTGTGTAATCGGGAGTATTCGATGCTTCCGGGATTACTCGAGTAACTTTACTCGGACCTTGTTATTCTTTTATTTTCTCTTTTCTTACCAGCTAAGTGAGAATTGACCTTATTGGCTGGACTGTTTACCATGCTATTTTCATTTAAACGGCATATTCCATTAAAGCTCATTTATCACCAACAGTTTCTGGTGATACGCAAAAATTACCCTTTATGGTTTAAATGTTGCACGTGCATTTTCAATACAAAATACGCGCAGATGTAAGGTACACAATCGAAAATCATGCTAACTAAGCGTATCATATTTCCGATTCTTTTTAAAAGTACTCGATGATAGTTACTCGATCTTTTACTCGGCTCCTCGGCAGTCTTATTTCCACAATCGCATATAACGAAACTAATTACTGCATTTCTTAATTATTTTATTGATTATAATTTATCCTTAGTAAATAAAATATGATTATTTATAAATTGAAACTAAGTAAAATACCGTACGTTACATAATAGGAAAAATACTAAAACTGTTTTCACTTTTAAAAAGGTACAATTATTATCAAATGATTTAATATGAATGTATAAAGAAAAGTTAATTTTATTAAAAAGCGCACAAAACTTTTTATTTTTTTGTGAAAGAGGTAAAAACTGAAAATAAGGGGTTGGAGGTCACTATCAGTCTCGACTGACTACCACAGGAAGAGATTAATAACATGTTATTAATATATCGAATCCCATTGCAAGACTCCCGAGTAATATTGTCCAACCGATTGCCATGGGACGATTCGAGTAGATGATTCACTAAAAATTACTCGAGTAGTTTTACTCGATTATTTTTAAAGCGTATCGAGTAAATACTCGATTGTGCCCATCACTAGTGTGTGGTGACAAGCACCTCACATCTCTTTCTAGTGTAACAGTCAAGAGTTTGTTTCCGCCTCAAGTAGTTTCAAATTATGATTACATCGACGATTGCACCAGAGTCGACTGACACTATCGACCATTCACAAGAGAATAATTTGAATTCTGACTTTCTGGTTGGTTGGACAATGCAACCGCTCCATACTAAGGAAAAGGTGTATTTCTGTTAGAACGGAAACTCTGTGCTAGATCAACTCTTTGTTTTCATCGTCCAACTCACCCAGAAATCACATTTAAAATAAAATAAATATATTGACTTCCAAACTGCTTGAAGGGCATAAACATTCTAAAAAGCAAATGTATAGTTAAAATAATATTATATATAAAAAAAGAATTCCCGAATTTAAATATGAAATGCAAATAAAATATTAAAACTGCAGTCTCATCCTTCCTTTTAGAAACAACACAGGGGTTTACAAGTTGGGACATAACAAAATTAACGACCACCTTTTGTCTTCACTTAAAAGGAACTCATCAATTTCTGCCATACTCATGTTGGGTATTCAGCAACTTTTGATATCAACAAGTGAAGAAAATTAAACTCTATGTTTGTACTTGAACAATATTTTAGCCAAAAAAAAAGGTTTTGCCATTAAATTGCAAAAAAACACTGGCTTTTTCTCGTTTCCCCTTCCATCGCACCTTAAAGACTAGTCCTTAGAAAGTTCAATTTGATCCAATTTCTACGGAGTGAAACGGAGTATGGACTTACGGTTGAGGAATTTGTAGACAGAGCAATATGTTTCTGTAGCAGTGAACTCTTATGGACTACGGACTATGCACCTTACGGAGTCTGTTGACAAAGCTCCGCGCAAGAACATTAATTCGGTTTTAAGCATAAGTATCTCAGTACAGTATCTCAATAAAGCAACTGATCAATAAATGTAATTTTATTTTCATAATAATATTAATTCTTACGCAACAAGAACCTCACGATAAACGTTGGTATGAGACGTACCAGCCCCGCGTATGAATACAAGCCAATCGGGTCTAGTGCACATGAATAAGTAACACACGCGTATCGATAACGATCAGTATATATGAATCGGTCAGGAAGCGAACACGGGACGTTATAATGTGGACGTTCGGTGAAAAAACCCACGTGTGATTGGATTAGTCCAGAGGATTTGGTTTACATTACAAACGACACGGAGCATTAGTTCTAGTCCAGGTCAGGCCACACGACGCTTTCTATCCACGACAAGAAGTGAGACACCTTGGAAAGGACCACGTAACCGCTCTCACAGAAGGCTGTGATGTTGTTCCGGTCCTCGCCATAGTACTCCGGAGACCCATGAGATACTATACCCACCACGGTGTACACGCAACCAGACTTGGTCTGCAAGGGACCTCCAGAGTCACCCTGTAAGGTCAACACAAGGTCATTACAAAGAGGTGCCCAGTAACTAAATCTCCCTTCTTCTTCAACTATTCAGCTGAAACTCACCTTGCAAGCGTTATGACTGTAGTTGCTGACACCTCTAGTGCAGATTATCTTGTGTTTATGTTTATAAGCAAGAAATTTCTTGAAGTAGCGGTATCGTTCGATGCACTGGCTGGCTTCAATCTCGTCAACCTCGAGGAACATCAGCTGGTTGACCGCCTCGCTGTACACGTCTGTAACAAGTGACAGACTAGAACAAATCTGCAGTTGTTTATTGTTGGTTCCTAAATGCCCCTTGTAATCGTCCAGGTAGTCTCGATTGAAAACTTGTATGAGCGATAATGTAATGGTTAGGAGATAGATGCAATGGGAATATAAACATGTATTAAACCTCAATTTTTAAACTACGTATATTCTTTGAATTAAATATTCTAGAATATTGTATAATTAGCTAAAGAGTTTAATTATTTGGCTACACAGTATATTTTACAATGAATACTAATGAACTATATAGATCAAGAGATTACTATCTACTACAATGGTCAATTCCATCGAAGGTTAACCCCCTGACCCGTGTCTTTAGATCCCCAGCCACAATGACCCCCTGACCTGTGTATGTAACCCCCAGCCACAATGACCCCCTGACCTGTGTCTGTAACCCCCCAGCCGCCGATGATCCCTCTACGGAAGGTGCTCCACTGCTGAGTGTCCAGGCACGCTGGTCTCACCACGGAGGAGAACTCCACCTTCGCCTCAAGCTCGACCACGGCGAGGTCATTCCTGAGGTTGGTTTCTCTGAACTTGGGGTGCAGGTACACGGCCTTGAGGGGCAGACGCTGGGCCCGACGGTCCAAGAGGTCGTTCACTCCGAGGATCGCCGAGTACGCCTTCAAACCTTCCCCGGAGTATTTCCTGAAATTCACTCGAGCAAAGAACCTTCCTCAAAGCTAGAAGTGCGTTCAGTTTTATGCCTCGCCTCTTTGAAACTCTTGGTGGCTCTTAGAGACTCTTAGTGGCTCTTAGAGATTCGTATCAACACAAGTGACCAGACCTCAGACAGTTGATTTATCAACTGGGAAATGGAAATATCCATTTTGAAGTGGTATATTTCAGAAACTACATAAATATAGTCTGGGATCTTGACCCCCGGTATACAGTCACTCTACTAGCAGCAGTATACAATCACTCTACTAGCAGCAGTATACAGTCACTCTACTAGCAGCAGTATACAGTCACTCTACTAGCAGCAGTATACAGTCACTCTACTAGCATCAGTATACAGTTACTCTACTAGCAGCAGTATACAGTCACTCTACTAGCATCACCACTCACCCGTACTATTTAAATATCGAGAGCTGTTACCACATGAGCCGCTTCTTGACGCCCGTCCTTCCCTCAGAGATGAGAGGCATGAAACAGTGCGCCGTTGTCAACAAATGTCGTTCACTGATGAGGCTTGCGCCGCAGATGTGGGACCCGTCAACTGACAGCGACACCTCCAACATAACAATGACCATGGCAGGGCACAAACACACAGAAGATAAAAACACCCAGCAAATACAAACACACAGAAGACAAAAACTCCCAGAAGATACAATCACCCAGAATACACAAACATCCAGAATATAAAAACACCCAGATGACACAAAAACTGGATGATACAAACATCCAGAATATAAAAACACCCAGAAGACACAATCACCCAGAAGACATAAACATCTATAAGTATTCACCAGGTGTGGGAAGTGCCTATCCTCTGCAGCTCGTCCCCCTATCATCTTGAAGGTAATGACGTCAGAAGGGTCAGGGCCTCGTACCGCGGTGCAGTGTGGGTAGATGTAGCGGGCGGACATACTCGAATACTCCCGACACACTTTCAAGACAAGGATCGCTATCTTACAGTCGCCAATATTGACAGCCAATTTCATAATATATACAAATTAGTAATTATTGTGACACGGTTTATCGGACTTTTTTTAACTCAACTAATATATAAATATATATATATATATATATATATATATATATATATTTAGTATAGTTATGATTTGAACATTTCAGTATCAAATATTTGATTAGAAACATGAAATATTCGATTTGAAAGAGATAATATTGGATTCTGACAGTATTAAATACGAGATATAAAAAATGGTACCCAAATTATTACAATTGAAGGGTACTAGGGAAAAGGGGGAGAAGTATTCAGCTTGAATTGAGTTAGTGCTGCCATCTGTTAACCAATAATGAGGCCTTTATAATGTACTTTTTATTATGGTCATATTAGGTCTCTTGTCATATTTAAACTACCCCTTACGGGGTTTGAGAGCTAAGGGTTGTTTTCCTGGAAAATATGTGTAGTGTGACTTTTCCCCTATTTCCCCTTGTACTCCTTATTCATTTAAATAATAAAACTAATTTATATATTAATTTTTTTCCTTTGAACACAAATCTATTTCTCTGTAAATTATAAACAAAATAACACATTGAGCAGAAGGATGTTTTCCCCTCCTAATCTGTTTCTAAAAACTCACTTCTATCAGCTTTCCCCCCATGTTTCTCCTTGTGAGGGGTGGTCGGAACACAGTCCTCACCCTGAGTCCCCCTGCAGACACAGACTGTGACCAGGACAGTCAATATCCATCCAGTCGAACTCATCCCGGGCGAGTGGTCTCGTCATTACTCATTAGCGAGTCGCAGGTAACAAGACCAGCTAATGAAGGTCCTAAAACACAATCAAGGAATGTTGGAATCTCCATCCGCTCGGAGAGATGTAATGGTGGAGACATTAATGACGTTGACTACTTGGGGGTCTCGAAACTATTTTTCAAAGTGGATTGCATCTTAACTTGATGCACCTAAATACTCTTAAACTCTAACAAATTTTCACGCCAATGTACGAAATAGAAATATAGGGAAGAAAATTAGCAGCTCCCTTTGTAAGGAGGCCTCTAGTTAATGCGCTGATAACAATTCCCCTCTTCCGATAACGAGTATAAACACACCCACTCTATTTTTCGTGGCTGGACAACATTGACTTGCATTTGTTTCCTATTCTAGATTGACATTTGCTTCCACAGACTTTTTTAATCTTCATCCTGGCAGGAAGAATCCTACAGGACATTTTCGGGAATAAGCCAAATAGCTGTGGACGATTAAAAAAGTTTTAAAAAACTACTTTGAGATACATAATAACAATATTGTGATAATGTAAGACAATTTCCTAGAATTATTTAAGAATTTATGTTTTTTATTTCAGTGTCATATCTTGAAATTTCTATGCATAAATCGTAATTACATTAACACGGGAAATCCTATCTGTACTTGCCATGACGTCATTAAATAGCTACGGTTCATTAAATTCGCCTCTTTTGGTATGGAAAGATGATTAAATCGTTAATTTTTGAGAAATTAAATATTTCTTACCGTCTTGTCTTGAATGAACCCGGGCTATTTTGGCTAAGAGTCAACCATCCTATTATAATTATTCTCCGCTTGGAGTTACTAGATTAGGTGATTTTAAACATACCTCAGTATTATCTATTATATTTCAATTAAATTAGAGTTTTTGTTTAGAACATACATCTAATATTGTTTATTTACTTTACCTTGAATATTATCTGCTTCATTGACTGACCTTGTTAAAAAAAAGTGGGATAAGTTTTGGTATAAGAAGGAGAATATAAGGTTAATAGGTATATCTTGGATGGGTGGTAGTAGCTAAAGTCTTAGTATAAGTCACAAAATTAAATAAATATAAATAATAGGTTTTGTATTTTATCAACACATTTTATACAAAGATTTAAAAAAAAAATTGCTGTCAGATAATTTGAATGAAGTGAACAGTTATATTATTCATGTTTATGATATTTTATACATGACAACACTCACCATAAGCTGAAAACATGACTTTTACTTCTCTAAAGGCTACCAAAATTATTACATTAGTTATTTCTATGAGTATTTTTGGGCGCAGTCAACCAAATTTAATGTAAGTTGTTGACAACAAATAAGGTTGTTTGCAATAGAGAACCTTCTGTTGGCTGCCACCTACATTCCTACCATAGATAGACTATAAGTAATTAATAGAGAGTGGATTCTTAGCCACCAAAAATGTTTAAAATAAGTAGGCAAATAGGCATTCAAAATATGGGATCTAACCACCATAATTGGTATTTAAGAAAAAATAAGCATAAAGTAGGTAATGTAAAATTGATGTTACTACCTACTACTGTATTTATTACCTACAGCCAATTCACATTAAACTGGTTTATTTTAACACCCCGTATCACTGAAGTGGGTCACATACTGTTAATCCCTAGATAATTTTCTAGATTTTCAGTATTAAAATGGGTTATTTTCAAATAGAAAGTTTTTTACGATTTGAAAAACTTAGTTCTGCTTCATACGATTTCAAGGAACAAAATTTCAAATTTGCCGTTTCCAAAGAAGTTGAAATCTTCTCCTTCGACAGCATGCCATTTCCTCCCAAGATGTCTGCCACTGCTCCCATTTTCCTCCCAAGATGTCTGCCACTGCTCCAATTGTCCTCCCAAGATGTCTGCCACTACTCCAATTGTCCTTCACTCGATTTACACTCATTGGAAGCTATTCAACAAGTGTCTATTTTCAAACCTACTCCAAACAAGTATGCCACAACTCAAAATTTTTAAGAAACTGGACTCTCTCTTTCAGTAAAAAATCCATACCTTATGAAAAAGAGAGAGGACAAAGTCAAAATAGGCACGTTAAGGCACTTATTCATAACATAGGCAAAAACCAACAGAATAGGTAATTATATGCATTATAAAATTAACATAATGCACTCGTAATAAAATGAAATGCATTTATACCTCAACTGCCTATGTTCTACGATCAAGGAAAAGAAAAGGAAAATAGACAAAATTCTGTCCCTATTAATTAATATAGTCTATTTATTATATCCAACATCGCCAACATTGTTTTGTTTAAAATAAAATTATCTGCCAAGCTGTAGCCTGGTGTGAAGCAAAGAACATAAAATATACCAAACTTGTTGATTGCGCATCCTCCTTGCATTCAATCTATAACAGATGGTATCCAATCTTTATCCTTGAGGTTATACCTCTTTGGAATTATCCATGACGAACCTACAAATTAATTTTTATTACAGGAAATAAATAAAGATAAGCAAACCCATATATGTCGATATAAAAGAATAGTATAATTTATCTTTTTTTTATCTCTCAAAACTTTTCTATTTATTTTCATGTACATAATGGATAATTTAAAAATTAAAATGACAACAACTAAAACTTTACTATAGATTTTATTATGCATTTAAAAAGTATCATTCAGAATCACGTAATACCGGAATCAGGATCAACTTAACATTTATGTAACGCAACTTAAAAACTCGGAGCAAAACACAGACACTGACTTTGGACTGTTTGAAAACAAATCGTTAACTAAAATGAAACCCAAACATTTAGGGCTTATTAAGCTACAAGTAATTATAAAATAAGCTTTACTGGATTTATAAAATAAAGTGTAACGAGTGTTTTAGTGTTGGCGGGACGCGGACAAACTATAGTGAATAAGTCCGCATTCCAGAAACAAACAAATTAAGTACTAAATACAGTCAACTCTCGATTCTACGACCCCGGGAATAGCGCCCCCCTCGAAGTAACGACCCTTTTTTGAGGAACCGTGAAAAATGTGAGAAAAAATGTTGAAAAGTTTAAGGAAGTCGGCTGTAAAATGTGTTTGTTGCATTTATTTAGGTCACTGCGTTTCAATAATATTTATGAGCGCTGTATTACTAGTAACTGGGGTGGGTCAGGTATAAAAATAGACACTACCTCATCAATGCCAGCCAATAGCACTTGACTCTGTCCACCCCCTCCCACAAGCAAGACAATGTTTCCCCGCGCGCGACTGCCGCTACATCACGCGCCAGGCTTGCTTTTACCATTGTTATTTCGATTCTCGATTTGGTTACTATTTTGGTTTGATTTAGTGAACAATTTTTGACGACCCATGCTATTGTTTAACATTGTTATTTTGATTTGGTTACGTTTTTGGTTGGATTTTGTGAACGATTTTTGATGACCCACGCTATTTGTTGTCTAAAAAATGCAATTTTTTCGTATGAAGGTCAGGGGTGGGATAAAATCTGTTAAAATTCCAATAACGACCCCTTCGAAATAAGGACCCTTTTCCAGGGAACCATGAAAGGTCGTAGAATCGAGAGTTGACTGTAGCCATGATGACTTTGCCCGCAATATTGTCTGGCTATAGCACGTGGTACCTTTCACTTAACGTTCACGAAAGTTATCCCCTGGACGCCTATTCCCGAGATCTCTCGTTTTGAACTCGAATCTAGCCTTCTCGAACGCTTCAAAAACGTTGAGAAAACATTTTTGTATTCCTGAACTAAAGTCGTTCGTAATCTAGATGAGAGGCCGAGAAAACAACAATTCGAATTCACTTTATGTTGTATACACTAATTTCTAAGGCAATGAATTATTTTCCGGTGAGATCAACCAATTCCAGCACAGAATAAACGTTAAATACTTTCCAATGTGGACAACTCTGTGTTATATAACCAATTTTCTTCTATTGTAAATAAATGTATTAGAATACTTTTATCAAAAAGAAATGTCACTTCTGAGCAAAAAAGTATTTTTCTGTAATTTATTGAAGGTATTATCTTAAAAGCATGATAAAGTAAACCATTTTGTTTTATTACAACATTTAAGTATTATTATTATTATTATTATTTAGAAAAATAATAAGCATAACAAACATTTGTACAAACATATAGTGTAACCGTTCGAGATTGTTCCTCCATCACATCGTCTTGTATCAATTAAATAACCTGCACTACTTTTATTCAATCTAAATATCTTTACAAATGCTTTATCTCTATCGTTAAAGATTCGAAGTGGTCTATTTAATTCAAGTTCACGTTCTTCTAATTCTTGGATTACAAGCAAATGTAATATCCACACATCTCTATTCAAAATTACTGCTAGGCCCTTCAAACTTTTATATTTCAAGAATTAGCGATAGAGATCATTTCGAATTGTTTGTGTCTCGAATGTTCTAAAAATGATTGAGGATTACCAGAATATGATTTTCGAAAAGGAAAAGACGTCAAGATGCTCAAAAGCACACTCGGGAACACGGGTCCTGGACAAATCTAACGTTACGTGAACGTTAAGTTAACTGCATCACGATGGCTTCCATTTAAAAGCACTAGGAAAACCTTTACGTTACGTTTCGTGAAGTAGTTAATCATAACCCTGGCATAGTAGTTACTACATTTGATGTTGAGCACAGAAAAAGATAGTTTGCAGTTTATGATTTGGAGTGTGATTTCACAATATTTGATGTTGAGCACAGAAAAGGATAGTTTGCAATTTATGATTTGGAGTGTGATTTCACAATATTTGACAAAAATAATATGTGTTATAGCCAGTAGTACAGGTCTGGACCAAACGTGGAGGTCGGGGGAACGGCATCGTTTCCGAAACAAGAGTTTCTCTCTGAGCACCGGAGATCTAAACTCTGACCTACGGGGCTGATTTGATCACATTGACACTTTCCCTGAGACTCTGCTATCTTTTCTCCAGACGAACGCTAGTGCATTCCCTTATATTTCACCCTTATTTTCCTGTGTTTTTCAATAGTATAAGCTGTGGATAGTAACAGGATGAACCTATCAGTGCACCTACTTGTTTATGTGAAACGTACTCAAACAATTTTCAAAATGTCAATACTTTATTGTGACTAAAGTTGTCCTCCGGGAAGACACAAGAAACAGAAGAACCCCTGGGGATGACTTTTTCACCTAGAGGTGTTTTATGTCGAGTGGTTGAACAGACAGGACCCTAGTTCAAACCCTGACAGGGTGNGACCTTGAGGACACAGCAGACAAGAGAGGGTGTGATATTCTACATAAGGATGGTCCCCAGTCAAGCTTCAACTAGATTGGAAGTGACCTTGTCTCCCTGATCCCTCTGGTTGGACTCTTGCGGCCAGACGATGTCCTCTATCCAGGACAGGTAGTAGGACACTCGTGTGAAGATGACGTGAGACCCTTCGCAGAACGCGGTGATGTTCCGGTGTTTGGATCCGGAGAACTCCGGGGCTCCGTGAGACACCATTCCATGTACTGTGAACACGCAGCCAGACCGGGTCTGTAGGGGACCCCCAGAGTCACCCTGCAGACTCACCGGACATTCAGAAAAAGATTAGAGCAGGGGACATAGAGAGGTACACAATGTTTAACCAACCCTCTTGTCCTTCCTCTTAATATCCTTCTATCTATATACCTCCCTATTACTTCCTCTAACTGTAGATTATCACCTCTCCCCCCATTTCAGCCATAACCTCCTACAGACCTCCAGAGCCATCTCTCGAGTGTCTCCTAAGCTACAAGATATTTACAACTTCCTTTAACAAAGAGAAGGAAACGCCCTTAAATCCTCTTGACAAGGGAACGAGGTATGGCTCTAAAATATTAAATTAAATCTAGTATGAAATGAAGATATATAGCTCCAGGCGGGATCACAACCAGATACTTGCTCAGGAAATTCTCACCTTGCAGGCGTTGTGGTTGTCCCTGAGGCTCTTGGTGCAGATCAACTTCTCCTTGTGCCTGCGGGTTACGTTCTTGTTGAATAGCTGGTATTTGTTGATACAGTCTTCAGGGTCGGTGAAGTCAACACTGAGGTGCATCATGTGCTGGCTGGACTGGCTCTTCAAACCTGCAGCACACGACTTACAAACTGATTGGACATCATCGCCATCCCTTGTTGCCGAGAAGTGTATAGGTAAGGTAGTTATATTATATATTTAAAGTTGTCCCAGGTAGCCTCAAATGTCTGAAGGTTGTCTCAAGTAGCCTCAAATGTCTGAAGGTTGTCTCAAGTAGCCTCAAATGTCTGAAGGTTGTCCCAAGTAACCTCACATGTCTCTAGGTTGTCTCAAGTAGTCTCACATGTCTGTAGGTTGTCCCAAGTAACCTCACGTGTCCAGGGGATGTCTCAAGTAGCCTCAAATGTCTGAAGGTTGTCTCAAGTAGCCTCAAATGTCTGAAGGTTGTCCCAAGAAACCTCACATGTCTCTAGGTTGTCTCAAGTAACCTCACATGTCTCTAGGTTGTCTCAAGTAGTCTCACATGTCTGTAGGTTGTCCCAAGTAACCTCACATGTCTCTAGGTTGTCTCAAGTAGCCTCAAATGTCTGAAGGTTGTCCCAAGTAACCTCACATGTCTCTAGGTTGTCTCAAGTAGTCTCACATGTCTGTAGGTTGTCCCAAGTAACCTCACATGTCCAGGGGATGTCTCAAGTAGCCTCAAATGTCTGAAGGTTGTCTCAAGTAGTCTCACATGTCTGTAGGTTGTCCCAAGTAACCTCACATGTCTCTAGGTTGTCTCAAGTAGTCTCACATGTCTGTAGGTTGTCCCAAGTAACCTCACATGTCTGGAGGTAGTCCCCAGGTAGCCTCACATGTCTGGAGGTAGTCCCCAGGTAACCTCACATGTCTGAAAGTAGTGCACAGTCAACTTCCCATGTAACCTCACCTGTATCAGTGACCCCCCAACCACTGATGGTGACTCTAGAGGTATTATTTCCAGCCTCGGTGTTTAGACAGGCTGGTCTCACCACGTCAGAGAACTGGACCTCTTCGTCCAGTTGAGCCACGGCGATGTCGTTGAGGAGGAGGGCCGGTGTGAAGGCTGGATGGATATACACTGTCCTCAAAGGCAGGTTCTGGACCCGGTAGGTGCTATTAAGATCATTCACCCCAAACTTGACCTGATACTTGTTCAACTCCTCACCTGGGAACACCCTAGGGACATATTTGACTGAAACTTGAGGGGTAGCTATCATCTGACAGAGGCTCTATGAGAACTAGAGCTATGAGTGGGATCTAACTCCAAGGGAGGATGTTATACAGCGAGATCTTTATGCAAAATCTAGCTCCACACCCAACATATAGCCTTACCAGATACTCTTGTTTTTCTCTATCCAAGCTTCCCTCTTCAAAAGATCTTCAAAACAATGGGCTGCTGTTAAAATATGTTTTTTACTGATCAAACTCGCACCACAGATATGAGTATTTCTCCATGATATGGACGCCTGAAAACAAACATCCCTTGCTCTACTCAACAATCATTGAACAATGTTTTGAAAAGTAAAAGCTTATAAACATAAATCATGGCATGCTGTCAAATAATCATTATTGTGTAGGGTAAAGGTGATACGAGTTGATTTTCTTACGAATGCACATTTGGAGAAATACTTCTCTCCAGGATTGATATAAATGATCATGAAAAGGGCTATTTTCCCACTCACCAGATGAGGGAAATGCATCTCTCCAGCCTTGATATAAATGATCATGAAAAGGGCTATTTTCCCACTCACCAGATGGGGGAAATGTTTCTCTCCAGCCTTGATATAAATGATCATGAAAAGTGCTATTTTCCCACTCACCAGATGAGGGTAATGCATCTCTCCAGCCTTGATATAAATGATCATGAAAAGGGCTATTTTCCCACTCACCAGATGGGGGAAATGCTTCTCTCCAACCTTGATATAAATGATCATGAAAAGGGCTATTTTCCCACTCACCAGATGGGGGAAGTGTTTCTCTCCAGCCTTGATATAAATGATCATGAAAAGGGCGATTTTCCCACTCACCAGATGAGGGAAATGCTTCTCTCCAGCCTTGATATAAATGATCATGAAAAGGGCTATTTTCCCACTCACCAGATGAGGGAAATGCATCTCTCCAGCCTTGATATAAATGATCATAGAAAAGGGCTATTTTCCCACTCACCAGATGGGGGAAATGTTTCTCTCCACCCTTGATATAAATGATCATGAAAAGTGCTATTTTCCCACTCACCAGATGAGGGAAATGCTTCTCTCCAGCTTTGATATAAATGATCATGAAAAGGGCTATTTTCCCACTCACCAGATGAGGGAAATGCTTCTCTCCAGCTCTGCTCCCGCCGATCATGAAGGGTATGATGACCCCAGCACTCAGCAGACGGGCCTCTACGGACTCCAACCAGCGGTTCATTACGATCTTGCGTGACGAGGTGCAGAAGGGAGGTATGAAGTGGGAGGAGAGGTCGCTGTACTGAGAGCACACTGGAACATGGTAAAACAGTGGCGTTGAGGGAAATCTCGCCAGGGTAAGGTCCCATTCACACGGTCCAGGCGTGTGAAGAAATCACCCGGACCTCCCTGCCACAAACCTCCGGGTATCGGACGGGGGATGATACCCCCGGACAGTACTCTATGGGACCTCAGTGAGCAATGAATGCATTCACACGGTCCAGGTGTTTAGTCGTCCGAGTCCTCCCCTTAGTGTTGTGTTGTGTTTACAGTAGCGACACAAAACAAGGCAAAAGAAAGAGAAGATGTAGACGTGGAAATGGTCTGGTTGAAGAAAAACCACTAATCTGGGACAAATCAAATGAGGTAAACAAAGACCGTAATAAAAAAAAGAGATGCGTGAAAAAGTGTATGTTGCCAATTGAACCCTGATTTTGAACTTTTAAGTGACGTGGAGAGGAAAGAATTGGGTAAGTTTAAAACTATTCCATTATTAACTTGCCTAGAACGTTTTTTTTTTTTATTTTCACCGGTGGCTTAACAAAGCGAGCAAAACAACAATTTTGCGTCTGTTATCCATTGAAACCCACGAAGAACTAGCTCCCAATACTGAGAAACTGTCTGGACCCGGGAGACACTCGGATACAAATGTTTGTCGTTTGTCGTTATGATCCTACCAATTAAGTTAGGCCGTCAGTAGCAAGTATGCTAAACCTATCGACAATAATAAAAATGTCAAAATGAGAAGTTTTCCCAGCACTCAATGAACCAACATACAATAATATTGCCTAGCGCATGTAAACTAGACTGTACCGGCTCGAGCGAGCGCGCTTGAAAAATAGAACCTGTTCTTTCTTTCAAGCGCGCACGCTCAGTCGATCGCCCAGTCTAGCCGTTCCCTTAGTGCTGTGTGAGAGGTGTTAAGTTAGTTTACAAGCCATATGGTAATATAGCCAGGTATATAAAAAGTGGACACCAAATATCTCATCTCAGCAACATACTACAATCAATCTCAATATACTCCACTAAACGTGTTAACCTAAGTTAACCAGTATTCTCGCAATAGCAGCTCCCTATTAACCCAAACTCAACAAGTATCAAGGCCACCCCTAGGGGTGAGCGAGGCGGGTGACTACCCGGGGCACTGGAATCTAGGGGGTGCCATGCCAACGATATCATCTTAAGAAAGTACAAATATATACATACATATCTCTACTAATATTATAAAGAGGAAAGATTTGATTTATTGTTTTTTTTGTTTGTAATGGATAAACTCAAAATCTACTGGACCGATTTTAAAAATTCTTTCACCAATATATAAACTACATTATCAGCGAGTAACATAGGCTATATTTTATTTTGAAAATTTAATTTATTACTCATAAAAATGTCGATAGTATATTTTATAGTTGTTGGGAAAAAAAAGTTGTTGAAGGGAAAGTAGGGTGAGTGAAGGGGGAGGGGGGTTAGGGGTGAGGAAAGAGGAAAGAGGAATGAGATAGGAGGGAGGATAAAAAGAGGGAGGGGGCTATACAGTGATGGTAGGACTGTATTTTCAAAAAAAAATTAAGTAAAAAAAAAGTTTTGTTTTTATATTGACATGATGGACGATTTGAAGCTTTGTTTTACAGGATTCTTTACAATATTTTTTTTACGTGGAAGGGGGCTAGTGTTTAAATAAATCCATACATTGCTCAGATATATTTGATATTGTAATAATTTTCTTTGCCGTTTATTACGACTTGAATATTGTGGTTTAATTAAAATGAATTTATTGTTGATAGAATTTTCGAAGACAGCCATTAGTGAACCAATCCAGGCAGAGTTGGGGACAAAAATGTATTTTTTGTTCAAAGGCAGAGTGAGTGTGACAAACGCATATGTGAAATATTAGTTGCTTGCAGTAATAATGTGCACTGTCGCCAAATTATACATTTACATTTTTTATCAACTGACTTTATTAAAATATAACTTTATTTATCTTAATTTTAAATGATATTATATTAGTTTATTTAATAAAAACCGGACAAATGTCTTATCTTGGGAACGATTAGTAGGCCTAATCTTAATCTAAACAGCAGTGGTGGCTCGTGACTTTTTTTTTCTTGGAAGGGCACAAAATTGGAATTAAAAACATTAAAAAATATAAATTTAGCTGTTATTCATATTTTATAATGGAAGACCAGGCTCGTTTCCTTGATATTTGAAAATTTGTCTATCACTTTCTCTCTAAATCAGAAATTAAAGTAGTACATTTATTAATAAAGAAAAGCAACGGCCAGGAACGGAAATTCACCCATATTATAATGAGTTCCTTTCGAGTTTATAGGACGTTAAAGAGGAGGGCGCGCTTAAATCAAGGTTCACCTGGGCTCAAAATTATACTCGAGGCTGCCCTGACAAGTATTATCACAGTAATCCCCTGACGACCCCCCCAGCCAGCCAGTATTAACACAGTAATCCCCTGTAGACCCACAATAATCCCCTGGAGACCCCCAGTCAGCCTCTATCCCAACAATAATCCCCCGGAGACGGTGGTTTATTCCACCTACTCTTCCTGGCCCTGTCTCCTGTTTCATTGCTGGTGAAGAACTCCTCGTACTCCTCGATCGTGTAGACCAACTCCCCGGAGCTGTCGTAGTCCTCTGTGTAGTCGCTGTCGTACTCCTCAAAGGCCGGTTCCCTGTCCCCCGCCGCTAGGACGGCGCCGCAGAAGACAATTGCCCCGATCAACATGTCCGTCCCGCTACCTCGTGTCATAGATACTCACATGGATAGATAGATCAATAACAAATTCCCGACGACTGATATTTAGATTAGGTTTTACATTAACCAACAAAACAAATACCTATAATTAACACTCCCTTTTTTAGCGGAATCATTTGGAATAATGACGTTAGAATAATGTCAACTATTAAGGCTCTTTCAGACAAGCGCGTGTGAGCCAATAACTTGAGCCTCAATGAAGTTCACTTGAGCTGATAAGAAAACACACTGCTTGTCGGATTCTACAATGCTTGAACTATAAGAAGTTATTTAACGCTTGCAGTTCCAATTAGGAAGAAAACACGAAATTGTCACCCCGCCCTCCCTACCTTTCAGATGTGGAACTATAGTTGACAGGATGTGTTGTGGCCGAGAATGGGGGTAAGTGGATATTTGATTGTGTGGGCTCGTAATTGACATTCGGCTGGGGTGTTTGTGGTTTTTATTAGTACTGGTGTGTCTATTACAAAACGTGATGTTAATATGCGGTATTAAAATACTATTTAGAAGCTTGTAGCAGAACGAGGTATTGCAAGGAATAACCGATAGCCTGACTGACCTCTAAGTGATCCTACACGGTTGATGAACCCCGGTACCCCGGGCTCGAGTGGTAACCCTTCAATACAGATACTGATTTGCCGGTGTCATAACTCGTTTATCCCCAAAACGGGCAGTGATCGCCCTAGACTCGATGGTGATTAGTCAGACCTGTTAGCTGGGATCCACTACTTTATATTCTGCCTTCTGGCCTGGTTTACCGTGAGGAATGCTCAGACTCTGTTTATGTTGTCAGCGCGGATGTTCTATTGTTTACTAACTAATAAAAACACCTTGCACTACTCGTTTTATCACTCACAATCCACAACACAACAAACAAACGCCTCTCAATCTAGGCCATGTGATACACTATAAAGAATTATGGGCGCACCTTATAATAATTTCAAGAATGGAAAGTGGCTATTTCTATACACCTTTTCATGAAGTTAAAGAACACTGTGTAAAGTTTTTTTAAAATTGTTTCCGTATATCATTATCATCTTTTGGTGAGTTGTGTAGTAGTTGTAATTGTTCCCTCCAGAAAAGAAAAACTTATATTTACAATCAGCCTGAAGATTTCTCGTCCGAATACAACATTCACAGCAACTGGTGTTCCAAAATGTTGGCCGTAAATATAAAAGTTCGTCAATAAATCGTTCTGTATCGCAGACTGCTCCGTTTTTCTCAGTCAGCTGCAGTTTGAAACAGAGTATTCCCGTACTGATAGTTTTAACTCACGTACACTCGTGTGAAAGGGGCCTAGTGTTATTGCTAAAAAGAATTAAATTGCTATATACCTATTTTTATGGTAGGAAATAAACACTTATGAATACAACTTATTTTCAGTATGAAATTCAAATTAAACACTTGAGACATAAAAAGACGCAATAACTCAAGATAATTCACTTCCTTTCAAGGGAAGCACAACTGAGTAATCAAAGTGTAAACATATTTACTGGCATTATTTTATGTAAACTTTATCAATTGAAACTAAAGAAGATGAAGGTATATAATGATTGTTTATTCAGATAATTCCACCCATCTCACATCCGACTAACCGATATATTGCATTCACGATTTAAAACCGAAGAACCTATCAAAGTGTGGTTTTACGCATCCTTCACCTGAAAAAACAGACATTCGGCTCACTTTGATGTGGTTTTTTTAATGTTAAAATATTAATGTTTAAATGTTGTAGTTAAAATAAAGGGTGATTAAATAGTTTCATAGGTGTCAATTATTAAACTGTTTTATGACGAATACTATACGTTCACGTACCACAAAGCACCATCTGGTTCTAGCTGTATTACCTACCTAAGTTAGGTGTTATCTGTGGGGTGAGACGGGCTCTTAAGACGTCTGGTTCTAGCTGTATTAACCTACCTAAGTTAGGTGTTATCTGTGGGGTAAGACGGGTTCTTAAGACACCTAGTTTGAGAGCTGTATTATTTATTACCTACCTAGGTTTTGTTGCCACCCCGCTGGGGGTGGGGGGAGAGAGGGGGGGGGCTCAAATACCACGGTGGTTTGGTGAATGTTCAACACGGTGGTTCCGCGCGGCGCGTCTTAGTGGCCGATAAGATTTAGTGAGCAACTATAATTCATTCATGACCTTAGTTTACTTGGATGATAGCTCAAAACGTTACTATAAATAGTCCCTAATATATCGCTACGCCAACAGCTGACATTTCTCACGTTGGATAACTGTAATGAAAACAGATGGTAATATATGAATGTGATAGTTGACCACAGTAATTTAGGCCAATATTATGTATATTTTTATTTAAGGTCGGACACAAAGCTTATTTATAATTTTATTCCACTTAAAAAATTAATTTTCACAGTACTTCTACAAAATGTCTAACGGAAATTAGCTTCAAAATGGCGACTAGTGAATTTAAACCATGTGATTGAACAAGACGGAAATAAGTATTTTACAATTGTGCACCCACGCAGTGTATAGACATATTTTATTCAGTTAAATATTTTGAAATACAATAACATATTCATAAAATAATTTATTAAATAAAAAAGGACAATAATTCTCTCTTTTACAAATAAATACACCTGTATTAAGAGGTATTCACGTATGCACTATATTACACACAGTCAATAACGTTCCAAAATGAAGAATAAGACTTTTAATAATGTTTAAAATATTGTTTGGAGTTGAATAAAAAGAAATTATTAAACGTAATGAAATAGTGTGAGAAAACTTAAGTTTAAGTTATTTTAAATGTAAAATATAACAGGTAATTAAAAAACTTAACATCTATAGCAAAACAGTGATCTTTTACATGTGTTGGCAACACAAATCCTAAACATGTGATTTTTGAACTATCATCCAGGTAGAAACCTATCATGAACAGACTGTAGCTTAAATAAATGTCTAAAGGTTCGTACAAAGGTGGCTTATAGTACATTGTAATCCGTAGATCTCGGGATTGTACGACGTGTGACCACGTTTCTTTTATAGAGAGGGAATATATTCTTATCATAGAAGTTCAATATATTAATTATATTTAGCTGCGTATTCTAAGTATTCCTCTCTTTCTGTAGCATGTAGCCAACGCTTGACCTTGTTGTGGGGTATTGAACATTTGGGGTAGAGGGAGATAAAGAAGGTATTTTAAATAGACAGTGACTGTTAATAAAAATAAAATAAAAATATTTATTTCCAAAACTTACAAAATAATGGCATACAAAACCAAAGTTTGGCTTCAGGTACTCAATCGTATCAATGTCTTCTTGTTTATTTATCGTTCTAGTCAAAATCTCTCCTATAACACCAGAGGGTCACTGGCGTATAGCACCTACTGATGTGTGATGGCATGCACCGCACACCAATACGAGGCATGCCTGTGGAAGAGAAAAGTAAAACCTGTTTCCGTTTGATGATAAGAAAGAAGGAAAGAGTTATGAGTGACACATTCATGTTTATAGCCTCCATTAAATTAACATCCCCCGATTAGGTGGCTGAACGGTCTAAGGCGTCACTCTCACAGTGGACTGGATCACCGATTACGGGGCGATCAAGGTTCGAACCTTGGTAGCATGTACTATGCCGCTACGCAAATGCGGGTACCCTCCCCCTAAATGATCTCTTTATAGTCCCTACCCTATTTGAGTGAATGTGCGAAAAATCCAGATGGGTAGTAAGACTGGGCGGGAAGAAGAATAGATTCTCAACTGTCCATAAAGTTGCCGTGGATGGAGAATACAACAAAGGTTGAACTGTTAGGAAATCACATACAACTGTCAGTTCTGACTCATCTTCTTCCTCGTGAGTATTTCCTGCTATCGGCGAGTGAGAGCCACCTCTACGGAACCCTTGGGACCATCGACAGGTTCCGTGGGAAGGGCACTGTCCTAGAACAGATATATTATTTGGTCATAGCCCTTTGGCTCCCTCGTCATTGACCTCCATCGTAACCAGGACACACCCGGAGGTGACTTGGGTCGTAATCTTTGCCAATACCGACGACGTTGGAAGGCCGGATGTTGGAACACTCTCCCAGGAAGGGGGGGCACTATCAACGGTCTGACAAGAAGATTTTGGTGCGTCCTTTGAGGTTGTGCGTAGTTCCTCGGAGGAGGATTCCGATGAGAGGAGTTCCTGTTTCGCGTGTGCATAGAGGATCCATCCTGAGGCCAGACGATGTCTTCTATCCAGGACAGGTAGTGGAACACTCGGGTGAACTTGCCTGCATGGCCGGTGCAGAGGACACTGCCTTGTCTCATTGAGTGGGACACAACGCCAACCACGGTACTGATGCAGTTGGTGCGGATCTGCAAGGGTCCTCCGGAGTCACCCTAGGTCACACCACACGACGGACAACATTACTGACAAACTCCACTAAAGCGGTTTCTTACCTTGATTGATTTCACTATGGTGCAGCTTATAAAATAGGGACATAGTGTAGTCAGTCAAGGTAAGACTGATACCTTGCTTGGTTCCAATATGATGCAGCTTATAAGATAGGGCCATAGTGTAGTCAGTCAAGGTAAGACTGCTACCTTGCTTGGTTGGGGTTAGGGAGGCCATCAACGGCGCCAGTGGTCGTTGGTTCCTTACCTTACAGAAGTTTTGTGTCCTCTTCCTCCCAGAAGCACACACCATGGTCTTGTTGTCGATCTCCTTCAGGTACAAGTCCTTGCAGGTAGCCGAATTGAACTCAAACGGAGCCTCCATGAGATCAGGACTTCCTATCATATCATCCTCTGAACAGACACACATTTGAACGTGAATGGCAAACACCTCTCAACAGGCTCAGAAACTACTCAACATATTAAACCACAGGCATCCTTCTTGTGGAGTTAGCCCCTGTCTACAGACCCCATATCCGTAAGGTGATTAGTCCGTAGTTAATAGTTCATTAAGAGACCGATGTTACGGAAACAGACTGTCCTGTCTAAGTACTCAGAGTAACGCTAGGTTGAGGGCTGGAAGCTCTTAGGGTGTGAAAGGCCCTAATAACCACATTGTGTCGACAGGCCTATAAAACTAATAATAATAATAATAATAATCTTAGGGTTTGATATGTGCTCGCGCAACTGCCCTGACCAGGACAAGAGGTATACCCTCTGGGGATGTTCCTGGTCCAGTAATCCTGGTAGAATGTCTCCTAATGTCGACTGCCCTGACCAGGACAAGAGGTATACCCTCTGGGGATGTTTCTGGTCCAGTAATCCTGGCAGAGTGTCTCCTAATGTTGGCTACCCTGACCAGGACAAGAGGTATACTCTCTGGGGATGTTTCTGGTCCAGTAATCCTGGTAGAATGTCTCCTAATGTCGACTGCCCTGACCAGGACAAGAGGTATACCCTCTGGGGATGTTTCTGGTCCAGTAATCCTGGTAGAGTGTCTCCTAATGTCGACTGCCCTGACCAGGACAAGAGATATACCCTCTGGGGATGTTTCTGGTCCAGTAATCCTGGCAGAGTGTCTCCTAATGTCGACTGCCCTGACCAAGACAAGAGGTATACCCTCTGGGGATGTTTCTGGTCCAGTAATCCTGGCAGAGCGACTTCCAGTTTCGGCACCCGGGCAACGTTAGGATAATTCAACCTTAAGGGTGGCTAAATCTCTATATAGGTCTCTGTGTAGGAGTAAATTGGGGGTGGGGGAATGGTGAGATGGGCACCCCTGCTCACCACACAATAATTGGTTGGTGGCTAGTACCTTCCAGGAAAGATGGTCAGACCAGCTTAACGAGGTTCTCGCTGTGCAACTCAGGCTGCAAGCCCTTATGGGCGGTTCCTGAGGCAAGCCCCTGATCTCCTCCGAGAGGTTACCACCCCCAAGTGAGAGTCCAGCACTCACGGAAGAAGGAGTCAAATCCTACTGGCCAAGGTGGTTTTTTTCCCCCCAGTTGTCCGGTGGTGTCAGGAACGAGGCCATCGGTCCCTAAATTGTCCGCTGCGCAAGTAATGTGCGTGGCTACGCTCGAATAACACAGCCAAAATGGGTTAGTGGAGCCTCGTAAGAGGGGTTTGTTTCCCAGATTAGTGGATGCCAAACCCTGACACGGCAGTTAAGTTTACACTCTTGCCTAACCTAACACCCACTTCAGTGGCTGAAGGTCTAAGGCGTCGCTTTCATGTTAGACTGATCTTCTGATGACGAGAGTATTGGGTTTCGAATGTCACTCGGGTCTACTAAAGGTGGTTTTTTCCATAATAGTTTCCCACTCTCCTTCCATGAAAATGCAAGTAGATTGCCTGTACAAAGCTTCCTTTCTCATCCCTACCTCAATAGAGTAAATTGTACTATATATATATATATGACCTAAAAAGGTTGTAAGACACGGTGATAAAAAAATAAATAACCTAACCTCACCCGACGTGGTCTTGCCCCAGCCTGTGGTGATGGCGGCGGACCTCGTGGGGTCCCCTGCCAGGACGTAGAGGCACGCCGGTCGCACGAAGTCATCAAAGTCTGCCTCGCGGTCCAGCTCTACTAGGGCGATGTCGTTCTTGTCGTGGTCGTAGTCCGGGTGTGACGTCACATTGATGACCTTGAACACCTGCTTGTCCACAGGTCTGTCTCTGAGATGCGTCAGCCCCAGCGTGACCTGCATCGTCGGGAGTCTCTTGTACCTGAGGGTGCTCCTGCCGATAGAGGAGGAATGTGATATATACACTTGTCAGGAGGTGCTCATGCCGATAGAGGAGGAATGTGATATATACACTTGTCAGGAGGTGCTCCTGCCGATAGAGGAGGAATGTGATATATACACTTGTCAGGATGAGGCTATAAACGTCCTCTAGTACAAAGAGAGGGGCTACCTTTGTCCTGTAAAGCAGTGGGCGGCTGTTAGAACGTGGCTCTTGCTGATGAGAGTTCCTCCACACATGTGCTTGCCAAACTGGGAGATAGAGGCCTGGAACGAGACAAGGCACACCATGTGAAGGAACTAGTCCTGATTTACTCACCATGTGAGGGAACTAGCCCTGATTTACTCACCATGTGAGGGAACTAGCCCTGATTTACCCACCATGTGAGGGAACTTGGTACGGTCCGTGACTATATTTCCTCCCAGAATCTTCCTGCTCTTTATGTGCTCATACCTCACACACTCCTTGCCTCTCTCAGCCATATATTCCCGACACTCTGAAAACACACACTTGTATCAACACGACTTACAAACTAACAATATGTCAGAAACACTCCACACAAAGCTTCAAACATATTGTTAGTTGGGTAGCCCAAGTACAATTAGGGAATTCACTTTGAGCATTTCTCTTTTCAAAGGAAACATTAATTACTATTAATTGTATCTGCCCGAGTCTTCTTGGAGTTGAAGTAAATAATATAACACCCGCCATACTTATTAGGAACAGAGAGAGCTTCCTCCACAACAGAATACCACATATTTGCAGTGGCCAGAGCTCCTGGATACAGATACAGCTGTCCTGGGTTTGATCCCCGGCACTGTAAAGCAGTGGGTCTCGAACAGGGTAAAACTCAAGACTCGTGAGGACAAATTAGGAGTGTTAAGTGAATAAAGAATTAGTGACTGCGGTCCATAAAACTGAGATTAACGGCCGTGGGGATCGTTGTGCTGACCACATGACACTCTATCTACAAATGTTGGCACTATAATCGCCAACGGCCTCGGTATAGCTTCCTTGGGGGCTCAAGTTATGGATTTTTTTAAAAATTATGGTTCATATTTACTTGGCTAATGGTTTTAAAAGTTAAAAATACAAAAAAACTATTTAATATTTATTGGGCAATCAGCAGTCTAGACAAAGTTTATTTCCTGTACGAGCCATTCACAGACTCAGGTGCTCTGTCCATGGACTCACCAGAGGTCAAAGGTTAAAGTCTTATGGCCAGTTTCATATATCCTAGGTCACAGACAAGTAGGAAAAAGACTCTCAACCTTACGGAGGTTTAGCTGCGCTCCTTTTGCCAGCTTGAGTACTTCAACACTAGGCTTCGCTAGTGTCGCTGCTGGGTGATGATAGGACTAACTGCAGCGATCCTAGTGGTGAAGGACTCAAGCTGCCAGAAGGACCGCAACAATTTTAACCTGAAGTTCGAGTGTTGGTATATTATTTGTCTGTGGCCTAGGTACAATGTATTCACCATAGCTTTTTACCTGAATGACAGTTGAAAAATCATATGTTTAGCTTTCAGGTTGCCAACACTAGTAAAATATCACTGTTTTGTTATAAACAATAAGGTATTTTTTAATGACGTGTTATATTTTTCATTAAAAATAACGTAAATTTAAGTTTTATCACACTTATTTCCTTAACTTATTTCTTTTTAGTCAATCCGAAACAATTTTTTAAACAGATATTTTTATTTTTTAGCATCAAGTCTTACTACCCGTTCGGGTTATACGCTTATGTACTAATTAAGCTAATGGGCTAGGAATTAGGAACGTCTAATTTAGAAGAACTGAGCCCACATTAGCGTGGAAGGAGAGTTGAAAACCATTTAGGGAAAACCACCCCAGTTCAACCGACTGAGATTCGAACCCCGATCTCTCCATCATCGTCAGTCTAGCTCAACAAAAAACTAGCGCGTTAGCTAACTTCGCCAACGAGGCGAGCTAAACATAATTAAAAGTACTAATTTTTCGTTTTGGAATGTTATCTATAATGTGTAATATAGTGCATACCTTAATACCTTTTATACAGGTATTTACTTGGAAAAGAGAAAATACTTGTCCTTATATATAAAATCAAACTATGGTGTTTATTCTTAAGTGGTCCCCCCCCCTCTCCCCAACATTGGGGAGACCTAGACGCAGATGGGAGGATAACACCAGAATGAACCTGAAAGTGGTAGGATGTAGTGAGGTGGACTGGATAGAACTAGCTCAGGACAGTGATAGTTGGCGACTGGCGTACTTTGAGTGGGTGAATAAATTTGGCTCAAAATAAACATATAATATAAATTAAAGATAAATACTTTGCTATATCAATCGATTCAAATTAAGAAATGTGTTTTTACTCGTATAATATTATACTGCATAGCTGGTGTATTCGTTCTTCGCACCGGGAATCTATGAAGTAGGCCTAGCTTTGTTATTTTTTTTCTTCTCTACATAAAAATGAGAAAGCCCTCACTCACTCATCACTAAACTATCCTACTTCTTGAATAGCTAGAAGGCTGACATTTGGTATAGTTGTACATCAGAGAGTACTTACAAAAACTAAGCAAATTTCAAATTGGGAATCCGGGAATTGAAGGGGTTGGGGTATTGGGTGGGGGTTTCTATTGATTTACAAAAACCCTTAAAGGGAAGAGGGGAAATTTAACTTTGACACGCAGGTAAGGGTACTAATCCAGATAATAAAACCAGTCTTAAATTAGGAAATTTTAAGTTCAATGCTAGGAAAATGGGGGAAGGGGTCATGGTTTAAACTTGGAAAAAAAACAAAAAAACATACTCACTAATTTTAATCCTCACACTTTCCGTATAACTACAAGGGTAAAATTTGGCATAGTTGTACATCAGAAGGTACTTACAAAAACTACGAAAATTTCAAAATGAAAAGCAAGAAATGGGGGTGGGGGGATATCTAAAAATACTGTTTTTCAAATGTTATTCAGGTAAAAAGCTATGGTGAACAGGATCTACCTACTCAGACTGCTGATCTTGCCGGCAGTCTTCTGTTCTCCTGATACTCCGCAGCATGAGTCCACCAGGAGCGCTGCTAAGCAGGACCACGTGGCCAAGATGTTCATATTATATAATATTGCAAGAGTTTATCCCAACAGGAGGATGCGTCCTATAACGTAAGATAGTAGGGAGGGTTCACTAACTATGCGTTATATAACGTAAGATAGTAAGGGAGGGCTCACAAACTATGCGTTCTATAACGTAAGATAGTAAGGGAGGGTTCACAAACCATGCGTTCTATAACGTAGAATATCAAGAGAGGGTTCACAAACTATGCTTTCTATAACGTAGAATAGCAAGGTATGGTTCACAAACTATGCTTTCTATAACGTAGAATAACAAGGTAGGGTTCACAAACTATGCTTTCTATAACGTAGAATAGCAAGGGAGGGTTCACAAACTATGCTTTCTATAACGTAGAATAGCAAGGGAGGGTTCACAAACTATACTTTCCATAACGTAGAATATCAAGGTAGGGTTCACAAACTATGCTTTCTATTACGTAGAATAGCAAGGTAGGGTTCACAAACTATGCTTTCTATAACGTAGAATAGCAAGGTAGGGTTCACAAACTATGCATTCTATAACGTAGAATAGCAAGGGAGGGTTCACAAACTATGCGTTTTATAACGTAAGATAACGAAGGGAGAGTTCACAAACTATGTGGTCTATAATATAACATTGGGCGTTAGAATGGCTTCACAAACTATAATGTAAAATAGCAAGGGTTGGTTCACAAACTATTTGCTCTATAACGCAACATAAGATAACTATGGCGGTTTCCCAAGCTATGTTCTCTATAGCGCAACTCAGGATACTATGGCGGCGTCACAAAATATGCGCTCTATAACGTAATATTGTTTAGTATGGCGGGTCCACAAACTTCGCTCTATAATGGAGCATTGTTCGTTATGGCGGGTTGACAAACTATGTTTTCTACAACGTAACAACTTCAATGTTGATTGTTTCCTTAGCACGAATGTTCCGTAGTAAAATAGAACATAGCTCATATCCTAGTTTTCTCTTCTGCTCTTCACATATATATGATGACTACACTCGCATATAAATGACCACAAGATGACTTCCCTCAGTTCCCTCTAACAAGCACACATACAAAACACAATCACACGACAGCCAGTTTGGTTATGTTTGGCCACACGATTTTTATTCGTCGGTTAAAAGAGCCAATTAAAGCATATCTATCTAAACAAAAATACACACTCTATCAATTAAAATCCTTTTATATGTAAAAAAAACCACCTGGTTTTATGGAAGCTATAAAAATTCCCAACTAGATTATTTTCTTAGAAACGCTACAACTAAATATGTCTATGACAGCTTTCACGAGATAAGACGTTCGTTCATTGTTCGTGCCCGGGACAGACAACTTGGAAACACATGTGTGGTTCAAATAATTCAAAACGTGTTTATCTTAAATAAATTCACAACTTAATTAGATACAAGAACTAGAATTCATTGATATAAATTACTTTAGGATAACTGAATTGAGTGATGGTAATTGAAATTAAATGTAAAGATGTAATTCAAATTAACTTATTTGCGATCAATCAATTAATAACAATCCTACAATTAATTAAAGCCATATTATATTTGTATGTACGTGCAATAATATATTTAGCTGAAAGATCGAAAAAAAAAAAAAATGGACTCAAACGTTTATAATTGAAAATGTGCAACTATTTCGCATGGTAGAAATACATATCTTTAATTACTCTATTAACCTGAAGCATCTGTCTGTGACAGTGAAAGTTTTTCTTTGAAACTGTGTTTTATTCAAACAATTTCTATTCCAGAATAACTAAGGTAAGTGTGCTGCCTATTCCCCTAATTAAAAACATTATCTAAGAGCTTAGTGATCTATTCCAAACTATATCTTTAACTAGCAAATTCACACTTTTCTGTCAACAAACGCGTTTCGTTTGGTGTTTTTATAAGTGAAGAATACAAGGGAAAAGGGGGGGGGGGGTACAATTTTACTCCGAATATAGTCAGTATTGCCATCTATTAGACAGTCATGAAACCATTCTAACAAATTTTAGATTATGGTTAAAAGAGGTATCTGTCATATTTAAATTAATTTAAAAACTAAATCGTTTCCGGGTTCTTGTGAGGTTTGAGATATAAAAGTATTTCCTGGAGTCCTTGTAGTGGAGGCTCGTGTATAGGCACTGCGGAACTGCAGCAATATTATCGATAACATTTAATATAGTGATTCCTTTTTTCTTTAACTCTTTATTTATTTTTGTAGTACAATATATATTCCTTAAGCTTAGTGTCAGTACTTCAGTAGCCATCCTCAAGTTTATGAAAACAA
This sequence comes from Timema monikensis, assembly GCA_902151445.1. NCBI lineage: Eukaryota > Metazoa > Arthropoda > Insecta > Phasmatodea > Timematidae > Timema > Timema monikensis. Next base: position 49,046 of record CABFVZ010000542.1, read on the forward strand.
CACAAAGATCTTTGTATGGAACTGTGCGCTTCACAGTGCCAGCGACGTGGTGTTTGACTACTGTGCGCATGCGCACATAGGAGAGGTGTGGGGAGTAAGGTGGGACTGCCAGGTATAGAGAGCACTGTTGCTCTCGCAGTGCCTCCTCTGGCGTGATGGTGGAAGGAAGTTTTTTTTTACTCAGCGTGTGTTGTGCTTAAAAACCGTGTATCATATTCTTGAATGTGATAAAGTGTATAAGAGTGTAGAATTAGATTATTATTCTGCTTCCAGCTATTCTATTTGATTCATTTTTTTCGGTTCTTTTATTTAACAGAAAGACTAAATGCACTTGAAGTACTTTCAATGGAGAAAAATTTCCTCAATTTTCATCCCGAGATCAAGGAGAAAATTGTTGAACTTTTTCGCAAATTAAAACAAGAAGAATGGATTTCATTTTTAAATGAATATATCAAGCTTGAACTGTAACAATTTAAATTAAAGTAAGTAAAAAAAAAATATTTTTTTTGTTCAGATTTTATCAAGTTCCCTGAATAAATGTTCTTTTTATAATTTTTTTTTTCCTTTTACACAATTTTAAAACAAAGGTTAAACATTTTCTGGAGCAGCACCCCCACTAATTTTAGCTACAAGCCGCCACTGGGTCCTTGTGAGCCTTGATATATAAAAGTGTTTGTTCTGGAAAATGTGTGGTGTGACTTCCTCCTTTTTCCCCTGTAACCTTTTATATGTTATATTATTATAACAAGTGATTGATATTAGTGACAGTCTAGTCAAGTCCTCTAGTCCGACAACTTAACTCAGTCGGTAGCGTATCTGACTCTTGATAATAAGTGTCCCGTGTTCAATTCTTGGCATGTCCGGAAAATTTATCATTAGTGAAATGTGGGCCGGGTGTTGTGTCTGTTCTAGATTTAAGTTAGTTATTAAATCGTGCGAGACCGCCTCTATAGACTGACGGTCAAACGGGGTCAAATTCAATCTCGAGAGGACAAATGAGGAGCTACTCGGATAAAGAAGTGGCGGCTACGGTCCAGAAAACTGAGATTGTTCATAGTGCTGACCACATGACACACATTAGTTGGTGCTATCTTCGCCAACAGACGGCGGCCGCTTGGTCGAGTACGGGCTAACGCAATGGAGTATTATTAAGACATGTCCTAGTAAAATCAGTAGGTTCAGAACGTAAATACCCGGAAAGAAATAATTAATCTCATCCAATAGAATGATAGCAAGATTTCAAATTAAGGCGGTCTTGTGCTCATTTTGGGGACTTTTACTAAAATAAGACTATTTCTTTTATTATTTGGGGTATTTAAGTTCTCTTTCTGAACCGACTGATTATCTCGGCGCACGAGAATTTCTATGAGCGATAGCGGAAGGGGCTACCGATTTTGCCGGTAAAGATATTTTCACTTATCTTTCAGGATTATTTTACATACTACAATCGACACGGGACCGACGGCTTTACTTCCCATCTGAATAAATTTTTGTTACAGATTGTTATCGCTCAACAAGAATCTGTCGACCCCGGTTGGGTTTGAACCCACGACCATCGGGTCCGGAGGCGAGCGCTTTACCCCAAGACCATTCCTTTTTATGCCATGACCCGGCCGCGCCTTGTACCGTCAGAAGTTCCTGACCCGATTAGAACGACTTATCAGATTCGCGCTAGTTCCAGCGTTACCTGATAGAGAGGGTAGTATTATATCGCTAGAAGGAGACAATTCCTCTCTAATAATGATTATTATTTTTATTAGCACCGCGTCTTACTACCCGTTCGGGTTATACGCACTTACGCTAATGTGTTGGTAGGGTGATTGCGAGATTAAATGGAGGACTTACAGTTTAACGTGGAATCCGAACCACGGTGGAGGCCTGGCATTCCCAACATTCACAAGATGTCTTGTCAGAGGTGAAGGAAGGGTTTGGTAATCAGATAAATCTGTGCCGGGACCGAGGATTGAACCCCGGCCGCCAGCACAGAAGTCTGACACCTTACCCCTAGACCACCAGGTCACCCCTCTCTAATAAAGAGAACAGTACGTTATAAAGATGAAAAAAATTCAAGACCAAAACAATAATTTTGTGTAAAGTATGACTATTACTAGAGTTATTTAATAATTTATGATTTTTGTTTCAATGTCCTACTTTAAAAAAAAATCGTCGAATACAACGTAAATACATTCAGATGGGAGACCCTATCTTGACTTGCCGTGACGTCACATTTAGCAGGCTAGAAACGTGACTTAAACGCTGAGTAAAATATGAACGAGTGCTTATTTTAGGAAGTAGACTATACTAGACTGCCGATAGCGGTGAGATCAAGGTTCAAATCTCGGTTGGGTGTACTGAGGATGGTTTTTCCAAAATGACTTTCCACTCTCTTTACGCAAATTCGGGTATACTTCCTCTAAATATAACCTTCCTAATCCCTAAAACCACGATGGCTTATAACCCGAACGGATAGTAAGAGGCGGTGCAATTAAAAAAATATATATATATATTAGTCAAAATCTGAGCGTCACATAAGAGCGATAATTTTGACAATGTTAATTGATTATTAATACTTAGTATTTTTAGAGATACCGTGTTTAGAAATAACATTTCTTTTAATGGCAGCACAATCAATGAACGAGATAAGAACAAGTTTTTCTAAGAATTGATACTGTTCCATGTTCTCTGTCGTTTAAAAAAATAATAAACCACGTACCTTACTCGCCGAGTTATTCAACGTACAGTAGACCCATGTCTTCTTTAGTGCCGACAGCTCTGAAAAGTTACCAGACCAAATTATGTATCCCAACGCCGAACCATATGATCTGCAAAAACATGTTTAGCAGCTTTCACGTTTGACAGTCAAAATTTAGGTATGTACCTAAATGTTGGCTGTCAGAAGTCAGCTGTGAGCTGTCAGTCAGCACCAAAGAAGCCACGGGGCTACTGTACATTCTTGAAATTGCTGCTATTATTATTATTACTATTTAGCACCGCGTCTTACTACCCGTTTGGGCTATACACCTTTTTATCAATTACTAATGTGAGAGATTAGTAAGGTTGAATTTAAAGAAAGTGCACCCGCCTTTATTTGTAAGGCAAATGGAAAAATCACCCTCAGTGCACCCAACCGGAATCGATACCCGACCTCCCTGTCTTCGGTAGTCTTGTCTAACATGAGAGTAGCGCCTTAGACCACGCGGCCAACGAAGCAGGTTTTGTTCCCTGTTAATAACAGTGTAATGCTATTAATGATTATACACACCCACAACCTATAAAATAACTTAATTATAGAATATACAAAACAACCAGTTCCCTGGACATTAATCCATCACTGTAAAATGGGAAGGAACTTTCACTTGGTCGATCCCGGGACTTTTATATCTCTAAGACCCGCCTCTGTGGCGTAGTTGGCTAACGCGCTTGTCGTGTTGAGCTCGACTGCTGAGGACGGGGAGATCGAGGTTCGAATCTCGGTCGGGTGAACTGGGGGTGGTTTTTCCTAAATGGTTTTCCACTCTACTTCCACGCAAATGCGGGTTCACTTCCTCTAATGAAACCTTCCCAATTCCTAATCCATTAGTGTAATTAGTACTTAAAGCGTATAACCCGAACGGTTAGTAAGACGCGGTGCTAAATATTATTATTATATTTCTAAGCAGACGTGCTAACAACCGAGCTAAGGTGCCAGCAAACATGGTTTAAACCAACAGCTTGGAACACGAGGGGCCATCCTTAAATTACGACCTTTCCCACGATTGTCAACCCCCCGTCCTTTCGTAAGGGCTTGCTAGATTTTCCAACCCCCCTTCCTACTTTTTGTTTTGTTTTGAGATTTAATACATTAAATTATTTTAATCCTTCAATTATTTTTATTACTATCAAACCGGAAAGTCAGTTTTCATGTTTATTGTAAATTAACTATCGACGAGTAAAATATTAACTCTATAGTTCAATTATCTCTATAAAACAGTGAGAATTAGTAATTAATGTAAAGTTAATCAATGAATGAAAATGAAACATTTTAGAATTTTCTTTTTTTTTATGTTTTACCATAAACATTAATAAAAAGCCTTAATCTTGATTCACACGTTCACTGAATCTAGAATTGTAATCTCCTAAAGTGGCGCAGCAATTCACTCGCTGTATTTTGACCCATGATGCATTGCAACACTAACTTAAAACAGCTGATTAACAACAGAGAGACATATTTTAGACTCCAAAGGAATGGATGGATCTCGAAGAAGGGAAATATTGGTGTTCACCTAGGACCGTAACTTACTCCTGCCCAACTCTAGAAGTTCTAACTAGTCCACCACAAGTATGGAGGACCTTGGTTCAACTCAAGGTCGTGTTGACTAAGGTAATACTTTCACACAAGTGCATCTTGTTATTCTATAATATTTGAACAAGTGTTCCGAGTGTGTTGAGATGTGATAGTGATGTAAGGGTGGTTTCTGTCACCAAGCCCGTTATTATTGTGACTTACCAAATGATCTATTCCAACATAATTAATATTATATTTATCTTAAAATAATTAAGTTACTATCACAAAGCTTTGTGATTGTTGAATCTGGAATTTTACTTTCTAATCAAAGTGAAGTCAAAGTTTTCAAAGCTTTCCACACCCTTATATTTCGAGAACATTTTTGACGGTTGTAAAATGTTGCATAGTTTTTTAATTTTATTCATGTGGCTCCATCTTGTGTAAAATGAGTGACAGTCGCAGGTTAGAGTCAGGTAATCTAAGAAATGAACAGATTATAGTTAAAACACTTTATGTCCATACAATTTTACAGTGTGTAATATTTTTATCCAAAATTAAACGTTTTTTAAACAATCAAACTTCAACTCATCTTTGGAAATATCTCATGTTATTTGATGTGACTTTGAATTGAAAAAATGGACTTTCACATCTCTATTGAAATCCAAATAGTTGTTGAACTAGTTTTTATTCCCTCTATACAATGTAAAATAGTTGTACATGTGACAGAAAATGAGGCCAGTTAATGTTAGCTGTCCCTATAAGTCTCTTAAACAGCAACCATCCCATGCAAACAATAGGCTTGGAAAACTCTACCAAGGCAGAACTACCCATCTTATGAGAAACTATCACATTATAAATATATCACAAGGTACACCTGCATCAAATTACAGTTGTCTTATCCCTACCAGGATAACTAATTAATTATAGCTTGTAAAATATAAACAATATAAACACTTTCACACCATGTGCCTAGTCAGTTATAAAACCATCGGCCCCACGTTGGGCACCATTTCTAACTAGTTCAACTTCTCCTCTAGATCTTGTCCACAGCAGCCAGTGGGTTCGGTAGATCTTCTCGGGGTTAATTAATAATGGTGGGGTGGAGAACATAGTCGAATAAAGAGATTTAATTTCATGAGGTTGATTCGAAGGTTTTATTTTGGAGAAACGTTAACATTAACAGACATTTTATTAAATTTAAAACACTAGTTACATATGAAAAGAAAAAGGTTAGTTAATTCTTGAAGCTAAATATATTGTTAATGGTGTGATAGTTTAGTCACATAGTGGTCTATCTTTTCTTCCACCCGTCTCTTAATACCCTAAAGCCAACACGAAAAGAACGACTATTCATTTAGTACCTCTTAATATGTCTTTCTAGCTCGCGGGCTAATCAGCATCTTGCATCTAACGCTTCCCTTCTTAGTATTATCAAAAACAGACACTACCATCTAATGTGCTGATTGGCTAGTGGTTCACGCCAAACCTCCCCTTTCCCCTGTGAAACCACACGTGCATCTCACAGCTTCCGAGTACAAATAAAATAAATCAGCACGATGCTTAGAAATTAAAGGTAAACGTAATAAATTTAGATTACACTATAATTTCTACAAAGACTTTACATGGATGAAAACTACTAGATTTAAAAGTTAAAGGCCTAAAAATGAAGTTAATGAATTTAAATTTAAAACATATATTGCTTACAACTTTGATTATGATTTCAACAGCTTATAATTAATATAAAACCCCACACTTTCTTATAATTAAACTGACTAATTTAGTAATATAGAGATTAACTTAGGCCTAGAAAAGAATAATACATTGAGAATACTGAAGGCTATTTATTAAAATTGGCATGATTGGAAAACAATTATGTACTATAATTGTAGTATTCTCAGTATCTCGATAATGTTAACATGATTTCAAATAAACTTAAGGGGGGATGGTGGGTGGGAGATTTTGTAAAACGATATATAATATGTTATTAAATGTATTTGAATATTATAAATACTGGGCACTTGCAAGCCTATTACAACCACAGTGATGACCAAGAGACAAGGGCCTAAGACCCTGACCACTTTACACACATCACCCTAATAAAAACTATCTCATAAAGTAGGAAAAGGCCTACCAACTGAATATGTAGCACTTAAGACCTTCAGTTGGCAAGTCTCTCACCTTTAGTGACTTGCCGTTAGCAGCCTTTTTATTTAGTTTACAGATGTGTAGTATTTTGTAAGATGTGGTTAGATGTTATAGACAAATGTGTGGCAAAGAGAAACATTAAGTGTTTTAAGAATAGCATGACTTGGTGTATGGATGTTGTTGAAGCAAAGGGAGTATGCAAGGACAGGGAAGTGTGGAGAAAGTTAGTGAAGATGAATTAAGCAAGGAGGAGTTGTTTTTTGAGCTATATGCAGGTTTCTTGCCGGCCCTGTAAGGGAACAGTGTGATTAGGTATGTGTGTATGTATTTTTACATTTTATAAGTATCCAAAGCATACTCAAGATGATAATAAAAATTCAATAAATTATAAAAAGTGTATATGTTAATAATTAATAATGGGCAGCAATTACATTGCTATCTATCCATGGTCCTGACCAATGTCTTATAGCAAAATACCATCACTTGGATAGATATTTCTTGTGTTCCAGGAAGAGCCGCTCCATCCAGTCAGACTGAAATAAATATACAAACTATTAATATTTGTTTTTTTGGCCATAGTCAATTTAAACATGACAAAGAGTTAGGAGAGAGGGGGGAAAATTCAAACTAAATAACATAGAGAATTATTTGAGGATTAAAGAATTTTTCAATACACTAATATTCATTCAAGATTTAAGGATTTAAAAAAGTTTCAAATTCAAAATTTATAAAGTGTAAATTGTATTGAGCCAAAATTAGGTAACTACCTAAAAATGTGGTAATTTTACTAGGAGAAAAAAAAATACTAGCATAAAAATTCAATCTCAGTAAGTCAACTTCTTAATAATATTACACTTGGCTTATTTTCTAAACTAAATCAATCTCTAATAAAACTTCAATCATCATATTTAAAATACAAAGTACCGTCGGGGATCAAAAAAAGTCTGTCATTAAGAGGTGTCCGTTATTTGGAAAAATATATATTTTTTAAATCATACTTCTTGAACACAGTTAAATCTATATGAAATAATACAATCGAAGCAACAAAGTGAAAAGCCACTTAACTCAAATTGTTCACCAGAGCGATTTTTAACTTTTGAAAATTCTATTATTATTATTATTATTATTATTATATTATTATTACTGATTTAATAGTATTCATATTAAGTTATAATACAATTAAATATGTTATCTCCCTACTCTACCAATAAAATTACTTAAAACATTTTGCTAAATTGATAAATTTGGTACTTTTAATGCATAGGATCCATTTTTATGTGGCTTGTCATAAATAATTTAGCAACTTTTTAAAACTTTGATAAACACAGTATTTCATGAAAATGAAATATTTATTGTTGTTAATACATTAACCAATTATTTTACTTAATGGTACTCAAACATTTCTTTTGTTACATTTATTTCAGTACTATAAGAAACAAGATTAACTTTATTTTTATGTTCAGTTAAACTACTAAATTGCTGAACTATTACTAATTATTATCTCAATATCATTTTCATCAACTTCAACAGTGGGAACTAGCCCATTGAAATAATCATAGAGTATTGGTGGAATGAAAGGCAGAATGCTCTTCACATCTTGAAGTTTCTTCAACGGGTGTACTAAAAATTCTGGTATTCAACAGACTTCATGACAAAGACGGCTCATTATCAGCCCATCGGGCGCCAACGATTTTCATTTACGTTTTATGTTTATGTATTCTGTGTAGTGCTAGTACTAGAGAGCCCCTCGACCTGGTGTCTACTTATAATATTCTATGTGATTCTTGCTTTTATGTTTATATGTATATGGATGTTTACAAAAATAAAATTCCTTGCAAACAAAACAAGCAAACTATTTAAAACTATCCATTGTTTATTTGAATTTTAAAAAATAAATTAAAAATCCAACTATAACAATCTGTCTTAACATTTAGTATTTACTGTATACTGTAATTACTATAAATACACACTTAACTTATTTCACAAAAATTTTTAATCATACCTTTTTACACATGTATTTTTTTTAAATTTTATTTATTATAAAAATTTAATGATAACCTTGTAGTTGTGGGTGGGCCCCCTTTGTCTTCTGGTAACCAATATTTTTAGACCTAGTCCGCCACTGTAACTATCTCAGCTAAAATATGTTGGTTGTAGTTACAATGCTGTATTATCCTTTTTACTAATCTGTAACTTATTATTGATTTATTCCTTGGAAATTCATCATTTTAAAATTTGCCACACATTTTCTATCGAGTTCAAGTTAGGAAAGTTGCCTGACCCATTATTTTAAATAATATAATTTGCAATACTATTTTAAGGCAACAATGTTATTAATTACTTCGAATGTGTCTGATTAAAAATGGTTGAAATTTATTAATGGAAGAAGGTACTGAAAAGGTGAATAGAAACATATAATGGGAAATGAACAAAATATGGGTTTTACAATGAAAGCCTCTTGAAGAAAATAGATTGTTTTCACCCAATCTCCCAACCTAGGTTTCATTCTACCAGAACTAATCAGGAGGGAGTATGAAACACACAACACAACTTCCTAAAAGAGGAAACCAAAAAACACAAAAGGGAGAAAAATTGTTGAATTGTAATGCATATGTTAATAAAACATATAATAAATAAGGGAAAATGTATCTCTCCATTATTTGAGGGGTGAGCTAATAACCGTACAGGGATTGTATAGATACATTATATTTATTCTTTTGTTCATAATTTTCCCCCAAAATTCGGATTCAAATTTCAAGATTTGTAAGTAAATTAAGACTTTGATTCGTAAAATAGTATATTCAACCAAACTCTGGTATTTATTGAGTCCAAGTTTGACTTGGGAGCTTTCTGAGCTCACTCAAGCTTGATTTTGACTGAATAATATCAAGAGATTCCCTGCCCCCTGGTTCTTGCTGTGTCTATGTTACTAACGCCGGGTGCTAGAATTCTACAGCCTCCTTCTAGACCATATTTCTCTTCAAGTCCCAGTCAAATGGGTTTAAATATGAACAATATCGGGTATGGTAAGAACTCAAGAACTTCTTTCTTTATTTGCCATGAGATTTATTTTTAAAAGCTGAACCAAGCTACCTTTAGGTTTAAAATATGACCTCAGAAGGGAAGCGAGTCTCTAAACTCAACAAACCAGCAGGTTTATTGGTAAGACTCAAGCCTCACCTAATTTCATCATTGGCCGACTACGTGGTGCGTCTCAGATTGAAAACTTGACCATCATGTGAGGTCACACAAGGTGATATTCAGCAGAGTTCATCATCACAGACAATTTCAAATACACTAACACATTTTTAAAGTATATACACAAGGACATGCAGGGTTTCAGATTTCAGGCGAAGTATGTCTACTGTTTTAATCTATTTTTAGGTTTTTCAAAAACAGGAGGTAGCGTGATTTGTGTCCATTGTTTTGCCACATTATGATTAATGTTTTACAGTTTCGGATTTATCTCGTAAAAATGGCATGCGCCATAGGCCAAAACTACATGACCCTATATATAACTCTGGTCACATGATCACAGTGTGTTGTACCCTCCGCTAGCCCCCTTTTTTTTGCGAATAATTTCAGTTTTAGGAAATTTTGGGGTAACTACAGCACTTTATTAATTAGTAGGGTGTGTGTAAAGTCAATTTTTTCATACCTGAATCTAATATAATATATGAAATATTCTCAAAAACAAATCCAAATTTAAATATTTTTTGTTGTTTTAAGCTTGAAAATATATTATAGCACTAGGGGTGTGCAAAGCTTGGCTTGGCTTGTTGGAGTCGCAAGTGACTAAAGAGACACTATTTGGAGTCACGAGTGACTGAAGAGACACTATTTGGAGTCACGAGTGACTAACGAGACACTATTTGTAGTCACGAGTAAATAAAAAGACTATGGTTGGAGTGGGCTACGTAGGCCTAGATGTCAGCTTAAAAAGCACATATAAATACCTATTCAGCGTTTCTGATTTTCATTTCCTCCAAACCTTTTCATGACGTGCGTCAAGAAGCGGCTGTATAAAGGGGCCCTTAAGTACATTCCAAATTCAAATTATAATAATAACGTCCAAAAAAACTCAAAACACATATTAGATTACACCAAGCTCTAAGTACAGCGCATAGAATAGTACAAAATTGAAATTAACACTCAACCAGGGTCGCCACTTTCCAGACTAATTCGAAAGAAATTCCCAAACCAACTTCAAAATACTCTTTTTTAACTATATTTAATCATACATAATTGATTAAACATTATAAAAACTATAAATACAACTTCAATGAATTTACAAGAATGGTTATTGAAAGTGGATTGGAGGTTAAAATAAGAAGACGACGCTCATGACTACTCTATAAGAAAAAGTTGGATAGCAGCTTATCTACAGTTCTGTGGATTTAATATTAAATAAGAACTATTCACTTTGTAATTCTGTTTTTGTTTCACTTGACGTTGATGAATAGCCCTTAACATATGGTCCAGTTTTTGTATAGATATCTTCCAACACACATCCAAATTATCACATCCCTGCCCGGCCAACCATTCATTCTACCATTACATTTTTCTTTAATAATTTTACGATTTCTATCTATTTTCCTCTCCACTTAACTATTCGTCGGTAACGTATACAGAAAATATCTTCTCCTTAAAAAATTATTATGTTTCCCTCTGATAATAAATATGTTTCACAAAAAATTTAAAAAGATTTGTATGTAGAATATCACATGTTATTTTCTTATCTAATACATTCGAAATGTTTGAAGTAATTCTTAATGTACCACAAGATTATACGCACTGTAGGGAAAATTAGTAGAGCAACGCGATGAAAATAGTGAGGATAACAAAGTTATATGTGACAAGAGTTTGTCAGATTCTTGGGAGAGACTTCAATAATTCGGTCACCAACAAAGGAAAACATTTAATCTCACGAGCAGCGTTACGGATGGACGGTAATGGATCCCCCAACAGGAGGATGGGTCTATGCCAACGGTTGTCGCCGGTAAGATATTTAAATACGGGAGATAGCCCCATCGACCAAATGGGACAAACGGGTCGCCATGGAGGTGACTCGGCTGATTATTATTTCGGATCCAACGAAGATGAAACGCCTCACCGTCCCAGCACTGTTGAAGATGAGGTACACGTTAAAAATCTATTGAGAGAAATCTTGACTTACAGAGAGAGTAATGTCAGCAATTGGATTATAGAGGTAAGTTATGGATATTATTTTTGGTTGATTTTATTGTTTTTAAATATATCGATGAGACGCGAAACTTGACTGGTTTTCATAAGTGTCAGCTCTGGACTGTCAGTTACTATCTTGTGTCTGACACATGGCAAGGTGAAATGTCTAACCTCTTGTCTGTTATTGTCTTGTGTCTGACACATGGCAAGGTGAAATGTCTAACCTCTTTTCTGTTATTGTCTTGTGTCTGACACATGGCAAGGTGAAATGTCTAACATCTTGTCTGTTATTGTCTTGTGTCTTGACACAGAGCAAAGTAAAGCGTCTGAGCACTGCATACAAGTGTCTTTTGAAACCTCACAAGGAAGGATTCTTGAAGGAGCTCTCTCGCAACCATGCTGTGGATCATCACCAGGTGCAGGCCACCGCGAGAACCCTCATTGGCTTGGAGGTTAGAAATACTCTTATTGGTACACGGCGTCTTGATGTTTTTACAAGAACTTGATAGTCCAGGTATGATAAAGTCATCTTCCTAATAGCCATCATACATTTCTTATATTGTACTACCCGCCTTGGTGGCGTAGTTGACTAACGCGCTTGTCGTGTTGAGCTCGACTGCTGAGGACGAGGAGATCGAGGTTCGAATCTTGGTCGGGTGAACTGGGGGTGGTTTTTCCTAAATGGTTTTCCACTCTCCCTCCACGCAAATGCGGGTTCACTTCCTCTTAATTCAACCTTCCCAATTCCTAATCCATTAGCGTACTTAAGCGTATAACCCGAACGGGTAGTAAGACACAGTGCTAAATATTATTATTATATTATATTGTACTGGTGGTATAATGTTCCTCTTAAGTGTAAAGCTCAAATGGGTAGTAAGACGTGCTGTAAATAACGGTCCTCTAAAGACCCCCAGTCAGCTAGACTATGATCTTGGCACAGCACCACACCTAAGCTATCACTTTCTCTAGGATAGCCTTGACGAACGTCAAGTATTGAAGGTGGAAGGGAGACTAATGATGCATTTGACACCACAGTACTCCTGGCTGTTCATCCACCTCGGCCGATTGGAGAGAGGCGTCAAGTTTCTGGTTGACATGAGGACTGACGTTTTGGTGAGAGTCTCGCAAGCCTTAGTTTCACTCCGAACTGACGATTGACAAGCCTGCAGTAATGTGTTTATCCATCTTGGGTTTCACACAAAGGGTTGAGGGCTCTTTCCCAACTGGCTGCACGTAGTAGGGTTAGTTCATAAGCTTGTTTACCATTCACTTTCCAGATGAGTGCCCATCCTCCTGTCAAACACTTTGTGTAGTCTCTATCAGGGCTACTGCCATTGTATTTTAAAAACCTTCATCTTAGCATAAAACAATCATATTAAACTTAATGATTTAAAACAAAAATATAGTTTAAGACATAGGCAGTTTAACTGTGACTATTTCTTAAATGATATGCATTGTGTGTTTTGGAACAAACAACTTTCGATCTCTACCGATTTGGTCCAGTTAGGTTTATTAAAATACACTGAAACTCCCCACAACCTTTTTTGTTCATCATTAAACCGACCAAATTTATAAGAAGAAGGGAACATTTATCACCTTTGCCATGTTGCGTGTTTCCTCCACTATGTCACCCTATTCCACACTGCTTCCATTCCACCATGTCGTGTTCCTTCCTACATGCTGCTTCCCCTCCACCATGCCACATCACCTCCTACATGTCGTGCCACCTCCATCATGTCACATCACGTCACGTCACCTACACCATGTCACATACCCTACATCATGTCATGTCTCCTTTTATGTAACGGCAGGAGCTGATATCAGAGCTGGACTCTAAGGATCCTCACCTACTACCCTTGCAACAGCTCAACTTCACGTTGCGGGAAACTCTGTCCCTCTGGTTCTCTGTTGGGTTCCTCAACTTGGAGCGAGTCACTTGGAGGTCTCCCTGCGAGATGTTGCAGAAGGTTAGTTTCAGGACCATACAACTTCCTACTTAACCTAGGACAACATCACTTATCCACCCCATCCAGGAGCTTATCTCGCTGCAAAGCTGACAGTTGCTAAGTAAAGTTGTTGTAATGAAACCTTGTCTTTGCTTCAGATCTCCGAGTACGAGGCGGTCCACCCTGTCCGTAACTGGACAGACCTCAAGAGGAGGGTGGGTCCATATCGTCGATGTTTTGTCTACACCCACAGCAGCATGCCAGATGAACCGCTGGTTGTACTTCACACGGCGCTCAGTGACGATATTGTTGGCAGCATGAGTGGGATTGTATCTGCTGCTTCTCGTATGTCAGGTAGGATACTGGCACTTAGGCCGAGGATCGCTGTAGCCACATTCCTTGTCACTTGAAGGGTCCTTTCATTACCCATGTCTGATATTTGGTTGTGCAAATGATATCTCTTACACAGATTAACCAAGGTTATGCAGAGCATTGAAATATCCACTTAGCTTTGGAATATTGACTTTGCTTCAAATTATCAACTTAACCTCTAAATATCGACTTAGCCTCAAATTTTGACCTACTTGAATTAGCTTTAAATATTGACTTAGCTTTGAATTATTGACTTAGCTTAGAATTATTGACTTATCCTTGAAATTTCAATATCTTTGGAGTATCAACTTATCCTTGAAATATCGACAGTCTTGTAGTATATTACAAATAACTTACGCAATTAAGTATTTTTAAGTGAATTTAGTGCATACAAGTTAAATAAAGAAGAACAAAATGATATCAAAAGATATTCAAACTTAATTTGGCTTCAAGAATACCAATACAGTTGAGTCTCGGAAACTCGTACTAATGTGGACTGAGATGTTGTCGAGTTATTGAAACGTTGAGTTTTAAAAATGAGCTTGTACAAGACGCATGTTTACTATGTCATGTTTACTAAACCAGGATGAATCACAATACTGTATCGAATATTATATGTATGTCTGTATTGTACTGTACTGTACTGTAGTTTTGTACGTTACATTAACAGTAATATACATACAGTACAGTACAATATATTACGTGTTAATATAATGGTGTGTACAAATACGTGTAATATACAGAAATGCAGTACAGTACTGTATATATAATATTGTATTGATTCGAATAACACGTTACTGAATTGTAAAACTAACAAACACAGCACTTGTAAAAACACCACAGCACGACTGTTACACTCGAGTTACAAAAACTAACTGAGAGGTTATACAGTTGAATGATCTTGGATTGTGATGACTGATGCCAACACCTGTGTGCACACGCGTATGTCGAGTTCCCGAGACTCTACTGTACTTAATATATTTGATCTGGGTTCGCTTTGAATTGAAAAAGTAAGACTTTGTAAACACCTACTATAAGCCCCCCCAAGAATTTAGAATTATTATTAGACCAAGTTCAAACACCTTTATTTCTCACATCTCATAGAAAGGTCAGTCAACGAACAAACCAGTTATTCCGCCTCTGTTCTCCTCCCCCACAAAAGATAAATATAGAAAGTTGACTAGAACTATAACTTTTTTTAAAAGTTGATATAATAAAGGTCCATTCCTTTCTTATAATGTTTCCAGTTGACTTGACAGCTAAATCTGACGTCATCAACTCGGAAGAAGAGAATCCTTCGTTGGTGAAGGCAGCCATCTTCTATTCCATCAGCTCTACACAGAAGGGCTTGCAGGTGAGTTTAGATATAGCAACCTCCCACTTTGACACAGAAACATAACTTTTTTTTAGTTTTCCAAGCCGGTGCGAAGATCCAATATTTGAATAATTTAAATTTTTAAAGCATTTAACAAAAAATCATTAAATTATATTATTTTTCTCTCTGAGCTTAAACCATGTTTATAACTATATTGCAATCTTTTCCCACAAGGGAATAGAACTAGGGAACTACCTGATCAAGAGGGTGGTAAGAGAACTACAGGCAGAGTTCCCTTTGGTGAACCAGTTTTCAACGCTCTCACCCATACCAACATTCAGACTCTACCTGGTCGACAGGCTCAAGGCTGCAGAGAGAGGTGAGTATATTTTTACACTTAAAAACCCTCTGCCAGTAAGCACCAGGACTTCCAGTTAAAACCCCATGCCAGCAAGTACCAGTGCCTCCAGTTAAAACCCCATGCCAGCAAGTACCGGTGCCTTCAGTTACTACCCTGTGCCAGCAAGCACCGGCACCTATAGTTAATACCCTGTGCCAGCAAGCATTGGTGCCTCCAGTTAAAACCCTGGGCCATCAATTACCGGCACCCCCAGTTAATACCCTGTGCCAGCAAGCACCGGCACCTTTAGTTAACTAGTGTCAGTGCTTGTTGGCAAAGGGTATTAAGTCTTGTCATGTTCTTCAGGGGAGATGGAGCTGTTGACATCCAATGAGCTGGACCAATTGAGACTCTTCCTGTCACCAGACAATCTCTGGTCAGAGTTAAGGAAGATGCTACACACCAACAGTTGGGTGGGAGAAGCGGGACTGATGTCAGCCTTAGAGGGGCCCCTAATGAGGTTGTGTGCCAGGTACCTCTATCTTGAAAAGCGAAGGGGGTACACTCTAGACAGTGTAGGTAAGTCATGACTAATTTTATAAATTAACACATTGTATTGGAAACAAAGTCTCCGGATATATATTGATTCTTGTTATTACCGGCAGCAAACTTCCACCTGCGTAATGGGGCTGTGATGTGGCGACTGAACTGGCGAGCAGACCTGACACCCCGAGGCCTTGGCAACTCTTGTGGCATCATGGTCAACTACAGGTGGGTAAATTCCAAGGACAGTGTTCATTGCTCTGAGACCAGCATCACTGGAGATCAGGGTCATAATCTCAGTCTGGTGGTTTTCACACAACCCCCACGCAAATGCAGTATATTTAATTTTAAATCCTATCTTCCTTGTCCCTGTAAAATAAGCATAATTAATGTTTGTGTAGGTGACCTGGTGGTCTAGGGGTAAGGTGTCAGACTTCTATGCTGGCGGCCGGGGTTCAATCCTCGGTCCCGGCAAAGATTTATCTGATTACCAAACCCTTCCTTCACCTCTGACAAGACATCTTGTGAATGTGGGGAATGCCAGGCCTCCACCGTGGTTCGGATTCCACGTTAAACTGTAGGTCCTTCATTTCATCTCACAATCACCCTACCATTACACATTAGCGTAAGTGCGTATAACCCGAA
>CABFVZ010000542.1:65838-114643 GCA_902151445.1 Timema monikensis
GGAATGCCAGGTCTCCACCGTGGTTCGGATTCCACGTTAAACTGTAGGTCCTTCATTTCATCTCACAATCACTCTACCATTAAACATTAGCGTAAGTGCGTATAACCCGAACGGGTAGTAAGACGCGGTGCTAATAATAATAATAATAATGTTTGTGTATAACCCAAACTGGCAGTGAAAAAAATAACATTGATCCAAGTACTTTCTGGGAGACCATGCTAAGACATTTTCATCAACTCCTTAACTTGGAGGTGACCATGTGGTCCTAGTGTTAGAGACAGCTACAGTCCAATTCTCATAGGAAGAACCATATTTGACAGCTATAAAAGTTACTAAATACTATCCTGTATTCATGATCAAGTAGTGTGATCAGCAGCTATCACTTTTATAGATATTATTTTATAATAAAGGAAATTGATAAAACTAAAGGAAAAATAAACTACTAAGAATAAATTTGATGAAGAAAGCCCACCTAGGGAAAGAGGAAAGATGTGGGAAGAATCCAATGCACAAAGGTGACATCTTCTTCCTTTCTTCTGTCTTCTATAGTAGAAGTAGTCACACACACATTTTAACACAAATAAAATAATATTTCGGCATTGTTGCCTTTATCAAACACAAAGAAGAAAGAAAAGAGAGTACAAATAACACAAAAACTGGATTACTACATTTTGAATTTTGAAAGAAACTATTAGAAACACATTGTGCCAACTGTTTTTGGGAGTGAAGATAAATTCCTTGGCTATGGTTAATATTTATAGAAAGTTTTGGCCTGTAAAAAAAAAAAGTTTGGCCGCCTTAAAACTTTTCGTTCCTACCAGATCAAGAATGATTGACTCACCTATATTTTTAAAGAGATTTCGATTCAAATTTGAATAAGTTTTTGAATTTTGTTTTAATATATAAAAAAGGTGTTATTTGAATAATCCTAAAAAGTGTGATTTTTGTCACCAAAGGCTTAGTAAAAAACTTGTCCCCTTGCAGGTATTTCATAGATCAGCTGGAGAGCAACAGTAGGAGGTACCAAGAGGAACAGTACGTGACTGTGTCAGAACAGGTCCTGCAATTGGCTGCGGCCAGTATTGGGGAGCAGGCGGAGAAAGTCACCTCCAAGTTGTGACCAATATCAAACCTTCAAGACTGACTCAACCCTGGGACTGTAAACTACCACTTAGTGATAGGAAACAAAACCCCAAAGGTGATAAAATTTAGGCTATGCCATGATTTGAAACGAGAACCCTTATTTCAGTTGGGTGACACACTTCTGACCTAGCCAAGGTTGTTGGGCACCCAAGTTATGACCAACCTTCTTGGTAAACAGTTTGGATTGATTCTAAGTGCACTTCCAGGTGTGGATGGTATCTTACATGAACAAACTGACAACAATTTACAACTATTATTTTGTGTTACATTTGAGTGGGAAAATGACACTTTTACTCGAGATTCAAACCAAGGACTTTTGGGACAGCAGCAATGCTCATCCCACTGAGATACCCAGGCTACTTTTGGGCAGTCACTCTCACGTTTGTTGAGGTGGGATTATATTTAGAGAGCCACATCGTTGGGCACATGGATAAGAGAGTTTGATTCGTCTGGTTTGGGCCATGTCAGGTTTTGTATCCCGACTGGATGTGCTGAGGGGATTTCTACTAAATTTGTGCAAATGTGGGTGTATTTTGCTTAAATATACCTTTACATGAATGCAAATGTGAGGGTAATAGGACATAAAGTATCTAATGGTGACACACACAAGATGCATTTGTGTTGATGAATATCCAGAGAGTAATAATATAAGTAGTAAGTTGCCTTTATGCTGCTAACTGAACAATAGTTTGTATTGTAATGTGATGCTCAAAATGGAGGAGGCCAGGCGGATAGTGGGAGTATGGAGGAGTGGATTGGGCCGGTGTAGAGGAAGAAAGGTGTTGGGAGGACAGAAGTAAATATAGAGACTTATGTTCGAGGCAGACCCTGCCAGTAGCAGGAAATGGTGCATGATGATGATGATGATGATGATGATGATGATGATATAAACAGTATTTTTTTTTTCAATAGGTTGATGTATATATGTATAGTCTAAACTACTTTCTGACATGGACTTCTCTTATTTCTAGGTCCTGGCTTTGATTCCAACCAGTATTTAAAGCGACTGAAATCAATCTACAATTTTAAAACGGTGGCGGTTGCTTTGGAGGATTTGGTGAAGGGAAGAGGGGGAAGGGGCCAAAGGGAATCCATAATTGAGTTGGGTTAACATATGACATTTTTATATTCTTGAAGTGTGCAAGGCCTCGCCTTGCAGATGTATTTGTATTGGTCTCACTATGACTATGGTGAAAGTTGATTACTTATTTTATCTCTATGGTTGTGACGGTAATGTAAATAAATTGACTAATTTATTTTATGTGTAGTTTACTTAACACAATTACTGTGTTCTCGATAAATCATGTACAGTGATCAATAGTCAATGTTATTGTGTGTGCTGCCACTGGACAAGGAGGGATTTGAAACAGTTTTTTTAATGCACATTTTGAAAGTCATCTTACAATTGTAAATTTAACAATGGATTGGTGCCATTTTACATAAAAAAAAAGTCAAACCAAATATTATTTGTGAAAATATAAACACAAAACATATAAAAAGTTATATTTAGGTCAAAGAGGTCAAATTGATGGTTATTTGTTGAATGTCTCAGTGACCGTACTCTCCACAACTTTTAGGAGACGAGATGAGAAAGAAGGTTAAGTTTCAAGGAAATGCACAAACATTTAGCTTGGAGGTCAGATTTTAAAAACCACCCATCTTGCTGTGATTTGACTCTTCCAGGTCAGATCTAAGTGGAAAACACTCAGTGATATTATTATTATTAAAATACAGCCAGAATTAACCGGATGAGAACTGGTGACTATCTCAGTCGAGGGAGAGCTGCGATATACCTCCACTGAACAGAACAAGTGAAGACACTTATAAAATTACATGTGAAATAACAAACTCGTTATATTATTTCATTTTTTATTTATTAAATTTTTTTTACATATTCTCTATTTAATTTGTGCCTTAATTAGTATTATTCTCTAATGTTTAATAACTGATTGTCTAGGATCTATTATAAAGCTTGTACCTGAAACATAAAATAATATATAATATTTGGAGAGTACAAATAATGACCATTAATACAAACACATTGAGCCAAAGTCTTACATCACGGAAATTGGTCCCTAAACAAATTCTCTTGCATCGTGATTCATTGAATTACTAGGATACCAATTGATTAAACATGTACTTCAAATAATTTACCACAATGACTTCACTTTGACCTGAGGTTTTTTAAACCACTCAACGTCTTCCCAATTTTGGGGTACTTGAATGACTCAGATTAAAGATATTTCTATAAAGAAAACCTTTTTCGCTTTAAGGTATTTTGTTAGATTTGTAAGAAGGTACAGGAAAGGTGGATAGAAACATAATAAAAGGAAAGAACACATTATGGCTTTTACAAAGAAAATAAGAACACAGTTCACACTTTAGATGGCTGCCTCTTAATATGTTTCTATCCACCTTTCCTCTACTTTCTTCCAAATATAATACAACAACCTCGAATTAAAAATTGTATTTACATTAAAAATTACTCTTGAATTTGCTAAAAATAAATTATTCCAATTTCATAAATAGATGAACAAGTTTCAAATAATAGTCATTTATTTGGGGTATATTTAATTTGCACTTTTTGAACTGACATATCAGCACACGACTTATAAACTATCTTAAATCTAGAACAGACACAACAAACAGCCCTTGAACGTTAATTCATCACTTTTAAAGGTCAAACCCTCATTTCACCAATGATACATTTTTTGGCCAGACCAGAAATCAAACCCAAGCTCCATAGCTAAATAGAGAGACACGCTATTGATTGATCTAAGTGTCAGAATTTTCTAACTGAAAATACTACTTAAGTCATGTTAGTAATATAAAGACATTACTTTATTAAAAGAATGAATTGCATAAAAGCCAAGATGGCTTAGAAATATATTTAATTAGTAGTAAAATAAATCTTTATATTAAAAACCTCTTCGATCTTGAGATGCCAGTGTTTAAGATGATTAATGGAAGAAGGTACAAAAACATGATTCATGTGTTCATGGAAACTCGAGGTCATATCAGAGACAAGGGGAAACCTGGAAAAGCCAGGGAATTTAATAAAAAATAAGGAAAATTCGGAATCAAAATAATTGACAAACTATGCATCTTAACATTTAAACAAAAGGGAGAGTTTTTTTTTTTCTCAGCATTAACAAAATGCATTTCCTAGGGACAGTATTTTATCAGAAGTTTGTACACAGTTTGTTTTTATAACACATTTACACACGGATACAAATAATACCTGAGACATTATATACTGGAAAATGACTTATAAATAATGATTATCTCTAGTACCTTTTAATATTGTTTTCGTAAATATCTGATCAATGCAATAAAAAAAATGCCATTCACCAAGAAAAATTGTAAAAATGATAAGTAGGTAATTTTTTTTTAAATGTTTGGAAAACCTAAAAAAGTCAGGGAATTTTATAATATAAGTCTTGTAACGACTCTGAAAGAGTTTGCTTTGTATTATTGGCCCTTAACATGCTCGCTGAAATGTCTATTAATCCACAATGCTTTGCAATACCAACTAGAAATACCTGTTGGTAAACACATTTTGTGTTAGACTTTGAGATTTTTTTTAGATTATAATCATGTGCTTAGTAATAATGGCACAAAGCATTATGAGAACATTATTTTCTTTGCACTGATAGGCTCTTGCAATCAGATTTTAATACATAGCAGACACAGCTGAAACAATTTCAACTCTCACAAAGTGGATCAGGCTGAAATTTTGGGATTGTCTTGGAGATCATGATGTGACCACATTTCTCTTCAGCTTTAGTATTTTGGCAAACTTTATCTCCACAATTTTACTCTGCTGTACGTTCTGTCATGGATAAAGTTTGCACCAAGATCCACAGTATTTCACAATGAGTTTCACAGTTGGGTTATATTTTGTGAAACATCCCCTCACTTCAGCAAGAGAAAATGTTTTCAAGGGTTAATTCTATTTATAATACAATATTTGTTTTGTTTTCCCCCCAAATAACTCGAGCCAATGATTTTCTTGACAATCTATTTGTACAGTAAAACATCTTAAAAGAACCAGACAAGGACATATATTTGGCAACGGAGAATAATACATGTACAGAAAACTAGGGCTCTGCTAGTACTCTTATCTCGATCTCGTTGGTTAGGCTCGAGATCAAAATATAAAGTTTTGTAGGCTCATTCTCGAGCTTCTACTTGATGTACTTAATAATCCATTTTTAAAATGCTATAGTAAGCATAGTCTATTTAATTGAGATACAGCATTTCCACTTATAAATCATTGGGCCACTTAACAAATTGTTAAAAATTAATTTCAATTTTCACAATAATGTTATAGCGCTTTAAAACCACTTTTGATCGGTAAATTTATTCAATATTGTCGTCCATTTTAAATTATACTTGTTTTGCCAAAATATAATAATAGTAACTCAACCAAAGATTGATAAGAGTGATTTTTTTTTAAACTTTGTTTTAAAAATGACTTTTTAATTTAGGATTAAATTACAAGGCTTTTAAGAATGTATAGTTTATAAACAATGAAGAGAGAGAATTTAAGGACACTGGGAAAAGGCTGCGTCGAACACCTCAAAAAGTCACATGCTTCATATCCCTGTTTTAGCCTAAATTAAAAATATCACTAAAATAGATTATGCGGGTAGAAATCAATAGATGAAAAGTAACTTAGCACCACAACCAATTGATCCACTTCTGGAAATTTTGTTTTATCTCGCTAAACAAACTATATTATAGTTTCCGGATAATTAAGGTCCCAGGGATGGGAAACCTGCTGCCTTTTGAGGTGTTTGATGCAAACTTTCCATATTTGATCAATTAGATATCTTCATTTTAAGTTATGTATATTCTCTAACAGAATGTATTTAAATTATTTAAAATAAATAACTATCTTTAAAACATAATATAAAAAATTAACCTCTCTTAATGTCTATCTATCTATGGTTGGTGCACTATCGTATTTTGGCAAAATTTGCTGTAGGGCTACTTAAAGAGAGTGGCTTTTTGAGGTATCCATGAAATGACACGTGGTCTTCCATTGACAACTGGTTTCTTAACCTTGGCCCAACTGATATAAATATAGTAAAATAAAAGTTGCGTTCAAAACAATAGTTCTCAGTTGAGATCTGCAGGGGAGCAATTAACTATTTAATCATTTCCCCCTGGTGGAGGCCAAGCTCCTCAACTCGAGAAATAAGCATCTGGGACTACACTTCTATACAACGTTCCACCCTTAGGCTTACTTTCACTAATAAAGTAGGGATTCGAACCACTTGACCATTTATAGTCAAGTATATTTGGAAGAAGGTACAGAAAAGGTAGATAGAAACAAGTAAAAGGAATGATGAAAATTCGCCCCTTTTCGGCTGCACCCCTCCCCCCCTTTTTTTAAAGTTTGTCAATAATAATACTTTTTATCGGACAAGCTATAGAATTTATTTTAAAACCTTTTTAAATTTCCCAAGGAAAACTTCCTGTGTGGGGAAACATCAAACTTTTGCCTCCAGGCTGTGAGTATTATATAAATATCCCAACATTATTCACAAAGGTAGATCTTTAACACTAGTTTATCTATCTACCGCCCCTTCTGCTCGATCAACGCACCTCTGGCGTAACAAAACATTAATCATTTCTTTAGTTCGATTACAAAAATGCATTGTAACACATTATTTAGGGGTTCGCTAAGTCCACTCAAGTTGAAGCAAAGTCGGATCGAATAGTCTGAAATATAAAGTAGAATTGAAGTTCGAAAATTAAAAAAAAAAGTTTAGTGCTGGAAACAAATATATGTTGCATAACTATGACTTGAAGCTATTAAAATATATCATTTATAAAATGTTAAATTGAAAAAAATATTAACATATATTTTGTCCTAAGTAATTTAATTAATTTTTTTCCCAAATGAACATTAATTTTGTGATGTACATAACAATACAAAATGACAAAAACTAAACATAAATTTGTATTTTAACTATGAATATTTTTTTAATTCCGGAGCCTCGTAATTGCCTAATTCAGAAATATGAGTTTCAAATCAGACATCTAAGCTTGTGAATATTTGAAGTTTTAAAGCTTCACACACTTCTACCATAATTTATGCTCGACTCTTAATTAAAAGTGAGGCTAACATCCTTATAATAAGTAAACAGTTTCATTAAAATACTATATAATTTTATTTATTTTTCAAATGAAAATAAACTTAACAATGCATGTTAAAAAATATTTGTTGTTTTTAAGCTACTGTGAAATATTAATTTGAATACTGTTAGATTGTTAGATGTATTACAATGTCAGTGAATTTGTTTAGTGAGACAAAGTCAGGGGAATTTGATCATATTTCTGGAATGTTTACATATTCACTAAATAAAAATGCTCTACTTTAATTTACAATAATCAAAATATCCATTTTTCTCCCAGTTAATACTCATTGCGAATCACTTTTTGTCCAAGTTGAGAAAACTAATCTCAATTCTCAAATTCGTGTGATTCTTATGTTGTCTTCCCGCGCCTTTACTGCTCACCTTTAACCAAAGTTGAGTCATGGCTATGTACATGCGCGAGAATTTGATTATGTTGTATGGAGAAGAAACAAAAAAATAACACGACTCAGAACCATTTTAAACCGTACCCATATGAGGAGATCTTTTAATATCGCAATATCACTTAGATCTAACCTAGATCTCAACCAATAGACCATCACTATAGGCTGATAACCCCTTCATAAAGTGACACAATCTCAGAAAGTGTATCAGCTCGGGAAAAGTAGGGGAATTTTAATGTATAGGTTTGCAGGACACTGTAACGAGTGGAAATTGGGGATTTTAATTGAACTACTTTACAAATCCTTAATGGGGGATGTACTTAACAAATAGTTATTACACAAACAAGTACCTTTCATCTCGAGATATATGGGGCTGGTGATAATAATTATGTTTTATCAATTACACCTCCAATAATTGAAATATACAACAAGAGAGTTCATTAGCTGACTAACACACTAAACTGCCACACTCTTTTTGTTCCCAATTCAGTTATTTATTTTATCTTTTATTAACAATACACTTTGGTGCTATTGCGGCCACTTCCGTCAAAGAGAGAATATCAATCAATGGCAGGCCACACGGCTTAAATACAATGGTCTATGTCATTTTCTGGAATGACTTCTCTATTTGTCTAAGCTTATACACCCTCTTTATCCTTCACCTACAACCTCAAGGTAAAGAGAAAATTTCGCTACTAGTTCTCAAATATCAACAAGTTACTGTATTTGTTAGAGGAAGGCTAAATCTAGAGCACTTTCAACAAGTATAGCCTTATAACTACGGAAATAATTGAAACGTCATCGAAAATGAGCTAATGTCACATTTTCAAACTTTTTTACTATTAATAAAACTCAAACTATAGGAGTGTTAAGAAAAAAAAGCCCTGTTGGAATATCTCAACTTAATTTTCGCATGAACCATATTTTGAAATAACACATCGTAGAATTAAATATTGCACTAGAGTCAAGAGTCTGCGCGTCAATTTCTCACTTACCGGGGTCTGCGGCCAAGGACAGGATAACAATGAATACTGACAGTACATTGTCCAGCATATTTTTTAAACATTTAGGTGAATTTAGAAAATATTTAGAGGATTATTTTTGTCATAACTAGAGACAGTTTCTAAAAGTTAAAATAAAGTTTTTTTTATATAATTTATAATACATTTTTACATTAATTTATAATGTATATAAAATATATTTTATTCTAAACCATGCTATAATTTTATGTTAAAATTTGTGAGAGTACAAATTACATGTACCCCGTAAAAGTGTGTGGGATTGTACAGTGTATACAGGTACATTACTACACACTCTCTCGACCGATGAAATGTTACAATTTACACAGCTATCAACATTAGTTTCTATTATACATACACTTTAATTTGGCACATTCAGTCCTAACAACTATACTCAATACTCAACATCGATAACACTTCCTAGAGCTCACAACAGCTGGGTTTAAAAAAGTTATCAAAGGAAGACAGATTTCTTGGTTATTTTTAGTTACAGAACAGGTGACAATAGGAACTGTTTTAGGAAAAACTTCGTTTGGTGTTGAGGAGCAAAGGTTGACCACTTAGTGGGGAACACATTCGCTTGTTGATTCATAACTTGGTCAACGTTTGTTGTTGGTTATTTACACCGAGAATGGAGGCTCAATGTACAAGAACATCCCCTGACAACATTCCACAAGACGCCAATGGCTATCCAACTGATCGCTCCTAAAAGTTTTACTCATGTACTGTCAACATTTAAATGTAGGCACCTTTTTAATAGGGTTTTTAAAATTCACGTTTTGGTCTTACTCGGATAGTAATAATGTGAAGAACGTATCACACCCACATGTGCTTCGAGATAAAATACTAAACATTGCAATTCTATCACAACATCCACAAGTATGAAAATAGAGCAGAAAATTAAACACAAATAATACAATATAGTATTTAGTATTATCTGCGACAGTAGACAAGAATTCTCTCAACTTCTCTCCATTAGGACCCTTCCTACCTGCATCCTTGTCCTATTAGGACCCTTCATACCTGCATCCTTGCTCTATTAGGACCCTTCCTACCCACATCCTTGCCCTATTAGGACCCTTCATACCTGCATCCTTGCCCTATTAGGACCCGCCTGACCTGCATCCTTGCTCCATTAGGACCCACCTGACCTACATCCTCTCTTTATTAGGACTCTGCTCACCTGCATCCTTGCTCTATTAGGATCCTCCCCCATGAGTTGTCCTCAGACCATTATAGCAGTGACCTTAGAGCAATAAGAGGCAATGATATTGGTCCGGTTTTTCTCTCCAGAGCAGTCCAGACACTAATTCACTCGATTGAGTCTTCATTCACTCACACGTGATTAGATACGATACAGTCAGAGCCACTGGCCTTGAGAAGAGGACAGAACAGTTTGTGACTAGTCTCCGACGATAATCTAAAGATGTTGCTGGTGGGAAAATTGAGTGATGATGAATATGTTGGCCACTGCCTCTGAAACTATTTTAAAGTTTTATAAATTTGTTCTAGACCTAGTTTGTCACTTAAACCCTGCCCAAGCTATGACCTTATTTTTTATCTTACCAAGTAAATTAATATTGCCACTAAAACAGCGCTCTGCCCTGTTATTGCATAGCATCTTGGAACTTCATTATTACAAGGTTATCATAAAAATTAATGTCATTTAGAAATAAACTATATCAACTAAATTTAAGGATTATCACCATCATCAACTGTTTCCAGAGTATGGCTGGGTCAGTTTAGTAAAATGCCTCCATCTTCCTCCTTTATTTGCTTCCATCCTTCTCCTCTCACCTGCACACTTTCTGCTATCTGCTCCTTCCATCTCTTTCTTGGCCTTCCTTGCGGTTTTTGCCTACATTTTCTTTGGCATCCTCATTACATGCCCATCCAGATCATCTCAGTCATGCTTCATCTATTCTACTATCTCATGTACTCCAACATCCTCATTACATGCCCACCCATACCATCTCAGTCTTGCTCCACTATCTCATGCATTCCCAGAGTACGACCTGCACAATACTTTCTTACACTTCAAGGTCACTTCTCTTCTCCATAGCAGGTCTCTTACACACCTAATTTGAGGATGATGCTATTACATTTATAATAAGTTTGATTCCTCCAATTCATAGTGGTAGCAAAATCTCATCTAGATTAATCAAAATAAACATGTGTGTGTGTTAGATCTGGTGCTTACACTGAAGTGAAACCTTCTACTTAACCTTGCAATACCTCACATTATTATTTACATCGAGTGGACTTGAAGCAAACTTAAGCTTCACGATAAGAGAATAATTTAATAAATGAAGCATTTGAATTATTAAAGAAGGGAGTATTTTTTGTTTAAATAAGCTAACTTAAGTTTTTTTGGCTTGTTACTAAACCCTTGGAGTGTAAGGAAGTATTGCACAGGGCGTACTTTGTACCCATTGTCACACATGCAGCACAAATATGGACTATGAATGTGAGAGACTAGGAAAGTGGAGGCCATGGGAATGAAGTTTGTGAAGAGCATGTTAGCTGTCACAAGGAGAAACAAGATTAGGAATGAAGTTATCCGGGAGAGAGATGGGGTACAGGGAGTACATGTGATAGTAGAGGAAGTAAGACTGAGATGGTATGGGGATGTAATGAGGATATTTGAGTACATGAGATAGTAGAGGAAGTAAGGCTGAGATGGTATGGTCATGTAATGAGGATGGTATAGGCGATAATACCAAAGAGAGTGATGGAGATTAAGTATGTAGCAAAAATACCACCAGAGATACCAAGTGAAAGATGCAAGTAGCAGGTAAAAGAAAATGTGCAAGTGAGATAAGAATGGAAGTGATTAAAGGAGAAGGAATGATGGAAGTAAAGAGGAAGATTGAGTGATTTTACTAAACTGACACAGCTACAGGCTGGAAACAGTTGATGGTGTTACTTAAAACGGCATGACCATATCTCTAAGTATTTTAATAAAATAGGTTGGTTAAGAACAAATCAAAGGGGAAGGCTACATTTATTAGTATTGCTCACAAAATATTATCGTCATCTCAGCCTCAATATCCTCACGGTTCCTATTCCTGAAAGATAAACACAGCTGAGCTACTAGATCAGAATCCACTCTACAGATGTCTATTCTCATACATAGATCTCAAACATATGCTTGTTCTTTCACAGGCTTGGAACAAACTAGATAACTCTACTCGTCATCTAACATCCAGACTCCCCTTCAAGTGCGCGGTTAAGCAATGTATCTTGTATAATAAGATAAACCGAGTTCTTGAAACTACATGAGCTTTAAATGAGTGTGTGAATGAACGTGCGAATGTTTTTATACTTATTTGAATATTTCTTTATTAAATTGTATTTCAATAAATGTAATAGTGCCTGTTGTATTCAACACTGGTTAAGTGGAAGATAAGGCTAATGCCTTAACTTCGCCAGATAAATAAAGGATATTATTATTATTACTAAACTAAACTTTATTGTTTTGTTGTTGTTGTTGTTGTTGTGATATAACATTTTATATCCACATACTAACTTTTATAATAACATTCAGACACTTGTAATGCAAGGAATAGATATGAGTAATCAAGGTATCAGGCTTGAGAAAATAATGACTAGACATACCTACCTATTTTTTTTAACAGGGACTACACAAGATATATCGTTCAAGAATACAATATATATATAAACCTCTTCATTCTAACACTACTCACAGTAACAAAGAGGATTGTTGGTAGGATAGTTTTCCCAAGTTGGCACTTTAGACATGATATTGCTTGTGGAAACGTCCAGCAAAAAATAAAAAATACTATAGTAATAGGTTTTTTGCCCGCTAATCTGTTTAAATACAGCGGGCAGTTTGTACGTACCTGCAGTCCTGACTAGTTCTGAAGGATTCACGTCTTTGTATCCCCAATATTTTGCGTACCACAATGACTCTCATGGTAACATAGTAATAATAATAATATTTAGCACCGCGTCTTACTACCCGTTCGGGTTATACGCTTTAAGTACTAATTACACTAATGGATTAGGGATTGGGAAGGTTGAATTAAAGGAAGTGAACCCGCATTTGCGTGGAGGGAGAGTGGAAAACCATTTAGGAAAAACCACCCCCAGTTCACCCGAACGAGATTCGAACCTCGATCTCCCCGTTCTCAGCAGTCGAGCTCAACACGACAAGCGCGTTAGCTAACTACGCCACCGAGACGGGTTCATGGTAACAGTACACTTAGTATCTCAACCGAGGCAGTGAAAATGTTGCGTCTAGTACCTAAACACCCAAAGTAAGGA
This sequence comes from Timema monikensis, assembly GCA_902151445.1. Classification (NCBI taxonomy): domain Eukaryota; kingdom Metazoa; phylum Arthropoda; class Insecta; order Phasmatodea; family Timematidae; genus Timema; species Timema monikensis. The sequence goes on from CABFVZ010000542.1 coordinate 78,838, forward strand.
GTGTTGTGTCGACTATCAGCCTCAAAAAGAGGGAAAGGCTACTCATTTAAGAGCAAATAAAAGGTCTACTTTTTTTATATATATGACAAGAACACTGTAAGGAGAAACTGTATTTAACAGTTACAAAAATGAATACTTAAACTATATCAGGCTCTTGAAACCCAGATGCTCTAAAATGTCCTCATACGAGGTTAAATTCCTGAAATTTTCCCTCCAGACTCCAATCCACCCCCTATTTGGAAAACCCACATGGGCGCCCTTGCTGTAGATGTCGATTTGATGGTACCAATACCAGTATAATAATTATATTTTTCAAGGGGATCTTCCTGTTGCGGTATTGCTGTACAACTGAATGATCTATACAGGGTGGCCCACGGAAAAGTAGCCGCCTCCTATATCCAGCAGGCACCTCACTCTGAATTGGAGGAGGTGAATCCCCTTCCCCCCATATTGTGACATGAAGAATGAGTCAATAAAGCTTTAGACAAGCAGTTCACTTGCTCATTCTTCATGTCACAATATGGGGGGAAGGGGATTGACCTCCTCCAATTCAGAGTGAGGTGCCTGCTGGATATAGGAGGCGGCTACTTTTCCGTGGGCCACCCTGTACAATCATAGTTTGTGGTTACTCCCATTCTGAACCTTTAAAATAGGTTCACCAATAACCACTAATTGTCAAATATATTGAAAAATGACACCTGGACACACGGATCGAACCCGGGACCTTTGTGTCAGAGCGTCAATGCAAACCACTGAGCTCTCCAGGGATCGTCTCATGCTCAAGAGGAAATAATGATCGTCCCCTTCGGTGGCCGCGTGTTCTAACGCGCTAGTCTCGTGTTGGAATAGACTGCCGGAGACGGGAAGGTTGGGGTTCGATCTCGGTCAGGTGCACTGAGGTTTTCACCTAAATGGTTTTTCACTCTCTTTCAATGCGAATGCGGGTGCATTTACTACCAATTAAGCCTTCCTAATCCCAATAATGTTAACTAGTACATAGGCATACAACCCGAACGAGAAGTAAGACGCAGTGCTAATTTTTTTTATCCTAAACACGGGAAGTTGCCTGGCCTGGGTAGTTTAGGGATGAGACATAAGCGCACTCGCCAAAGATTCAAGGTTCGATTCCCGTGTACAGGTTTAATTTTTCAATTTATTCGAATATGACTCGGTTTCGGCTGATCTCCGTCATTATAAACTATTCATCGCCCAAGTTTCACCTTTCATTTATAATTAAATGTATAGCGTTGCTTTTATCCATAAAACATTTTTCACTTGTGATTTCGGACAAAAAGAAGAGCGACTCAAGTGAACATTTGCCCTCCATCCTAAAACTAGCAATGTCTCGAGGTCGCTTGTAGAACTGAAGATTGTTCGTTATTGGTCTTGCTCAGATGGCGCTGTCGGACTGTTGGGACCAGCTCGTCGGGGACAAAGAACCGCCAGACACGAGGTCGCAGTCTCCGAGGCTGATGGTGATGTGCTTCATCTGGAACAATGACATCACGAGACATGAACCCAGGACACGAGCTGCGGGACCAGTCCCACTATGCCGGGCGAGTACAAACCACCCCCGACTGAAAGACACACAAGTTGCCGGTAGGGTCATAACGTGACATTTATAGGACGAATGGTCGCATGGTCTAAGATGTCACTATCACAATAGACGATGATAGGGAGATTGGGGTCCGAATCGTGCTCGGGTGTAGGCCTACTGAGGGTAGTTTTTCTCGTGTGGTTTTCCAATCTCTCTTCACGGAAATGCGGGATGCAGTTAGTGGGAAGCATGAGATGGCTGCAGGTGTGACAATATAACTGCGCTGGATGATTCTTTATTAAAGTTCTATGGGGACAAAAACCTTAACAATTAGTTGTTTATTTCCGAGATTTAAAGTTTTGTGGACATTATCATCTATTTCGCACCCTTTTTGAGCCGCCATTATCGTCTTGAGCACCAACAGAGTCCAGACCCACGGCTATGACCCTAGGTTCGATCCCGGTTTCACATGCTAGCCACAGAAAACGAGTGTGGTGCACATGATGAACCTTCTGACTGAACACACATGACGAGACTCTGTTTTGTTACGTAGATAACCGAGCCAAGGCGTGAGTCTGCCGGCACCCCAGATAGGAGGGTTGTCCGCACCTGTCCACTGTCCTCCTCCCCGCTCTGCTCACTGCCACTCTCCTCCAAGATGTGGGGTCGCCGTGCCCTCGTGGGGTACCCTGCACTCTCCAACAGGGCCCTAGGGCTCAGCTCCACCCATTCCCTTCTCGCCGAGTGTGACTGAACCAGCAGGAGAAGTAACTCGCTGTCTGTTTGGCAGGACAGAGTTCTGCTCTCCGGCCGCCTTGCTACCGGGACTGTGCCTGCAACAATGGCACGTGTCATAGCAACAATACCACACCTTCACTTGTTACAACACAATACTTTCCATAGCGACAGTACCACACCTTCACTTGTTACAACACAATACTTTCCATAGCAACAATACCACACCTTCAATAGCGAAAATACCACACCTTCAATAGCGACAACACCACACCTTCACTTGTTACAACACAATACTTTCCATAGCAACAATATCACACCTTCAATAGCGAAAATAATACCACACCTTCAATAGCGAAAATACCACACCTTCAATAGCGAAAATACCACACCTTCAATAGCGAAAATAATACCACACCTTCAATAGCGAAAATACCACACCTTCAATAGCGAGAATACCAAACCTTCCATAGCAACAATACCACACCTTCAATAGCGAAAATAATACCACACCTTCAATAGCGAAAATAATACCACACCTTCAATAGCGACAATATCACACCTTCCATAGCGATAGCGAAAATACCACACCTTCAATAGCGAAAATACCACACCTTCAATAGCGAAAATACCACACCTTCAATAGCGAAAATACCACACCTTCAATAGAGACAATACCACACCTTCAATAGCGACAATACCACACCTTCAATAGCGACAACAATACTACACTCAATACCAACAATACACAACTTTCAATACCAACAACAATAGATCTTCGATAGCAAGAATACCACACTTTCAATAGAAACAATTTCATATTAAATTAGCAACAATAGCTTTGTATTAGCTGCAATAAGACCACACCCGCACCTTCATCTTGATCTTGATATTTAAACTTTTACTATTTTCACTTCAACCAAGGCAAATAGCTATTTTTCAACAAGTTCGGCACATAGACAATTATTTACAATAATAATGCGCTAAAAGAGGATTATGAGTGTTAGTTTAATATTTTATCTTCATTTTTGCCTTTATGGACACATTTGATGTAAATTGTATTTTGATTTTAATATTTCATTAATACATAAAATAAACAAGTCTGTGGGCTTCCTATGCATGTTTTAAATTCGGCTCTAAGCGACACACAAACTTACGTAATATTCTTTTTAACTGCTTCTATATAAAAGAGGCTAAATAAAAAAGAGTATTAGCATATTATTAAAGCTGATAATCATAACTAAAGATGCAATAATGAATTAATTTAAATAAACCCCTGTTGTGTTTATGAACAGTGGATTTCAATCCAGCTTGTCAAAAAATGCTAAGTACATCTTACTAAGAATTATTTCACCTTCCTATCGTTATTACGTTCTTAAGTTCTCTCGTTAGATTTCAAGTCGAAATAATATCCTATAAATAATTCCTTTTTGGATTTCAAGTCGAAATATATCATTTAATCATTTCTCTTAGAATTTAAAGTTGAAATATATCCTATAAATTATTTCTCTTTGGATTTAAAGATAAAATATCTGCCCCCCCCCCCCCCCCCCCCCCCCCCTCTTTTCCCAAAAAAAAAAAAAAAAAAAAATNGTTCTTTTTAAACCATCCCCCCCCCCCCCCGCCTCCTTTTTTACTAATGAATTTCAATTTGGAATATCCTCAATTTATCATTGGATTTTAATCTGGTTATTTGTCTTCGAGTTTAATACTGGAATATCTCCTATTGTTATTTAGCACCGCGTATTACTACCCGTTCGGGTTAGACGCTAATATCTCCTATTATTCCCCCTTGGATTTGAAGTTTAATTTGATCACCAAGGAAAAATATAATCAGAAAACAAATAAATACTATATTCCACAATAAATTATATATTTATAAATAATAACACTGTCCACGTGGCTTAAGACGTCAATTTCGCAATATACATCACAAAAAACAACACATAGTCGTAGGTTGTAAGGCCTAGGTTCAAAGAAGGTCCCTGCCAAATTTCGTTAAAATTGGTCTGTGAATTTTGCAGTAATCGTGGAACTAACGGACAAACATGAAATAACAAACCATAGAGTTAAAACAGGACCTTTACTCCACCCAGTCAATAAAATATAAAAGGACACGTTCCAAAAAATTGGCATTGAAATCGTTGATCGTTGGCCAGAGATCAAATATCTTGTGTTGTGTTTTTATCAGATCGTGGCAACGCTCATAAGAAAATCCTCATATGACATGCTACGGATAAAAACATCTACCTCTGTCAACAACGCAAGTAAATTATAAATCTTGACATAAAAGCAAACTTACATAGTTAATTTCTCAAGATCGGCAAATACGTATGAGTAAGCTGTCAATCGCCCGTTTTATTTCAGCGATATTAAGGCATATGAAGACAGATATAGCTTTGTATTGTTCTTTTGTCAAAAGAGTTGGTAGGTAAGCTCCGAGACCCGACCTTCCTTCCAGACAAAAACACCATAATTCATTTTATAATCTTTCCTTTTAATAAATGAAGTATTTCTAGACAATGGGCGTAGATTCTGGGAGAGCAAGAATGGCGCATTGGGCTGTTCTATGATGTTCTGTCGCGCACATAGAGTTAACGTTATTTTATAATTTAGTTAATTGATAGGTTTAACTACCTGTCTTGGTCCAAGGATTAACCTAGAAACACGTCATTGTACGATTTTCTGTTTTATCATCAGAATAAAATAAAATTCGTGGAATCATCTTACCACATTAAAATAAACTGTATAACTCAATCGTACATGCTCTATCATATAGTTTAATACAGTTTGGAATACTATTTTCCATATCCAGCTTTCACTAAACTACTCTTAATTAAGACTTCCTCAGAAAAAACAAACCCAGTATTTTGTTGCACTTAAACCTAACAGCCAGTTCTTAAATATGAATCAGTAGGAGACCTTGAGCACATCTTCCCAACCACCTAAAATGTGTGGATGGTTTAAGATCTGCGACTTTATATATGTACCTTGACCACAGACAATGTATACACCAGATTTACAGCCTCCAGGTTAAAATGGCTGTGATCATCGGGAAATCTTGAGTCCTTAAACACAGGGATCGCTAGGTGCAGTTCTAAGTGACAACATCGCTCTATCAAGCAGGCACTTTTAAAGACGGTTCACTTTAAAGATGATTTTACCAGAGAAAGATAAAAATTGCCTTCTAGTGACAGTAAATCAGCTTTTACAAAGTTAGTTTAAGGTAATGGCCCTACTCTTCTTTCCATAAGCCGTCATCCAACTGAGATTACTCAGACTGCACATTTTCTAAATGTAAACAATGTTCAATCACCGTCGACTAGTTATTTGTTTGAAAAGGTTTGTTGATTGAAAGGCATAAAGAGGTGAGTTGGGGGGTAGGGGGAGGGATTGCTGGTACCTTAACTATTGTGTTAGGATCTCCTCCCTTCGAAATGTTTACTCCAGCTTGTAGCCTTTACAACAAACAAACAAACTTGAAAATGAGTTATTTCACTTATAAGTGCTATTATCACCGAGGACGTGCAACTAACTAGTGGTCCCACCCGCTTCAGTGAACGCATGGTCTAAGGCGCTACTCTTTCAGTAGACTAGACAGCACCGATGACGGGGAACGGGGGGGTCGAGGTTCGAATCTCGGTCGGGTGTGCTGCGGGTGGTGTTCCACTTTCCCTCCACGCAAATGCGGGTATACTTCCTTTAAATAGATCCTTTCTAATCCCTATAACCATTAGCGTAACTAGTACATAAGCGAATAACCCGAATGAGTAGTAAGATGCGGTGCTTTAATCCAACTAGCACTGCCCAGTGTCCAGTGACTCTACCTGGCTCAAGGAGCAGTGAAACTCCCGTAAGGCTGAGTGTCTGGTGTTTCCTTGCCTCTGACCTCGGTTAGTATCATTTTTATGTTTTAATCATTTAGATAAATTAAGTGTTCTTTAAACAAAATCAACAAATTGAATTTATAATTTTTTTATTTTTTACATTTAACCATAGATTTAACACGTATAAATTTTGTTTTAGTTATATTTTTCGGTCGGTTTTAACTTGCATACCATTGTTATATCCCTACAACTCATATCAATATTTAAATGTCATATGTAAAATATATATAAGTAATCTTAGGCAAGCTAAATTTAATTTTTGCCATACAAATTATTTCATATTGTTAAAAAATTGCTCCTCTGATGTCTTATTTACTGTTCCTTCAAATAGCTCCTAGAGCTAGCCAATGTTAGAAAAATCCCCCTCTCTACTCAATAATCCTACAAACACCATTATATCAATGGTCCCTGTTTGAGAATGGATATGTCCTTATTGTCCCGAGCGTGTGCTGGTTACTATCTATAGAAGATCAAGTGGATGTCGACATCACTCTGAACTTGCCCTCCATCCAAACAGCACCGCACGAATCTCGTCACTCAGCCTTCTGTCGAGGTGAATACTTACAACAGGATACAACTTTAACTATGACATATTAAATAACATTAGGAATTTATATATTATTATTATTATTATTATTATTATTATTAGATTAATGGACCTAGGCTACTTGTTATAGTTCCCCTTCATCTGAGATCACGGAGAGAATATTTAGAAATATTACAGAAGATCTTGGAATTAAATTTTCGAAAATTATTAGGTAAGTCTTACACTCCATTTACCCTGACAGGTAGCATTCTTAGCTTGACGTATTAAACCATGACCATCTTCTATAGTGAAACCCTGCAAGGTAAGCGTGCTACCGTTCAGGGTAGATGATGGGTACTTCCCAGTATTTGACACGCAGCAAGATTAATAGAGGGCATCCATGGTTGTAATTATGGTATCTGACAACTACAGTAGCCCCATGGCTTCTTTGGTGCTGAATGACAGCTGACGGCTTTGAAAAGTTACCAGAGACCAGGTTATGTATCCCTACACCGAACCATATGATATGCAAAAACATGTGTTTAGCTAGCAGCTGTCACTTCTGACAGTCAAAATTTAGGTATATACCTAGATGTTTACTGTCAGCTTTGAGCTGTCAGTCAGCACCAAAGAAGATATGGGGCTACTGTAGCAGAAGGTACTTTATTGCAAACGTTGACTAATGTCAGCCTATTTGGAAATAATTACTATTTGTTTACTAATATTATGTTATCAAAGATTCTAATAATACTTCCCTAAGGACTACTGTATGGTGGGTGTTTTATTAAAAGAACAAAATATATTAATAAAACATTATTTTTGTTTGTTTTACAATTATATCAACAATAGCTGTTATAGAGCATGAAATAATAATACAAAAAATATTAACTTCACATTTGTATTTTCTAATAGCTGGCCAACAAATTCAATATATTAATGTTTTTTTATAACTTAGGGAAGGAGTGATACAAAATATTAGTTTAAAAATAAATATTTTATTTTTGTAAACAGCGCACTTTGAACAGTGGGTGAAACATTTTAGCTTAGAAAACTTACATTTCCTTTTTATTTATTTTAAATATTTTATTAGTTTGGTCACTTTGTTGAGGGAAAACGGGGGAGGTAATAGTTGTAATTGGAAAGTTATCAAACATTTTAGCGTTTAAATAAACATTCTGGGGAAAAGACAGCGTGATTTAGCATTTTATACATTCATAAAAGCCGATGGTAAAGTTCCCTAGTGGAGAATAGATGAACTGTAAAACGGTAAAATCAATTTAGTGGGAGTATTTAAACATTTTAACAAACCACGTTTATACTTATTATAAGTTAATTAAAATATATATTCACTATTAAAACAACACAATACCAACTACTAAACACAATTCAAATAATAAATAAAAACTACATTTAACTAAGACTCTGCCTTAAAATATGAGGGAGGAATGGCCTTGGGCACGGGAATATTCCTGGATAGCTCAGTGATTAGAGCATTGGCGTACTAAACCAAAGGTCCCGGATTCGATTCCTATGTCCAGGCGTCATTTTTCAATTTTCAGTACATTTAATTAGCTAAAATATATTTATAAGTGGTAATCCAATATTAAATAAATCATACCTGGAGGACTATCCAAATCATTTTTAGATGTATACTTTTGGAAAAATATCCAGAGAAGGATCACTCTAAATACCTTCTAGGGGAATATATAATACATATTTTAAAAAAATGCTTAAGCAAGTCCAGTCCGAACAACTTCAAGGAACATTAAAATTTCAAAATTTAGGGGGACATTTTCAATATATATCCAGACAAGGACCTCTCCAAGTAGTTTCTAGAGGCATCAACTTTTCAAACATTTGCCGAGTGAAGGGCAGACCAAGCCTCTCAAAATAATATATATTTTGAAAATCACCCTTCCCCCCTCCACCTCCTCACAAATAAGCCACCGTGTTCAGACGATTGGAAAGTATACTTGTTTGCAGAGCAATACATTGTCCGAGTATTCAAAGAAAGGTGCATATGATATCGGCTGGTCTTAAAGGACCGGCGAAAGAGATAATATATAAACGAACCAAAATAATTATAAAAAGTTTATAAAATATACTTTTGGCAAAATTGGAACACTCATTTTTTGACAGCAAATTTCAAGCTAAATGTACAATCTGGTGAAACTATTTTTAAATGTTTACAGCAGTAAAAACATAAAATTGAAAAATAATTATTACTGATGATTGTTAAAATAGGTCTATTATGTAAACATGTTGATAGGAAGTTGATTAATTTATTGTAACCTACACACAATTCACGTGTATAAACACAACTTTTACACAATAGACGAGTGCTCGTGGTCAAATTGGTATCATCCGCTTCGGTGGCCGCATAGTCTAAGGCGTCACTCTAGCAATAGACTCAGCTGTCGATTACGAAGAAATCGGGGTCCGAATCTTGGTCGCGTTTGCTAGGGGTGGTCTCTCCTAAGGGTTTTTCCAATCTCCTACCACTCTAATGCTAGTGTACTTCCTCTAAATTCAACTTTTCTTATCCCTAAAATATTAGGGTAATCAGTATATTATGTATAACCCGAATGGGTGGTAAGGCACGGTGATAAAAATAATTTAAAAATAATGTGTTTTTATGTTTTCTGCCTAAGCATGTACCCACGCATGTTATGACGCAGTGTTTACGACCTAAGCGTATTCCCACGCGTGTTATGACGCAGTATTTACGACCTAGGCGTATTCCCACGCGTGTTATCATGGAATGTTTATGAGCAAGACAATACCAAACCCCATTCCAGTGACGCTTTCCTTGAATTAAGTAAATAGCTCTGCTTCAAACACGGAGCTGAGGATTGTGATTCAATTTGACAACAACTTGTTTATATTAGATTTGAACATGTAACGTTTCATGTTATGTGGAAATAGACGAGTATGACCAAGTAATGTCCATTACCGATGCGTACAACTAAAGAGTAAGCTCGTCATATCGAGCAGTCAAGACTAAATAACACTTGTTCTCTGCATGGTTTATGTGACTTTTTAATAGCAATATTGTGTACCCATAACTTTATTATAATTATTTATGAGAGGTACACACTTAAGGAATGTTTGGATAGTAATACAAAATATAAACGGGCACAGTTTGATCTAGGCCGTCTACTGGTAGGTACATGCTTTGCAGGGGCACCCCACAGTGGGGGCAATTGCCCCCTGAGATTCTGAGGTTGTATGAATATTAGAACCCACCACGGTGGCGTAGTTAACTAACGCGCTAGTTTCGTGTTGAGCTAGACTGCCGAGGACGGGGAGATTGAGGTTCGACTCTTCCTCGAGTGAACTGGGAGTGGTTTTTCCTAAATTGTTTTCAACTCTCCTTCCACACAAATGTGGGTTCACTTCCTCTATATTCAACCTTCCCAATTCCTAACACATTAGCGTAATTAGTAGGCCTATTTAAGCGTGTAACCTGAACGGGTAGTAAGCTGCTGTGTTAATAATAATAAATATAAATATTAGAAGTAGGCTAATCCCGCCCAACAGTGTTCTTAATTAAATATTTTTTATTTAATTATTTTTTTAGCACGACGTTCTGCTATATTTTCAGGTTATAAATTTATGTAATAATTACGCTAATATATTAGGGATTATAAACAATGAATTTGAGGAAGTTCACACGCATTTTCATGGAGGGACAGTGGAAAACCGTTTAGGGAAACCCCCTCTAGTACACGCGACCAGGATTCAAACCCCAATCCCCACGTCATCGACAGTCCAGTCTATTTCGAACGTGATGCCATAATCCAAATTAAAAAAAACATCTGTTTATAGCTTATAAATGTAAGATTTAATATTAATTTAATGAAATAAAATTACAATCATGTGGAATATAAAATATTATAACGATTAATCGGCACTCAATAGCATCCACTTTTCAGACCTGTACTCGATATATTGACTATCTACAATACCCACTCGACCTCACTCGCAATATAGATTATCTAAAATACCCACTCGACCTCACTCGCAATATAGACTATCTAAAATAACCACTCAACCTCACTCACAATATAGACTATCTACAATACCCACTCGACCTCACTCGCAATATAGTCTGTATCTACAATAGACACACCCGGAGGACTGGGTATAAAAGTACCCACAGAAACGCAGACGCGGCAGCGTAAAGTGAACAGAGGAAGAATTTGGATCTGAATTATTATTATTATTAGCACCGCGTCTTACTACCCGTTCGGGTTATACGCTCTTACGCTAATGTGTAATGGGTAGGGTGATTGTGAGATGAAGGACCTACAGTTTAACATGGAATCCGAACCACGGTGGAGGCCTGGTATTCCTCACATTCACAAGATGTCTTGTCAGAGGTGAAGTAAGGGTTTTGTAATTAGATAAATCTTTGCCGGGACCGAGGATGGAACCCCGGCCGCCAGCATAGAAGTCTGACATCTTACCCCTAGATCACCAGGTCACCTAATTTGGATCTGAACAAATTAGAAAATATCTGTGAAAATGGTAAATTATTTCACAATCAAAGATGTTTCAAGCAAATTGTGGCATTTTAGTGATTAAGTTGAAGGGAACAGGAAACGATATAGTCTTACTTAAATCAACGCAGTCATATGAATGGATAAGCTCCACTGCACTTTATACATAGTATCTAATACTATTTTCCTTTATACTTACAGAAGTATCGGCCTGTCACGCACCATTTAAATGTCGCCTGACGTAGAAACGATGCTCCAGAAGAAGGATGAACTCCAGCAATCTCCAGAGTGGTTGAACGAGGAATTCCTGAAGAATACACTTTATGGAGAAGAAGGTGACGCCAGCATCAAAGTTACGATACAAGACTTGAAGAGCGCCATCGCATCAGGTGAAAATTACCTTGGGGTTATCTACAGACTGACCTTGAAGATCCAACAGAACAACGAAGTCTCAGAGAAGTCTATTATAGTTAAAACTATTCCCCAGGGAGGAACGGGACTGACATTCTTTGAGGAACTTGGGGTTTTTGGAAGGGAGCTCACCTTCTACGGAGAAACAATACCCAAACTTCACAAATTAATCAAAGATCGCTCTCTAAATTATGAAAATATATGTTTCACTCCAAAATTTTACCAATCATGCCGAAAAGATGCATTATTTCTGGAGGATTTATCACCTCTAGGGTACAAAATGGCGAATAGGATGGCACAGTTGGATTTTGATCACTGTCGTGTAGCTCTTCTCACACTGGCCAAATTCCACGCCTCATCATTGGTTCTTTATGAAGAGGAACCATCCATAGTCGAACAATGGAGTGATCCGTTTTATTCAGAAGAAAAACGGTATTTAATTGAACCTTTAATGATGAACGTGACGAATAGTCTTTCTGGAGTTGTTTCAAAGTGGTCGGGATACGAAAGATTCGCCAATAAAATTAGATCATTCAAAGTATTTGACCTTACAGCTGCAGCAATCATACCAAAACCAGGAGATTTTTGCGTTTTGAATCACGGTGACTTTTGGACAAACAATATCATGTTCAAATACTCACCAGAGTCGGGAAAAGTTGAAGATGCGAAACTAATAGATTTCCAACTTATCAAGTTTTCCACTCCCGCATCAGATATCTCGATGTTTTTCTATTCCAGTCTTCAAGAAGAAGTATGGCACCAAAGAGGTTCACTTATCAAATATTATTACGATGCATTGATCACTAGTATGAAGTCATTCGGATTGGATACATCAGTTTATTCATTGGAAACCTTAAACAAAGAAATAACCGATAAACTAGCGTATGCATTCACTATATCCGTAGGACTGCTGGCCGCCAACTTAGCGAATTCTGACGAAATTCCTGACCTTGACGACCTCATGCTAGACAGATCTGGGAATCAAGTGAACACTTTCACGAAAACACACTCTAACCCTTTTTACGAAAAACGAATGAAAACCTTTCTTACACATTTTGAAAAAAGTGGATTGTTTGAATAAAAAATCGGGTTTGCCTCTTCAAAATTCAACAGCAAAAACAATCTATTTAATTATGTAATACAAAAACATTATTAAAAATAAATATGTAATACTATTATTACACTGGTCATAAAATACCCTCGATAGTTCATCCAAATGTGTTTCAACGTAACCTATTTAACCTTGGAGGATTTTATGAATACGTCTATATACTTACTTTCAACATTTGTGTCAGAAATAAACATATTAATTACTAAAAAACTATCTCAATCTAATACGATTTTCCTTTATACTTGCAGAAGTATTGACCTCTATCGCACCATTTAAAGGTCACCTGAAGTAACAACAACGGTCCAACAGAGATGCGAAGATCTCCAGCAATCTCCAGAGTGGTTGAACGAGGACTTCCTAAAGAATATACTCTATGGAGAAGAAGGTGACGCCAGCATAAAAGTTACGATACAAGACTTTAGGAGCGCCATCACATTCGTAGTCTACAGACTGACCTTGAAGATCCAACAGAACGGCGTAGTGTCGTAAAAGTTTCTTATATTAAAAACTATTCCCCAAGAAGGAGCGGGGAGGACATTCATAGAAAAAGTTGGGGTTTTTGAAAAGGAAATAAAAATGTATCAGGAGACGTTGCGAGAACTTTACAAGCTATTTAAAGAACTAGTACCTGAAGATGAAAGAACATTCTTCGTTCCGAGATGTTACCCTTCTTTGAGGACAGACGTTTTATTTCTGGAAGACTTGGGACCTTTGGTGTATAAAATGTTAGAGAGGAAAAACAGGTTGACTTTGAGCACTGTCGCGTCGCTCTCCTCGTCTTGGCGAAACTTGATGTAACTTCTGTAGCAATCCACAAGCACGATCCAGCCAGCATAATCCACTTTAATAACTCTTTATATCGAAAAGAAACGATAATGTTCAGAACCCCCTTTTGATATCCATAACAAATAGAGTCTGTGGAGTCATTGAGAATCTACCAGGATACGAACATTTCAGTGAACACATCAGAAGTTTCTAAGTATTTGATCGTACGGTGTAAGTTATAAAACCTAAGAAAGGCCATTTCAACGTCTTTAACCTGTTCAAGCACTGTTTAGAAACTGATAAAGTTAAAGATGTGAAAATGGTTGATTTCCAAATATCGAACTACTCTTTCCCGGCATCAGACCTCACGTATTCCAGTCCGAGAGTGGAGGAATGAAACAAGATAGACCTGCTTCTTGAACATTGTCAATAAGCGTTGGGCGACAAGAAGAAGAACCCGGAATGTACACGATGGAGGACCTCAAGCAAGATATGGAGGAGAAGCTACCGCATGCACTGACGACACACCTGATCTCGGCGAGTTGATGTTAGACACGTCTGGAGGAAAGGTGAATGTATTCACGAGAGCACATTCCACGCCAGGCTACAAGAAGCACATTCAGTTTTGTTCCTGCCTCAGTTTTAAAAGAAGGGACTTTTAAACAGAATGTTGTAACAAACTGCCTCGTACGTTTACTAAATAATTTAAGAGCGTGCACCACATGCTAATCAACTCTGTGATACAGTCAGCTAAAAATCTTAACTTTACACCAACATTATTGCACATGGATCATTTCCTACTAAACATTACTAGAGATAAAGAGTTAATAAAAATTCTTAGTACTGAAAATTGTTGAAACCTTAAATTATATTTTGATAAAAACTGCATTGAAGAGGCCGTTTTTTATCACAGATAAGCACTGTGCACAAATATTCATTCTATCTTAATAGGGACGTACTGTAGTTATTAACAAGAAACTTTGTCGCTTTGTCCCCCATCGTCACCTCGGGAAAATGTCGAGTAATCATTCAAATACGAATGCACTGCACACATTTCTGACATATCGTAGGTATTTTCTTTTCCCTTTTACTTCCCATACCTCGCGCGAGCAGGGAGCTGATTTGGGCCTTTTATGATGAACGCTCTTAATTTAAATTTCACATGTCCTTTGTGATTATAAATATAATTCAGTAGATTAATTCAGCTATAATAGTTAATGAAATTTAAAAAATATATTTACGAAGAATGCAGAACAAATGTTTGATGGGCAACAAGATATAGTTAAAAAATAAAAAATGCTTTTACGTCAGAGAATATAATTAGCAAATTCACATTATTTACTTGAGAATGAAAATAATATTTCTATAGATATCTGCAACATCATGGGGGGGGGGGAGGGGATTCTGGATATATGTATATAATTTTAATTCACAATATTACGATTTTTTTAATACTTGAAAGATATATTGATTGTTCTCCTTTACTAAACATGATACTGTTACTCTTATATAATATGAATATAGTCAAGATATTTGTCGATAAGATAAGGAGGTAGCTACGCAACACATTCTGTAAATTATCTTTATCTCGAGATACTCTGTGGTCCTCTCACAAATCTGTCGACAACATTAGCAGCCAATTCTGTCTGGTACTACTAAGATCTAACAAGGTAAGTAACCCTATATATATATATATATAAAGTTATTTTGATATGTATAGACATCTGTAGCTCCTAAAAAACCCGCCTCGGTGGCTGGTTGGTCAAACGCGCTACTCTCGCAGTAGGCTTAACTGCCGATGACGGGGATATAGAGGTTCGAATCTCGGTCGGGAAAACTGGGTGGGGGGGGGGGGGNTCGGTCGGGAAAACTGGGTGGGGGTGGGGGTTGGTGGTGTCCAAAATGGTATTCCTCTCTCCCTCCACTCAAATGCGGGTACACTTTCTATAAATATAGCCTTTCTATTGGTCAAATGGGTAATAAAACTCTGTTGCAAGAAAAAAGCTCCTAGAACAATTTTTAAAATTTAAGATTTAGTATTTCTTACTAGATTTTTTTTCCTAAAATGTTGACTTATTTTACTAATGGTACAGTAGTTGGTGTAAACAGCTTGTATTTACTATTTATGGCCCTGACAATTTTCTCAAAAATATATTCTAGTTAAATTTCAATGACACGTCATTTTATCTTTATTATATTATGTAAATTACTACTCATTGCGTATGTGGTTATATTAGAGATCCAAGGGTTTCATGGGCCCCGGATCATAATAAGTAATTGTGCCCCAGTTGTATTTTTAAAATAAACAGAACCACCTGCGGGACACAAGATGATGATGATGATGATGATGATGATAGTAATAGTACTGGGGTTCCAAAATACTGGAACAAAAAATTTAAAAAATAAGTGTTAACTCCCCCTGGCAACTTTCAACTTTCTTTCTTTTTATCACCGCGTCTTATTATTACCCTTTCGGGTTATACGCTCACTTTATATCCTTAATCAATGTTTTCAAAAATAGTAACCCTTCTTCCCTTCATTTTATCTTAATATTTTCGGACGTTTTAACTAAACATCAAAGCAACCCCTAATGTAATAAAACAATCAAAGTGATTATGTTGTTAATCAATCTTTTAATATAATATATACTCTTAATATTAGATAAAATATTTAGCCTAGAAATTATCACATAATGCGCCGTTAGAACGTTTGCGCCGTTGATCTCTGGTCGAATGGTGAGGCAGCGTTTTTCAAACTGTTCTCCTCCAGTTACCTCAGGCTCCGTGAGGCGATTTTTTAATACTAATATCTTTTATTTATCTGGCGAAGTTAAGGCGTTAGCCTTCTCTTCCACTTAACCAGTGTTGAATACAACATACAATATTACATTTATTGAAATACAATTTAATAAAGAAATATTCAAATAAGTATAAAAACATTCGCACGTTCATTCACACACTCATTTAAAGCTCATGTAGTTTCAAGAACTCGGTTTATCTTATTATACAAGATACATTGCTTAACCGCGCACTTTAAGGGGAGTCTGGATGTTAGATGACGAGTAGAGTTATCTAGTTTGTTCCAAACCTGTGATGCCAGGACAGTAAAAGAACGAGAATATGTTTGAGATTGTACACCCCTTGAACATATTTCTAACATTATAGGAAGTGTGACGGGAAAACCAGACAAGAAGTTTACTAATCATAAACATAGTTGTTTTATTTAAGCACAATCAGAAAGTAAATACACAACTAATGCAAACAAGACAACATAGCGTAAAGCGCTTCTTCACTAAGATCCAAATAACTCTGAGTTATGGATATAATCTTACTTTAACCATATCTGAAAATAAAAGGGGAAACATACAGTTATATGTTTGTTGTAAGTTATAACAGTAGAACTAATTGACATCATGGGATTCTATGGTTTTTTCTACGGTTCCCTCAATAATAGCGTTAAGCGCGCGCACTCAAACAATATTTATCATACATTTAAACTTAGACCAAAAACGATAAACATATACGAGTATTTAACTCTAATGAAATCAACAACGTTGATTTCAAAACAAACGTTAGGCCAAGCCTCTACTCTAACACCTAAGTGCCCTGTATACTCCCAGTTAAATAGACAGTTAAATAAACTCATATTCTCCAAACATGCGAACTACAAAGAACGGGCGGTAAGCCTGACTCGCCGAGTACGCCTTTGGCGCGATCAAAAATATTATAAATAAACAAATATACATTATGAATGTATAACAAAACATAATCAAATTGTAACTATCAATATGACGTTAACCCTCGTACCCCGCGAGCGTAATGGTATTGACCTGCCCACAACATTTCATAATTCCTAAGTTTTATTTATAAATAAGTCCTAAACGGTAATTTAGAAAGTCGTTCCCCATTTAAGTCGAAAAATGCAATTTTGAATAAAAATAGATTACGGTCCCAAGTCGCCGTCCTCACCAAGCCCAGTCGGTGATATAATAAGTGACTATTCCAAAATCGCGATCTCTATATATACAATTATTGCATCCACAGAGTGGCCTGGAAAGGGAAGGAGGGGGGGGGGGGAATGATAGAACAAACGAACAGCAAAGAATACGTCTAGTGGCGTCTAGAATGATCCAGGTCCTCCTAGCGACGGAAGTGATAACTCCGTCTGGCCGCGTGTAAGTTTAGTCGTTTCCGGCCGGCCACGGATCGAGACCCGAGCAGACAGTTGGTTGAAGGCCCCGCTCAGTCTGTTGTGCCAGTTGGAGGGTGAAGGTCAAGGCTCGGGCTTGATGTTAGTGTTTGTGTTGTAGCTGATCACGAGAGTCGGTGAGTGTAGACCCATTCGATATAACGTTAACTAGTAACTTGTTACAAGATCTATGTACGGGAATACATCTGTAGAGTGGATTCTGATCTAGTAGCTCAGCTGTGTTTATCCTTCAGAAATAGGAACCGTGAGGATATTGAGGCTGAGATGACGATAATATTTTGTGAGCAATACTAATAAATGTAGCCTTCCCTTTTGATTTGTTCTTAACCAACCTATTTTATTAAAATACTTAGAGATATGGTCATGCCGTTTTAAGTTAAATATGTACCGAACACATGTGTTTTTTAGTCGTTCTGCTAGATCGTCTCTTAAGTCATTATATACTACGTCACAGTAGTCAAAGTGCGGCATTACTAAGCTCTGGACTAAGATAATTAGTACATTTTCTGGGAGAAAATTCTTTAGTCTTCTCAGTGAATGTAAGCAGGCATACATACACTTTCTTGCAAATCGAAGTTATCTGATCTGTCCAATTAAGATTTTCATCAATAATCAGGCCAAGGTTTTTAGTCATTGTTGTCAGTTGTACTGTGGCTACTCCTAATCGTAAGTCAGTAGGCAGAGAACAGTCCACATTCAGTATTAATCTGTTTGCTACTATAATAATGGTTTGAGTTTTATCAGGGTTCAATTTATGTCATTCTTTTTTCAGACCAAGCATTTATCGCAGCTAGGTCAATATTTATTCGTTGTATGGCTCTATTTATTGAAGAACGGTCAGTAGAAATATATATTTGAAGGTCGTCTGCATACATGTGATATTTACAGTATGAAATTGAAGAAGTGATATCGTTGACATATAGAGAAAAAAAGCAATGGGCCTAAAACTGAGCCCTGTGAAACACCAGCCTCAACTGGGCGTCATGTCGATAACGTGTTGCCTATCATAACACTTTGCTGGCGACCATGCTAATATGATCTCATCTATATACTGCCTGGAGGGAAATCAAACAATTCATGCAATTTGGCTAATAGAATATTAAAATCCACACTATTAAAAGCTTTTCAAAAATCTAATAATTTAAGAAGTGTTAGCTCGCGTTTATCCATGGCTAATCTGATGTCTGTGACATTTATCAACGTGGTACATGTACTATGATGTGATCTGAATCCTGATTTATAGGCAGTTAACACATTGTGTTTGTTAATGTTTCGGTAAATTCTAGTGCCTTAGAAAGAGACGGAAGTATACTAAAGTAATGTACATATTTTGCTAGCCCTTTTTTAGGTACTGGCTAAGTAAGTGCAAGTTTCCAAAGTGCGGGATACTGTCCGGTCATGAGTGAGAAGTTGAATAGGTCAGTTATTGATGATATAACATTCCTTAAAATGGTTTGTATTAGCAATATTGACATTTTGTCTATACCCTGTGCTTTCGATTTTATTCTCATTGATTTGTGTACCTCATGATGAGTCAAATGGGCAAAGTAAAAAGTACTATCATTATAATCACTATTATTATTATTACTTGTATTGGAGGCACAAATGTTGTTTATGGTTTGTATTCTAGCTATCTTGTTAGTTAAATTGGGAATGTGAGGAAACTCTTCATTGAGTTTATTGGGACTGATGTGCATATGAGTGTTTTTGGGTAGTGTATGCCCCACTCCCATCCTCCGCAGTTCCCTCCATTGTTTTTGGGTGCTCAGATAGTATTAGAGAGTGAAAGGGAAAAGTCCATTTTAGCTTTCTTAATGGCCTGGGTATATTTATTACGCAGACGTTTATACTCCTCGAAATTTATGTTGCCTGTAAGTGGCTTGATTTTCGAATCTCGTTTAAATTT
This sequence comes from Timema monikensis, assembly GCA_902151445.1. NCBI lineage: Eukaryota > Metazoa > Arthropoda > Insecta > Phasmatodea > Timematidae > Timema > Timema monikensis. The sequence goes on from CABFVZ010000542.1 coordinate 98,427, forward strand.
CGCATATGCTTGGTCACGTCCCCTCATCAATAACCTAATGTCGTTAGTCATCCAAGGCGCAGGTGGTCTACTAACACGTCGAGTTTTTACTGGTGCATGTTTATCGTACAAGTCAAGGATCATATCATTAAAAATGATGTAACCTGTCATCAACGTTTAACTTAGTGTTGACCAGGTACCAGGGCTTGGATTGAGCGTCAGCATTCAGTTTGTCTGTATCAATGGATGTAATGTCACGATATGTGATGACCTTAGGTGCAATTCTAGCCACACGCATTGAGTAGGAGAGGCAAACAAGATCATGATGCGAGATTCCGGGGACCACGACTTGTCCAGAAGAGATCACTTTATTAGAGTTTGAAGTATAATCAATCCACGTATGCGAGGTTGCGGTATGATATGTTGCGTATAAGTGACATGGCGTCATATTGTATGAAGAAAATAAAGTCAGTAATTGCGAGGTTTCATTGTTGTTACTAAGTAAGTCCACGTTAAAATCACCCATTACAATTATATGTTCATATTTATGCATGTGCTCAGTCAAGGCAGTAAATTGACCAACTCGAGGTGGCCGGTAAACTACAGATAACATAAGCCTTTGTTGTGAATTGTTTATTTCAACAATAATATATTCAGGTTGCGCCGAGTACGGACTCTGATGTACATACACACACCTGTACCACTCTTCCTTCATGGTTCTGTCATTTCTAACGAGTTGATAACCCCTCAGGTGTACTAAGCTAGAAGAGAGGGATGGTTTTAACCAGGATTCAGAAACAAGAATAGCATGAAAAGACAGAGAAGAAAATAAGCTGTCGAATTCGTGGAAATGCCTTAGTAAAGACTGCAACTATAGCGGCTGGCTTTATCTATTGGTTTTTCACAACAGTCTGTAAAACAGCCATCAGGATTGACAATGTTTTCAAATATGAATAAAGGCGAGGCCAGAACATGAGATGTTTTAAGTTTGTTTCAAACTCATACTTGAACCGTCGTTATTTTAATTTTATCACCACGTCTTACTACCCATTCGAGTTTTACGCTTGTGTAATAATTACGCTGATGGAATTAGGGAGGCTATATTAGAAGTAATTGTACCTGTATTTACGTGGAGGGAGAGTGGAAAACCGTTTAGGGTAAAAAAAACCTCAGTACACTCGACAGAGTTTCGAGCTTCAATATCCCCGTTATCGGTAGTCTAGTTTATTGAAAGAGTAGCGCGTTAGACCATGCGGCCATTGAAGTGAAGTTTTCAGGTTAAAATTCATAAAAACCTATCTCGGAAGTAAGCATGTATGCTTCAAAACAGATTAAGCGGTCGTACACTTCTTCCTGTTGAATCCCAACTAGCCCACATATTTGAGCTCAAACAGTTTGAAGGTTGCTGTTGTTCTTACAGTTATATATGTTTTAATTTGTATCTTTTTAAATCAACACCAAAGTTATTTTTTTAAATGGGAAAGGGGGTGTATGTGTCTGGAAAGCCTTCCTGAAATTTCGACTAATATCATATTTAATTAAAATATAACGTCACTTTTTTTTTAATGCAAACTGTGAATAAATATATATGTAATTATTGGGAAGAACATTTTTATAATATTATTTGTGCATGTTTGTCTGTGTCGACTGTGGCCGGCTATTTCCGTGGCCTATGACGTCGTGAACTTGGCGGCACGAACTTGTGGTTGTGATAGCCAATAAATACGTTCCTGTATTATTTTAATAAGGTAACGTCTTATATTGAGTTTTTATTCTTTTAAAATCCGGCTTCGGTGGTTACTATTATTATTATTATTATTATTATGAAATGGAGGACCTACAGTTTAACGTGGGATCCGAACCACGGTGGAGGCCTGGCATTCCACAGGCTTCGGTGGTCACGTGATGTAAGACGCAACTCTCGCAATATGCCAGATTGCCGATTCGATTTCTGGTCAGGTGTACTGAGGGTAGTTTTTAACTCTCCCTCCACGCAAATGCGTGTAAACTTCCTCTAAATTAACCCTCCTCATTTATAATTCATTAGCGTAGCTAGTACATAGGCGTACAATCCGAACAGGTAGTAAGACGTGGTGGTAAACTTTTTTCTATCACCACATCTTACTATAATGTGTTGGGGATTAAGAAGATTTAATTTAGAGGAAATGGACCCACATTTTCATGGAGGGAGAGTGAAAAATAATTTAGGGACAACCACCTTCAGTACACCCGGCCGGGATCAAGATCTGATCTCCCCATCATCGTCAGTCTAGTACATTGCGAGAGTGACGCCTTAGACCATGCGGCCACTGAGGCGGGTAAAACCATATCCCTTTAAACATGATTTAAACCACGTCACCATTATTTGTTGGTTCCAGCCGCTGAGTGTCCACAGGAACCATGGACACAGGGAAGGAACTAGTTTCTCACCCGGAATGGCTCACGGCGGAGTTTCTTCAGGAACTGATACGAAGAGAGGACCAGGATCCGAACATCAATGTCATATTGGCAGATGTCAACGTTGCCACTAACAAGGGGGACAACTATCTCAGTGTGATATACAGGGTGGACATAGAATGCACGAGCCGAGACAAGACCCAGACCAGCACTCTGATAGTGAAATGTCCGCCGCTAGATCAATTGGTGGAGAAATTCGGGGAGGATGTCGGCGCCTTCAAAAGGGAGATCTTCATGTACCGCGATGTGATCCCCAAAATGTACAGCATTTGGAAGAAACGTACGGGACATACATTATCCGAGAGACTGACTCCCCGGGGATATCCATCATCCAGGATAGACACGTTAATCTTGGAGGATCTCAGACCTCGAGGATACAAAATGGCGGATAGGATAAGTCAGTTAGATCTAGATCACACGTGTCTTGTCCTTCGATCGTTGGCTAAACTTCACGCGATGTCTTTGGCGATGTTAGAGGAGGATCCTTCAAGCTTCAAGCACTTCGACGAACCTATTTTCACCGAGAAAAACAAGGATATGATAAGTCGTACCTTTATAAAACCCATAGAGGGCAGTATGTTGCTTCTAAGACAGTGGCCGGGGTTCGAGCACTTGGCTGACAGACTTGAAGAAATGTACGTCAACTTTATAGACGAGCTGATAAAAACCGTGAGACCTGACGAGACACCACTGTCAGTTCTGAACCACGGAGACTGTTGGGTCAATAATATGCTCTTCAAATACTCCTCAGATACCGGGATCGTCGAGGACATAAAATTCCTGGATTTCCAAATCAGCAGGTTTTCATCTCCTGTTTTGGATCTGCACTACTTCTTGTATTCGAGTGTCAGATACGATGTCCTGAAGGATAGAGATGCCCTTCTTGCTGAGTACTACAACGCCTTGCTGAAGAACCTTCAAGAGCTGGGCTGTGGGCGGTTATCTTACAGTCTTGAAGATCTGAAGAGTGATTTCAGGAAGAAGCTGTGGTTTGGTTACATCAGTTTGTCCACCATCAGGGTCGGAGTGATGGTCGACCCAGAGAATGTCCCTAACATCGCGGATTTTGTCGACGAAGCAGCAGGTTCGGAGGTATTCCTAAACTGGTATTCAAAGTCCTATAAGGAGTTTTTCAAGAAAATCGTTGTTGATTTTGAGAAAGAGGGTTTTTTTGAAAAATAGATTTTATACTAAATTGAAAGTTATGACCATAAATCCACACACGTAATGCGGTTTTTAAGCTTGTGCATGTTTTATTAATATTTTAGTCAAGATATTAACTTATAAGATCCTCTTGTGTTATTTAAATCCTGAAAAATATTTACGAGATTTTGAAAGTGTAACCATACCGATTGTAAAAATTTCTCATCAGCTCAACAAAGGGGTTGATTGAACACATTATTATATGGCGGAGTTGTTCAAAGTTTTTCTTCCAAAGGACCCAAATATGATCATCAGATTAAACAGCGAGCCGAAGAATAAATTGTATTTTGTGTTGGTAAAATCTTTCAAACTTTACAGCCGAAAATAGATTTATTAATCTCCAAAAAATATATTTTGAATTATGAACGCAATACACTTTCACAAAATAACTATGAGTTGATACATATTTTATTAACAAAATAATTAATGTATAATAAAATGCAATCGTGACATTATTTCACATCCGTCACCAAGGGTTTCCCTTTAATTTCCCTCTGGGACACTGCGAGGCCCCCATTTTCAGTGAGAACAATTGGACTACACTCTTCTAGGGGGGGTTACACTTAATTTAACGAGCTTTTACCGAATTGAAATAAGCTGTTGATCACTAAACGGTTTAAAATAGCACTAATATTATAAATTCTTTCAAGATAAGCATGCAAGGCCTATTCAAACTTTGTTTTTAAAAAAGTGCAACAATTATTGTTTAGGAGGTCAGTTCCCAATAGCAGCAGTGCGCTATTTAGTGGAACCTTTTTAATTGGAAATTCAAGGGATGTTGAAAAAACTCGAATTAACTGTTTTTATGTGTATATAGGTATATGGTACACGATAAATCAATAACTTCAAAATATGCCACATATAAACACACACATGTCATATATGCTAAATATAAACATACACACACATGTTATATATGCTAAATATAAACACACACACATGTCATATATGCTAAATATAAACACACACACATGTCATATATGCTCAATATAAACACACACACATGTCATATATGCTCAATATAAACACACGCACATGTTATATTTGCTAAATATAAACACACACATAATATACATGCTACATGTAAACACACATATTATATATGCTACATGTAAACACTCACGTGATATATGCCACATGAAAAAAATATGAACACAAATTATAAAAATTTGGGAAAAATCAACATAGAAAAATTGAAGATATCAATCAGGACGTCCCATGATTACATGGCGATAAAAGCCAGGAGAACACATCCCCTATTCTAGGCAACCCGCACGCCGCCGGGGCAGACTTACCACTTTATCTTTTTCTACGCGTCAATAATTCTTAACTTTGTAGGACATTCTTGTAATTAAAGGGTTATTTAATCTATATTGATAAGTTAGGTTTGAAATGAATACACAATCGAGAAAATTAACAATATATAGGCTTCGAATTATTCAAATATATTCTTCTAAAATTCGAATTAAATTCTATTTTTTACCATATATTTAAAAATGAATTTCATGAGAAATTATGGTGGGTTCAATTTATCCAATTTTTCTAACCAAACAATGGCGAATTAATCAGGGGGCATCTTAAGTAAAATATATAACAGGAAACATTATATAGAGGCAATTTAATGTGCTACTAGGAATTAATTAGGTAATTTGTATACTGTCGAATAAGTATTGTCACTGTTGCTTATTGAACTGTAGTTACAGGCATACGAGACAAATACGGGTTGTACAAGTAATTAGTAGATTTAAAATCACACAAGGATGTATTAGTAATTGTAAGTTTCGAGGACAGTAAGAGTTTAATATGTTCTAGTAGCTCAACACAGTCAATTTGTAAATTTATAAGTCTGTGAAGAAAAGTTTGTTCGTCAGGTTTTTAGTTAAAGCAGGGGTTTAGTATTTTTATTATAGAAAAAAATTATTTAACAATTTTTTTCACTTTTTCAAGCAACGAGTAGTATTTCTTTGTAGTATGGAGACAAAATAAACGAACCAAGTTACAAGTTGCTTCGTATTAGAGAATAATAGAGACCAAATTTTTGCTCTAGGGTCAGTAAAGTCTTTTGTGTTCTATCTGTGGGGGTCGTAAGTCCCTGTGGCCCATATAAAGACGGCTACTATAAAACATAAAGCATCAAAATACATTCAAACACAGATAAACATTATTAAAGAGGTGAAACTATAAAAATAAAAGAGTTCAACAAAAATTATATTTCAGGAATTGTGCCAATTCATCAGATTTCAAGTAATGAGGCAATAAAACGATATTGGAAAGACTATTTTCTGTCCTTTTGCCCTTCGGAAGCTAGTTTTAAGGAACTCCACCATGTCACGCCAAGAAAGGTCCTCCGCCTTCCTCCAACATGATGGCTTACATTAAACAGATGATTTAATTGAGGTTAAGTCACACCAAGACGGGGGCTGAACCCGTGTTTGAGATATCTAGAACTAAGTGCAAGTCATTGGGATAGTTCTCATATTGATAAGATACTGTGGAGGCTGTGAAGATCATGACGCGTGAAGAACTACCATTTGACTTTCATATTGATAATATATTGTGGAGGCCGTGAAGACAATGACGCGTGAAGAACTACAATTTGACTTACGAGAGCAGGTTTATAGTAATTAAAGCTTGATTATGAGAAGATCTATTTACCTACATTAAACTTTAATTAATTCTATAGTACATTAATATTAGTAATGGTCTTAAAAGGGCTGAAAATACTGGGGAATGAAGGAGGTTACACAAGTATGAGTTACATACCCTGTACTCATCACAATACATTGTTGGGATAGTCAGGTTTCGTAGATTACGGTGGGCAGGGTATGCAATGCGAATGGGAGAATCTAGAACCGTGTTCAGGGTACAGAATGGCAGACCCAATGGGAAGAGCTAGATGCAGTTGAGAGGATTGCATTAAAACGGTCCTGAGAGAGATAGTGTGTAATGAGGTGGACTGGATAGAACTAGCTCAAGATAGGGATAGGGTGTAATGAGGTGGACTGGATAGAACTAGCTCAGGATAGAGACAATGTGTAATGAGTGGGACGGGATGTAGATATATCAAGATAGGGATAGGATATAATTAAGTACTCTGCACAGTACTAGCTCATGATAGGGATAGGTGACGACTTTTGTAAGTGCGTTAAGAATTTTCAAGTTCCTGATGCCATAGATTAGGCAAGTGATGCTGGTGTTATTAGTAGGAGTAGTGATTGGAGGAAATCATTGGGTCAGCTAACACTAAATGATTAGATATGAATCAATGATATCACTTTGGTTGGAAAGAGACTATATCAAGTTTTGATTGGGAGTCACATCGGTCATTTTGTGTACAAGGATTTTATTTAAGAATTAAGACACACACACAAGCGAAACGCATCTTAAACACAGGTTAATAATGTTCCCGACAGATGATTGGAAATTGCAACTGGACACCAATTTGTTTCAGATCCAATAAACGAGAGAAATACGAGGATTAGCCATTAGGGAGGAGCACTATCGAATAATTAGACATTATTCAGGGGTAACAACCAAATACGCATCCAAAATAAGTTGCAATGGTGACAAATTTTTGTAAAAAAAAAAGCCTTTATTTGACAATCAACCACAAAAGACATATTCAACATACAACTTTCTCTAGCACAAATCAAAAACTATTTGCATATTATAAATAAAACACCAATGATTTTTTAAAATCCACTACCAAATTTGGTTGGGCATCTCAAGGTCTTACTTAGTTCAACCACTAATATTTTTAATAACATTAAAAAAAGTCAGAAATATCAAAAAAAAAGATCACACTTTAGAATATTCAAACTTCAAGTATAAATTTAATCATACTTATAAACTTAATTTAAGTAAAAATGTGTAATTTATGGCTATATATAAAAAGAATTATCTAAATTTAAAGTAGTCACCAACTAAGTACTTCACAAATTGCTATGTAATGCATTTTGTCAAAACAATTGTTAACTATTTTAGCTAGTTTAATAAATTCAACTAAAAACTTTAATCGGAGTATGGCCAAAGTCAAGAATGTGTTTTAATTAAGTGCCAAGCAAACATTAAATAAATAAACCTCAGCATACCTTTTTATATACGCCAAGGTGGAGCTTTCTATTTTACTAAGTTTTAGAGATACTTGCGCTGGTGGTCACGCATTCTAAGATGTAAGGTTCGCTCTAGATAAAAAAAAAGAGTAAAATTTACCTATTTGCAGATCTCAAATTTTATGTCAAATTTCGCTTTCTTAGTTTCTTAGTTTAGATATAGGACCTACAGTTTAACGTGGGATCCGAACCACGGTAGAGACCTGCCATTCCACACATTCACAAGTTGTGATTAATACAAGTCTTGTCAGATGTGAAGGAAGGGTTTGGCAATCAGATAAACCTGTGCCGGGACAGAGGATTGAACCACGGACCACAGAAGTCTGACACCCTACCCTTAGACCGCCAGGTCACCCTTATTTCATTATAATAACCGGCAACTGAGCAAACACTGACTTGAGAAACCATACAGTTTAATACAAAGGTAGGGAGGGAGTGTATTTATATAGTTACTGGTCTGAAGTTGCCCGTCAGTATGAGAACAAACTGCAGAGGATGTATAGAAAGGGGACGAGAAGAGAAGAGCTGCCGTATGGTTGAATCCATTTTGCTATCAACGGTCACCCAGCTACAGTAGCCCCATGACTTATTTGGTGCTGACTGACAGCTTTGAAAAGTTACCAGACCAAATTATGTATCCCTACGCCGAACCATATGATCTGCAAAAACATATGTTTAGCAGCTGTCGCTTATGACAGTCAAAATTTAGGTATATACCTAAGTGTTGACTGTCAGAAGTCAGCTGTGAGCTGTCAGTCAGCACCAACGAAGCCATGGGGCTACTGTAGGTTGTGAGATCGGTGCGCGTTTTGTTTTTTAAGCCCCGCGTCTTACTTCCCGTTCTGGTTATACGCTTATGTACTAGTTACACTATTGGCTTAGGTATTATGGAGGTTATATTTATAGGAAGTGTATCCACATTTGCGTGGAGGAAAAAGGAAAACCATTTTGTTAAAAACCACCCTCGCCACACACGACTGAAATTCGAAACTCGATTTCCTTGTCATCGGAAGTCTAGCCTACTGCAAGAGTGACGCGTTAGACCATGCGGCCACCGAAGTGGGTGGTGCGCCTATTAATATTCCCTAGATTACGTTGATTCCATTGGATTATCTACAGTCGTACTTAATTATGTATTTTTCTACTCTATAAACGCCTATAGTAAAAATAGTTTTACCTTCATAATTTATATATATTTATATTAGGCCTATAATATAGAGCTACAAAGTAAATTCTATATAGATACATACTATAAATACTGTTCAGATTTATAGTATATTCTATAAACATCTATATTAAAAATGATTGCTATTATTAATGGTTGGTTCACACAAGTATATCATAATTTATGGCTACCTCAATTGGAGGAAATGAATCTGATGACGTCACGCCACCAGTGGCTGAAGGATGAGTTTATTCAGGACTTGATAAGAAGGGAGGACGGAGACGCGAACATTCCGGTGACCCTGGAAGGCGTTGACCACGCCATAGGGAAAGGAGTAAACTCTCTAAGCATAATATACAGAGTCAAACTTAGGCGTACAACTGAAGGTGACTTATCTAAAAACATTGATTGTAAGATGTCCACCTCTCGATAAAATGGCGGAGTTGTTCGGAAAGGAGATAAGAGTCATTTAAGAAAGAGATAGAACGTGCTTCCAAAGATGTTCAAAATTTGGGGGGAGCACACCATTAAAAAGCCCCCGGTGCTACCCTTCATCAAGGGATGACACTTTGATTTTGGAGGATCTACTACCACTCGGATACAGAATGGCGGGAAGAAAAGCAAACTATGTGACCTTGAGCATACGTTGTTCGTTCTTCGTAAGATGGCCAAGTTTCATGCGATGTCGTTGGCAACGTTGGACGAGGATCCTTCAAGCTTCAAACACTTCAAAAAGTCATTTACAAGTGAAGAAAATAAAGGCATAGAGGAAATATTTAACAAACCTATTCAGAACCAAATTAATCAAATCCAGGAGGTATCAGGGTACGAGCACGTCGCTAGAAGTCTGATCGGTTCATCAAGTATGTTATTGAAATCCTCAAACCCAGCGACACCTCATTATCAGTCCTGAACCCCTGTGACTGCTGGATGAACAATATGGTGTTCAGATATTCCTCAGACTGGGGTTGTCGAAGATATGAGATTTTTGGATTTCCAAATCGGCAGGTACACATCCTTCGACTTGGACCTGAAACAATTGTGCAGACGACGATGTTTTGAAAAATAGGGACACCCTCCTCGTCGAGTACCATTCGACCTTGATGAAGAGCCTTCAGGTATCTGCGTGTGAACACATAAAATATATTCTGGAGGATCTGAAGAGGGACTTCAAGGAGAAGATGATGTATGGTTGGTTCATGACGGAGATCAGGACAACGCTCCTCTCAGACCCTGAAGACGTCCCCAACCTTCACGGAATGTTCGATATTAAGGAAGATCCTGGTGTGGATCTTGGGTCCTCTCCTGTTTCACTGAAGTCTTTGAAGTTCCTCCAACCCGAGTTTGAGAGGTTATGTTAGAGTTAGGGCCATTGACTGTTGAGTGTGATCACAACAAAGGGTGACATCTCATTTCACATCCATATTTATTATGTGAATGGTAGTTCTGAGGCTTAAAAACAGCTAAAACAATCCTCAGTTATCTTTAAAAAAAACAAATGCCCCTTTATGGTACCTAGCGATCCTCGTGTTGAAGGACTCAAGCTCTTCTAATGTGCGCAACAATTTTAACCTGGAAGACATGGGTCTGGGAGTGTTGGAATCTTTAGACTTTATGGTACCTAGCGATCCTCGTGTTGAAGGAACCAAGCTCTTCTAATGTGCGCAACAATTTTAACCTGGAAGACATGGGTCTGGGGTGTTGGAATCTTTAGACTTTATGGTACCTAGCGATCCTCGTGTTGAAGGACTCAAGCTCTTCTAACGTGCGCAACAATTTTAACCTGGAAGACATGGGTCTGGGGTGTTGGAATCTTTAGACTTTATGGTACCTAGCGATCCTCGTGTTGAAGGACTCAAGCTCTTCTAATGTGCGCAACAATTTTAACCTGGAAGACATGGGTCTGGGGTGTTGGAATCTTTAGACTTTATTTTGGCGTGATGGTCTTGGGGTCTGTAGGCGAGCATTTTACCCCATGTTCCTGGGTTAAAACCCAGTTGGGACCCATTGATTTTTCTTGAGTGATAAAAATCCGTAGCACAATTTCCTCCGGAGGGGAAGTAAAGCCGTCTGTGGGTTGTAATATAATTCTAGAAGGTTTGTGAAAATACCTTTACTGGCAAAATTGGTAGGCACTTTCGATCTCACTCATAGAAATTCTCGTGTGCTGATATAATCAGTCGGTTCAGAAAGTTAAATACTTTAAATAAATAATAAATATTTCGGCGTGAACAATTATTTTGAAATAACGCATCTGTAGAGTGAAATATTGCATTATAATGTAGCGTCTGTGCGGCAATTTCTCGCTTACCGAGGTGGGCACCTTAATCAAGATGCGATTATCAAAACGGCTTCAACATGAAATCACTCGTTACGTCAGTGTCAACCTTAAGATAATAATGACCACGTGATGAGGTATTACTCAACAACCTTGGAGTAGACGAACAGTGACTGGCTCTTTTCTCGGTGAAGGCCGCGTACCGCGGAGTTATTTAGAGCTGTACATTATATCAGATAGGAAAGATCTACAACAGGTGAGCTAAGACGACTCCAAAATGGAATTTTGTATCACTATAAAAAAATATACTCTTTAACAGGAGGTCCATTATTTGAAAACTGTAAACTCATGTTAACAAAATGATAGAAAAAAAAAATTACAATTTTGTATTTAAATTCTTAGTCCGTTTAATTAGTAGTGTAAAGATAAATAGTTATACAATCATCCACGATGAAGTGTTATTGATAACCTCTTAGATAACATTTTAGTTAATAACCCAAATCAATCATTATGTCTAAAATGCCAAATTTCAATAACTTTCAATCAATATCGATCTTCCTATAAAATCAGGGTTTAGCTATGTTATATGAACCACTTTTAATGTTTTTCCTCAATGAATAAAATAATACACAATATTTAGTTCAATTTTCATAGAGCAGATATAAAAGCTACCAGAAATACTTTCACATATTGATATGTCAAGTCATATGATTTGTAGCTGTTAGTTTCGAAAGAACCAATATTTTTAAAATAACATTAAAATAGTAAAATAATATCAATGTTGACGGCCAAAAAAAGTCTTTTCTATGACAACTGGGCTGTAACTATGTTATATAATAATATTAATTTATTTAAATAGCTAATACAATTTAGTTCTATTCTGTAACTAAACAAAAATTAATCTCAACAATTAATAAGATATAAAATAAATTCAATTCTGTTAAATAAAACTAATTAAGTTTAGTAACTAATATTAGAGATACATTAGTAATTAAAATGCTTATTTTTATAGCAGTGGACGTATCATTAAAATCACCTTATCACTACTACTACTACTACAATCATTACTACAATAATTACTACTACTACTACTACTACTACTACAATCATTACTAATACTACTACTATTACGAAAGAAAACACTTTAGTGTTTGCTTCGAATGAAAATACATAAGATATATGCATTAGTTTTGTATAGAATTAGAGTAATAATTATTATATAGACGCTTAACCTGAATGGGTAGAAAGAATAAACCCTTCTAAATCAGTGTATACTTTATATCACTCAAGTTGCCAATACCAGTTGTTGAGTTAATCTGTGCTTACATTTGTTTAATGCCTGCCATGTGGTGCATGTTGTAGATTATAAAAATCATGATATTTAAGCGTATTTTGAACAATACAGACATAGCCTCCTTATTAGTCCCTTATTCTTAAGAAAAAATCGATGGTAATAATAGTAATAATAAATCTAGAAATATTGTCCCCACTGAAAGCAGGGACTGGTTGGTTAGGGATTATTTTATCCTGTGAAGCCAAATTATTGTATAAATATCATCAGATATTTATATTTACGAGATATAATGTAAATAACTAAATTTTGAAATTGAAACTATGAATTTAGGGTAACCAATTGGAGATAGGTTAAAGAAGCAAGGAAGGAAATAGTTCATTTTTCCATCCATGTTTTGTTGTTGTTTTACTGTAGTATATTTAGGATGGCAATTCCTACCATGATACCAATGCTAATCCTTCAGATCTTGAGAATGATGCGTGGGGATGAATGGTTTTTACTATACAATATTTGGATGATCTATGAAATAATATAATAATATTGCGCGTCTGGGTTACATCACTCGTAGCCCAGGAGTTGAAAAATTATCCAGTACTGATGTACCGTTGTCCAGGGGACGCCCGAATGTACTAATCGTAAATCCTTTCTGTGGAGGCTCTTTACATGTCCCGATGAGATAAGGATGATGGTGAGTATGAGCGTGATGGTGAGTATGAGAGCGATGGTGAGTATGAGGGCGATGGTGAGTATGAGGGCGATGGTGAGTATGACGGTATGGAACCAGTGGAAATACTTACACATAACTTAAACCTACTCAACCAAACCCTGTTGATCGTTGGGGTAATTCCGCTTTCGTTAAACATGTTCAAGGTATTAGACGTGAATCGAACCCGGGACTCCTAGGCTCGTAGCCAGGTGCACTGACAACTACGCCACAGGGCCGGCTATTTATAAGATGATTAATGGTTTTTATTGTTGGGTGGTTTATTTGCAAATTTGTATGAATAATGTGATGAATGAATTATGAAACTCAAGCCTGTCAAGTAGGGCTCAGTTTATGTAGTCATGAGCAGCCCCTGGAAGATTTAATTTGGAGATTGGCTCACGGGTTACTTGATGGTGAATTATAAGTAGCAGGCGAGGAGGGTAACAGGGGAGTTTCTTTGTCGGTCCCATCCATACAGTCCTGCAGGTTGAAGAGATCGTAGAATGTCAAGTACCAATGATAAAGCACTTATAAACTGATATAGAATCAATCAGTATTTTAATGACGGCTGTATAGTCTGTACGATTCGTATCAGAGGCGCGACCAAAGTGGGTAGCGGGACATAACACCCTTATCCAAGCTCACAAATCATTTTAACAAAAGTTTGTGAATCAAGTACGGTTATAATAATAACTGAATATCTGTCGAATGTATATTTTACCTTACGACTTTATATCTAAAATGTGTTTCACTATTTTCACTACTCTTCTCTCACAAAGGTAAGTTTCTGTGCGCGTCTTTGATTTTGACAAAGCTTTATCGCACCTCTTGTTGCAGGGTACTGACTGTGAAGTAACCAACATGGCCACCGAGACACAATCCTGGCTTAATAAGGACCTGTTTAAGGAGGTCCTCCAACAGTCAGAACAAGATGTCACCCTCTCGTCCACCATCCCACAAAGTATTATTATTATTAGCACCGCGTCTTACTACCCATTCGGGTTATACGCACTTACGCTAATGTGTAATGGTAGGGTGATTGTGAGATGAAATGTAGGACCTACAGTTTAACGTGGAATCCGAACCACGGTGGAGGCCTGGCATTCCCCACATTCACAAGTTGTGATTAATACATGTCTTGTCAGAGGTGAAGGAAGGGTTTGGCAATCAGATAAATATGTGGCGGGACCGAGGATTGAACCCCCCCACAAAATAGATTTTAGACTTGCACTCGACAGGGCCAAGGGCCTTAAGAAACCTTCGACAATATACACTTATTAAAATTGTGCAATACAATTTTTACTTTCAAACGACCACAATTTAGACTCATTATCTCAGTCGGTAGCGTGTCTGCCTACTAAGCTAAGGGTGCCGGGTTCGATTCTTGACATGGCTGAAAATTCAGCATTGATGACAATATGGATTTATCCTTTCACATTAATAAATTAATGGCAGGGGACTGGATGTTGTGCCTTTCCTAGTCTTAAGTTATATTATAAGGCATATGAAAATACGACAAGCCTAGCAACAGGTAGTGGAAAATATATGGCTTGAATAAAAACACTGACCTAGACCACAGGCCGGAAAAAGTCATGGATGTAAAGTAAAATGACAATCAATTAGAATTGCCGTTTTTTAACTATTTAATTTCCCTGTGGTTACTTCAACTTGATTGATAGTGGTTTGTGAAACCTCGTTTTCAACATTTTAAATACCGTTGTTGTCTGGAAGTAGGCCATCATTCTCGTCTCTAGGAAAATTTTCTCACCCTTTTTGTTCCCAATGATAGATATGTATTTCTTATGTTTTTATTATTAACTTATTCACATTATCTTTGATTACAATATTAATTTTTATTAGGTATTGCCTATTCTTTTTTTCCCTCAATGTTCGGTTTATACCATATTTTTGTTGAAAACACAGTATTATCTGGCTAATTCATCAATGGTTAGTTCGAAAAACTGGATAATTCAAACCCACCATAATTTCTCATTAAATTAATTTTTAAATATATGGTAAAAAATAGAATTTAACTCGAATTTTAGAAGAAAATATTTGAATAGTTCGAAGCCTATACATTGTTAATTTTCTCGATTGTGTATTCATTTCAAACCTAACTTAACAATATTGGTTAAATAACCCTTAAATTTCAAGAATGTCCTACAAAGTTAAGAATTATTGACGCGTTATGTGGGGAATTCCAGGCCTCCACCGTGGTTCGGATTCCACGTTAAACTTTTTATGGGTTGCCCCTGTTGCCCCAACCTCCCAACTTGTCAATAGAGTCATCGACAAGCAGTGGGAAGTTTTGTCTGATTTGATATGCGAGTTACAGGTTGTTTTCACAGACCCTTATCCTCGTTGCATGAACTTAATTATTACATGAATTGGTACCTTTGAATTGTTTGTACAAAAATAGACGGTTTGAGTTGGTTTGTAGCCCGACACAAGATATCCACCTTGACAGAAGCGCCGAGCTAGGTCACCTGTGAAAGGGCTGTATTGCTTTGTGAGCTACAGGCAGCATACGCTAACCCTTATCCTCATGGAATGATAGAGAGAGATGGGTGATTTGGTATGATGGGTGATGGAATGGATATGAGGTTGTGAATGTTACATTTTACCGTTACCTTTTTACCTTGTTACCGTTTACCTTGTTACCTTTTACCAAAGTTTTGTAACCATTTTATTCCAGTCTTGGCCGTTTGTATGGTCTTTCTTCATGCGGGTCGTAGTCACCTAGTGCTCTTATTATTGTGTTTTCGTGGTTTGCTGCTTGGTCGTAGAATCTGCCTCTCCTCTCACGGAAGATTTCGGCGAGTGTCTTGTTTTTAGTCATTGCGTGTAGTTGGTCGATTCTTGTCCTTATGTCCACGCCGGTTATAGTCCTGAGTATTTTATTTTGTGTTATTTGGAGTTTTCTGAGGTGGGTCTTGGCTGCATAGCCCCATACAACGCAGCCGTAAAGTAGTATCGGTTGTATCACGCATTTGTAGATCGTCAGTTTTGTTTGTTGAGTTATC
>CABFVZ010000542.1:116175-168216 GCA_902151445.1 Timema monikensis
CCGGGGTTCAATCCTCGGTCCCGGCACAGATTTATCTGATTACCAAACCCTTCCTTCACCTCTGACAAGACATCTCGTGAATGTGTGGAATGCCAGGCCGCCACCGTGGTTCGGATTCCACGTTAAACTGTAGGTCCTCCATTTCATCTCACAATCACCCTACCATTACACATTAGCGTAAGTGCGTATAACCCGAACGGGTAGTAAGACGTGGTGCTAATAATAATAATAATAATAATAATAATACTAGCTACTACCCGCTTAGTGTGTGGTCACCCCCTCCCCGCCCCCCAATTCACTCCCACACAGAGACCAAGACAGAGATTTAGCTGCCCTTGGGGTTAAACCCTCCGGACGTTGCCTGGGGGCCGCCACGAGAAGGCACTCTTCCAGGCTTACTGAAAGTGGAACATCCCCTGGGCAGAGGGATGACCTCTTGTCCCGTCCTGGTCAGGGCAGTCGCCACTAGGAGGCACTCTGTCGGAGATTACCGGACCGGGAACATCCCCCAAACAGAGGGGAAACCTCTTGTTCTGTCAGAGTGTCTCCCAGCGACAGCCCCCCCCCCCTCTCTCATATATATACATATATATATATATATATATATGAGAGAGAGAGAGAGAGAGCTCTACAAAGACTGGCAAGCGATTGATTTCATTTGATTTATGTGTGTATATATATATATATATATATATTATTCATAGAAAGGGAGTTGAGGAGTTCGGTAAATGTTTTCTTTTATTGAAATAGAGTTATAAAGGGCTAACCTTACAGGTTTTTACCAAGGTTGTTATTTCATTACTTATTTTCTCTCAGTTTAGTGGTAATCCTTGCGTTTATTTTCTTTCTGCTGTTTTTTAATTGACTCTCCTAGATTTTTGTATTGTTGTTGACTTCCCGAAGCACCGGTAAAATTGTATTTGTATTTGTCTTGAATGAAAATACAATACAAAGTTTAACCTGAAACTTCAAACATGGAATTATATTTAATTAATCATATTTTTTTCCCTTGTAGGGGGCCAAAAGGAGCGTTTAAGTGTTGAGGATGTCAGAAAATATCCCGGTAACAGAACATCCATCATGGTTGAAGAAGGAATTCTTTGAAGGTCTGCTTCGAAAGGGAAATGAACGCACCATATCGGTGGAAATTAAAGACGTCCAAAATGCTGTTTCCGTGGGAGATAACTACTTGAGCATCATCCGCCGGATCACCCTTGACGTCTCTGAGGAAGGTGGGCGACCCGTCGAGAAGAGCCTGATAGTGAAGGACCTGCCTAAAGGGGAAATGTTACAGAAGTTCCTGACGGAAGACGGTATATTCAAACGAGAGATTATCATGTACCAGAAGGTGCTTCCCACGTTGTACCACATCGCGGAGGGAAGACTTGAGGCGCCCTCACTGACGGCGAAATACTACCCTCTGGACAACGACGAGCTCCTGGTGATGGAAGACCTGAGACCATTAGGGTTCAAGATGGCCGATAGAAGGCAAGGTCTAGACTACGACCACTGCCTGGTTGCATTGAAGGCTCTCGCCAGACTCCACGGGATGTCAGTGGCTGCGCATGAGCAGGATTCGGATGTGTTTCAGGATGTGAAGATCGAGAAACTCTACACGGAATCTGGGAAGGATATGATTAAACTTCACCTTGAAAGGAATTTCAAGAAGCTCAAAGAGGTTGTAGAAGGAATTGAAGGGTTTGAGAGGTTCGCCGAAAAGATTCAACACTTATATGATGATCTGATTGGCAACATGATAACGATGATGAACCCGGGAGAGAACGTGTTCCGGGTGATGAACCATGGTGATTTCTGGGTCAACAACATGCTGTTCAGCTACGACGAACAGGACAAGGTCTCTGACATCAGGATGCTAGACTTTCAAATGTCCAAGTTCGTCACTCCAGCATATGATCTTAATTACTTCTTGGTGAGCAGCCCCAACATGGATGTCCGTAAGAACTCGGTGGACCGTCTCTTGGAGGAGTACCACACCGAGCTGTGTGACGTCCTCAAGAAACTAGACTGCGCTCATAAACAAATCACGCTGCAGCGACTTCAAGAGGAACTCAAGGACAATGGTTTCTTCGCTGTCAACGTCATGGCCACGCTGTTAGCCATCGTTGTCGCCGACCCGGAGGATGCACCCGACTTAAGTGATATTACAGAGGAGAGCATGAAGTCAGGAGAGGATAATATTATGAACAAGAGCTACGCGGGCGCACGATACAGGGAGCTTGTACAAATGTTGCTACATAGGTTCGAGGAACAAGGAATATTGTAGCTATAGATATTGGACTTAGTTAAGATCGGGACTCGTCTTAATCTAGACAATAATATACCGTTTTTAAAGGTTTGAATTTTGGGCTCCAAAACCATTCAGACTTGTTTTTGTAATGTAAGTATTGTGGTCTGTAAAACAAAGTATAAAAACCTATATTTAAATGTAATTTATATTAATAAAATGAAGAGTTTGTCTATCTGTCTGTCATGAGCGTTGCACGATATTTACCGCACGCAAAGGGTTGAAAATTTTAAAAATCAGCAGCCCCTGTGAACAAACATGTGCACCTAAAAGCTGTAATTTTAATTTTTTCACAGGATTTTCTTTTAATTTATTAAAAACTAGTTCGGAGGAAATAAAAGTAAAATATTATTTTCCGTCTGAAACAAAGAAAAGCTGATACTTCTGCTATTATTGTACAGTATAAAAAGTGATAAGTGATACGCAATGTTTACATCAATTATAAAAGCTGTAAGAAACTATGGACTAAACATGTTTATATCCTTACTCAAAAATTTCAATTTTCATTCACGGCTGTGCATGATAGAATAACGTGAAAAATATTTTAAAACAATTGTCTCAATACCGTAGTTTGAACGACTTTAAAGCATGTAATATATAATAAACATTTCCCATACTTAATAGGGCGATAGTAATATCTTGTAATTAATGTATTAAATAGAACACTTTGTAAGTATTAATCCATTTCCATTTTATGTAGTTTTTATATTATTGAAATTTTGTGTCATGATTTTCATTATGTTGTTTTATTGTTTCGTGATTCTATTAATCATAGATTTTGAATAATAAATATTTTTTGGTTCACTTTGTTCAATATGATCATATTCTAGTGATTTGATTATACTTTAAATTCAATTATCATTGTTACTGTAAAAATGGAAGGATAGCTGGTGAAATACACAGACGGGTGAATGCATCTCTGAGTAGTTGGATGTATGTGGATTATTGTAAAGAATCGAGTAGTATCAAAGTGTGTTAGCGCAGTTGTTTTATGGATGTGAAGTGTGTGTTTGTCAGGAGAAACACAAGAGCAAGGTGAATGCGGTTGGAATGAGATACATAAGATATGTATGTGGAAAAACTTGTATGGACAGCGTGAGTAATGAATGGGTGCTGAAGGAGTGCGGTTTGAAAGGGAATACAATAACTCAATGTGAAAGAAGCGTGTTACGTTGGTTTGGTCAAGTTGAGAGGATGAGAGAGGTATGAGTAACGAAGTAAATATATGAAGGTATAGTGTGTAGATCAAAAGGAAGGGGTAGGCCTTGTAAGACTTGGTTAAATGTGGTAAACGAATGTGTAAAAAGAGAAGCATTAATAGTTTTAAGAATAAAAGAGCATGTATGACTCGGTGTATGGATGTTGTTGAAGCGAACGGAGAATTCAATGATAGGGAAGCGTGGAGAAAGTTTGGGAGTTGTTTTTTGAGCTACATGCGCCGTTTCTTGCCTATCTCGTTAGGGGACGGAGTGATTAGGTATATATGTAATTACATATTTCCTGTTAAATAACGGATATGGAACGGAATCAACTATAAAGCTCTGTTTAACTACGGAGCTTTAGGTTAACTCAGCCTAATGAGAACAAATGAGGGATTATTTGGATACAAAGTAGCGGCTCCGGTCTAGAAAATCTAGATTAACGGCCGAAGTGTTAGTTGTGCTGACCACATGACACCCTCTATCCGCAGAAATCAGCGCTATCTTGGACAACAGATGGCGGCCACTTGGTCTAAATGGCTCGTTCCGGGTTGACGTCATGGAGTTTTTTTTATCACATACTATTTTGTATGACTGTTTTATACAACTACAATTTTTTAGTTAATTTATTTCCAACGAATGCTGTAATAGATACATATGTATTGAAAGTGAGGTGGACCAGTGGAGGTCTACTACCCATTCAAATTATACGCATACGTACACAGATGGGCTAGGGTGGGGGAGGGGAGAGATATAATTTGACCATACGTTCCTACATTTGCGTGAAAGGGACGTGAGAAAGCATGTAGGAATACCAACAAAACTGAGTAATGAGTACTGATGTAGATATGCCTAGCCAGTCCAATTGTGACGGCCCCTTAAGTAGCTGTGACCAAGGCCAGAGCGGAGTGGGTCAGCATAGGATAGTGTATAACTCACCCCATTTGTCCCCAGAATTACACAGTCTAATAGAGCATGATTTTAAACAAATTACTGTATCAAACTGACATCCGTCTCTTAAGATAGAAGTGTGGGGATCACGAGTCAAGGGAAGTGTTTTTGCAGTTTTTCATATCAAAACATTTTTTGAACCAAATTTGATCTAATATTCCTCCAGTAAAAACAAAAGAATTTAATTTTGTTCACCTGGTGATATCAACACTCGTTGTTGAATATATGTCATGAGCGTAGCGGCGTTAGGTGACAAACTTTTTAAATGAAGAGAAAAAGTGGTCTTTTAACTCCAGGATGCTCTCAACAAATATTCAACAACAAGTGTTGATACCCCCATCTGAATAAAATTAAATTCAATGTTTCTACTGGAGAACTATTTGAGTTATTTTCTAAAAAATGAATTTTGCTATAAAAACTGTAAATAATCACCCCCCCNTCACATCAACGTAAAAGTACCTTGACGCGTAAAGATACACGATGCATTTTAAAACCCTTGTGACGCAAATGTAGACCATAATGTCCAAGTATCAAGATAATAATGGCAATGTGATGAAATACCAGAGGTACCAGAGGTACAATGACTGGTATCTAAAACTATTCCATGGAGTTGTTCAGTGTGATTCACTATCTCAAATTGGAGAGGACCGCAACAGGTGAGCTATCAACGATTCAATTATTGCTCTCCAATTAATAGAGTATTTTCAACTCTTATTAACTTGGAGGGAAAGAGGTATAAGGACATGTTAACTGTTGCTCTCCAATTAAATAGATAGAGCATTTTCAACTCTTATTAACTTGGGGGGGAAAGAGGGAATCCTGGTGTGCAATAGCCCGATTTCTACTTCCGTCTCAGTAATGGTGATCCAAGTCACTTGTTTTAACAAGATGTAAATTATTTAATGAATATTTATAAAATAAAAAAAATATACTACATAATCGTTAACAGTAAGGTGGAGTAAAAAGGGGGTCGCCAGGAAAGGAAAGTATTTTTTACCATTTTTATAGCAAAAACATATTTTGGACAAAATAATAAACTACTGCTCCAGTAGAAACATAAGAGTTTAATTTTCTTCCCATGGTGATATCAACAGTTGTTGATTATCTTTTGTGAGCTTAGCGGCATCAGACGATAAACTTTTTAAATGAAGAGAAAAAGTTGTCATTAAATTCCAGGACACCCTTGACAGATATTTAACAACTGTTGATATCACCACGTGGAGAAAATTAAACTCTTTGTTTGTACTGGAGCAATATTTGATTTATTTTTACAAAAAATGTTTTGATATAAAAACTGCGAGACCCCTGGCCTTAACTCGAGTTCACCAAAATTCCCATCTTAAGACGTACACATTTTTAAGGTAGCTCTAACCTGACCATGTGAATATTCTTATTTATAAACTTGAAGTTCAACCACGGTCTACTGAGGGAGGGGAATAGGAGGGTAGTAGAAAGTATTAAGTGGTTTCTATCTGCTAAAATTACGGTGTTATGTGATTTTTAAAATTCTTTTTTATTTCCTAGGCTAGTATCTTATAAGGGAATTACATAACTCATCTACGACCAATATTACCTTTAAAAGCAATGTTGCATTACTTAAAAAAAGTTTTACCACAGTATCCTAATGGTGGAACTTCCAACGAGCCATCGCAACTAGAAATCATTCTTAGTACATAAAAAAAACCTGTTTGGTTCTAACTTTAACCTATTGTTTATGAGACTACAACTCAGCACACAAAAAATGTAGGAAAGTTTATAAATAATATATATGGGCCGTGTATCTTCAAATTTCCCAACTAAAATGTTGTGTGGTCTCCTGTGATCACGCATACGTAGGGACATGCAAAATTCACATGTGTGATAATGCTAATTCTACTATTTTCTCACGAATAACAAGAATTTAGGTTATTTTTTCTAAATAAACACGATTTCTTTGTAATACGGTAAATTCCACATCATGCATTATCATTTTTAACGTGATAACACTGGCGATAGCACTGAGCCAGGGCTACCGATTATACGTTTAGTATCAGTTTTTCCCGGATTTTAACGGTATAAAAGAGATCACAGGAAATGTGAGTATTTTCACGTATATTTAGGCCTTCATTTTAAGTTAAAATTAAAAATCACTATTTCTACTTTTACCCATTACGGCAATTAAATTTCTATTTCAATAGATCGATTCTTTGTTTTCAACCATTAAAATATTTCACGCTAGGTCCAAGCAAGGACATTAATCATATACGAGTATATTATATGGACCTTGCTACAGGCGGTCATGTTTGGTTTAAACATAGATTGACAATCGATTATTTCGATATTGCTGTTTGTAAAAATCGAGGGTAATGATATTGAGATATCTAGTTTGACATTTACTAAGAGTGAAATGTTTTGTGCATATTAATTTTATATTTGATTTTTCTTCGAATATGTTAATAAATAGTTAAATACACAATATTAACGAAAAATGTAGACAGTTTTATGCAAGTTCTGTAACGTTATTGTATCATGAGACTGCCGTGAAACACATCAAATCAGACAAAGAGACGAGAGTTGAAATCTCTCTGGAAGTGATAAGCGCCAGTAAGAGGTCATCACTCTGTTGAATATGACCATGAAGTAAGAGGATTTGTCAAATGAATTGGCAAAATTGGCATGCAAGGAGGCACTTTGGTTACCGTGTGCAATCGTTGGGTCAAATATAGGTATATTGTGACGTACAACAATGTTCTGACCAACATTAAGGGATTATAAGGTTTTAATTTGACAGCTAGTATAGTTAACAATGTGATACAAGTTTATTTTACAACTATTAACTTGGCGTGGAGCAATACATTAATAATAAATACAGTATCTAGTCACCTACTCATTTTCTAAAAGGTCCAGAATACAATAATGAAACCATTTATTTGCTGTATGGAAATAAAATTAAACCTTATCACTGTGTGCTCACTGCTATGCTAGTAATCTAATGTTGGTGTATACATTGTTGTGTATCCTGACCCGTGATACCGTTATCGGGACTTAAGCCCTGATTATTTTTTTAATGAATACCAATTCGACTCGCATTGACGTAAATAATATCGCTTTCAGCATAAAATTTAACCGTTTTTTTAAACAAAATAACACAATTTTTCTCATAAAAAAATATCCCCACCGTTTGCATTTTTTTCTACCCATATGTAACACACAACTAGCCTGCGTTCCTTGACTACACGTAATTACGTAATGTGTTGAATGCATGCAATTAAGATCTTGTTATCTGATATTCTAAATGGTTTGATTATTAAGTTCATTTGACAAAGTCAATTGTCTGAAAGCTTGATTCTGTATTTAACCAAGCAAAAAAACCCTAAACCTATTTTAAACACAACTGTCTCAATTTGAATGACTTTATACATTTAGGATGTATTATGTAATACAAACACATTTCCCAACCTTCAGATGATGATGATGATGATAAGTCTGCGGATTCACTAATGGAGGGATTTATAAAGTTATATATGCGAGAGGTGTTTTTTAAAGTAAGGACCGTTTTGCAATAAAATAAGAACTACTAAATATTTTTGAGTAATTTTTTAAAATCCGATTCTACATAGTTTAAGCTACTTTTCAACATAGTTTCCGTTGTTCATTAGTCATATCGTGTGATAAGTTTTGTAGACCCTTTTCGTAGAAGTCTGCCGCCAGCGAGGGAAGCCATTCCTGTAACGTCGTGTTCACACTTGATCGTCTGTTTGGAAATGCTTGTCCATATCTTTTGAAATCCCGCCCGTTTGTTCTTTCGCGCATGTGCACTGACAAAAAAAAAAAGCAGCTGCATATCATCTGACCTTGACGAAACTTGGCCTCACAATTCGCGATAAACGCCGTGGCCTGCTGTCTGCCGGAGTGTCGTTGCTTCATGACAATGCGGCTCAAATACAAACTCTCATCGAATGTTTTGTCTGGCAGAAATTAGATACCCCCTCACCCCCCTTCCAGTCCTGACCTTGCGGCTAGTGACTACCATCTGCAGCTGGAAAAGTTTCTCGCCGGCAAGCATGGAATCCGTTCAAACGCTTGAAATAAAATGTTAAAACTTGTAAAAGCTGATTCGTTCTTAGTCAGACATTGGATGTACAGTGTAAACAAACATTATGTATACATTATCACAGCAACATGGCTGCGCTGCGCACTCAACACTAGAGAAGGGGGAAGTGGGGGACAATGTAATTTCCCTCCCCTCTCTAACGACCGGGTACCTCCCTCACCAGAGAGAGATGGAAGATGAGCCGATGTCAGTCAGAAGTAAGAACTCGTAACAGGCTTGGTGCAGTAGTTTTGCCGACAAGATAACGGTGCAGTTCCTGTGTGACTGGCAGTGACGTGAACACACGAGATTGACGAGAGGTGAGTTATAGAAGAGATATTTGATTTACAACATGCTAACTACTCACTTCTTTGGCTGAGTGGTCAGAGAGACTGACTACAGGTCTAGAGGACCTTGATTCCATCATGTCTGTGGTTGAGTGGTCAGGGAGACTGGCTACAGGTCTAGAGGACCTTGATTCCATCATGTCTGTGGTTGAGTGGTCAGGGAGACTGGCTACAGGTCTAGAGGACCTTGATTCCATCATGTCTGTGGTTGAGTGGTCAGGGAGACTGGCTACAGGTCTAGAGGACCTTGATTCCATCATGTCTGTGGTTGAGTGGTCAGGGAGACTGGCTACAGGTCTAGAGGACCTTGATTCCATCATGTCTGTGGTTGAGTGGTCAGGGAGACTGGCTACAGGTCTAGAGGACCTTGATTCCATCATGTCTGTGGTTGAGTGGTCAGGGAGACTGGCTACAGGTCTAGAGGACCTTGATTCCATCATGTCTGTGGTTGAGTGGTCAGGGAGACTGGCTACAGGTCTAGAGGACCTTGATTCCATCATGTCTGTGGTTGAGTGGTCAGGGAGACTGGCTACAGGTCTAGAGGACCTTGATTCCATCATGTCTGTGGTTGAGTGGTCAGGGAGACTGACTACAGGTCTAGAGGACCCTGGCTCTGTCCTGCCATTATGGCTGTCAAAATATTATTTACTTCAAAAATTGATTCCACATTGGGAAAAATCTATTAAATGTTTAATCCACTGTCGGTGTGCCACCCAAAGCGAGTTCAAGTATCACCCAGTGGTACGCGTGCCATAGATTTCCTATCCCTGGTCTAATATGTCCCTCTCGTGTCGAATACTTATGGGGTTAACTGAAGGTGTTTTTCCTAAATGGTTACCCCCGCCCCTCCTTCCAAGCAGATGCAAATATATTATCTCTAAAATGAAGGAGGTAGGTGTTTGGTGGGAACATCCTCCAGATGCTGCAAACTAAAAGAAATTCTAAATGAAACAGTTCTAGAAGAGCTTTGAAGGTTTTTTTTTCATGGTAAAATAACCCCCTAGCTGCCTAAGGATAAGAAAGTTTCTAAATATTAAAACACGTTTTGAAGCTCTGCGAAGTGTTTTTTTATAGTAAAATAACCCCCAAAATGCCGAAGGCTAGGAAAATTTCTAAATATTTAACACCTCTAGAAGCTATCTGAAGTGCTTTTTTTTTATGGTAACACAGCTCTCTAATTTGTATTTGTATCTTATTTTTATATTGTTTGAACCATAAATAAAGCCATATATATTTTATTTATAAAATTTCGTGGGGGAGGGGGGGTTTTAACCCCCAGCTACGGCCGTGTCTAAAATACATTCTTTCTTATCCTAGCACCATTAGAGTAAATATCACAACATGAGTACAACCTGAACAGGCAGTAAGACGTGACGATAAAAAAAAAACATTGATCGCATCGAGGGGAATGTTAGCTGAGGTGTCAACCTCGTTCTACCTTGTTTTCCAGCGACGGAGAAGTCAAGGTTCGGATCCTGGCTGGGATATTTATTTTATTAAATAGTTTACCTTCCTCCCTCCACATAATTGATTGTACGTTCCCTATACACTCTTCCTCACGCTATACTACTACATGATTGGGCAGAAATGCCTGACATGTTTTAAAAATGAATTAATAACATGTAATTGGTATTATAGATATTTATTATAATACTACAAATATGGGAGATTTCATTGTTTTCTCTTTTCCTTACTGCTTCTTAAAATGGTTTCCATTAGACTGCGCACACACACACAGTTGATTATTGACGCTCATCATTCCCCACTGCAACATATCTTCAGGTATGTTTTGAATTTCTTCAGAAATGCGTGTTTTTGGATCGTTCAGTGTGGCTGGACGTTTATTAAAGTGACTCCAAAGAAAGCAATCGGGGGGAGGAGGGAGGTCAGGAGAACAGAATGGCCAGTTCACGTCTTTAAATCAAGAAATCACATGGCCTTGGAACATGTTGCGGACAGCAGTAATGCTGAAACGAGCCGTATGGGCTGTGGCGCCATCTTGTTGGAACCAAAGAGGTGGAGTGTTGATTTTTGGCGCCAAGAAGTTTTCATTCATGTTTGTATATCGATCGATCAGCATTGACTGCTACTGTATGACCTTCTTCCCCTTCAAAGAAATAAGGTCCAATTATGCACAAAGACGACACAGCACACCATACTGTAACTTGAGCACTATGTGAAGGATGATGATGAATTTCTTGGTTGTTGTTTATTGCAGTTCTGTTTATTGACTGCTCCATCAAGGTGAAAATGAGCTTCATCCAAAGAAAATAAATTGTTTATCATTTCAGGGCTCTCATTCAGCAAATTTATCAGAACTCTACAACTGTCGATTCTTGATTTTGATTTGTGAGGAAATGAATCACTTGAATCTTGTACAAATGAAATTTTAAATCCTTAATCATCCATTTAACAGATCGATTTGACAGGCTTAAAGCAGTAACATGCTTAACTATCGATCATTCTTGGCCTAAATGTGATTGAGTAATATCTTCTTCTATTTGAAAAGCTCTTGGCTTACCTGGTTGTTATTCATCCTTAACAAAGGCTTCTTCTTGTAATTTTGAAAATCAGGTAAGAATCGAGCTGAGTGATGGTGCACTGTCACCGAAAGTCTCGCTGAGTAGCAGTAATAGAGTTGGTTTTAGTGAATAACTCTACCGCAGCAATGGGGTCCCACACATTACAGCGCTCCGTGGATAACTAAACTCCAGATCTGTTATGCTATCTCCCACAAGCGTGACATCACTGCTTATCGGAAGCTCGTGTGGTTACTGTTTTAAAACCATCGGCTATGTCTGCCCAACCCTGTATATTAGTGTAAATACGTTCACGGACAGGTGGTAAGACATGGATAACAAAGACAGGTGGTAAGACATGGATAACACGGACAGGTGGTAGGACATGGATAACACGGACAGGTGGTAGGACATGGATAACAAAGACAGGGGGTAAGACATGGATAACCAAGACAGGTGGTAGGACATGGATAACCAAGACAGGTGGTAGGACATGGATAACCAAGACAGGTGGTAGGACATGGATAACCAAGACAGGTGGTAAGACATGGATAACAAAGACAGGTGGTAAGACATGGATAACAAAGACAGGTGGTAAGACATGGATAACAAAGACAGAGTGGTAAGACATGGAACTCGGACCCACGAGTAGACGAGGTTTGCCAACTTAGTCTGGATGCAGTTTCTTTAAAACCGATTTATTAAACACCTGTCCTCACCGTACGAACTTTGATACATTTCACAGAGTTGTGTCCCGCATGCAGACATTTTATTTTTATAATATGATGTACTCGGGTCCAAGTTGGGGTATGTGAGGCAATAGAAGCTTATCTTACGTTTTGATTGCCAATATTATTTTATATATTCATTTAAATAATACGTCAATTACTTCAAATGTTGTAAACACTAACAGAGAGCACGGTTTCTACTTTGATCACGTGACATATTGTAATGGCGGATATTGGGTAGATTGTTGTGTATCTTATCTTGTCTCTGTGATTGAATGATACTCTAATAAGCTTGTCCAACAAAGAGGTATTAGAACAATGGTGAGTTCATAGAACAAGTCTTTTCCTATTTTAAAATAATACTAATTACTGTAGTTTGAGTCAAAACAAGCAATAAATCAAATAAATATCGGGGGCAAATCTATCATTTCAATATTATAAAGTTTATATATTTACATTTTATTCTCTAATATTAATTTAGTGTAAGATTTTTTAGGGTTGATGCATATTTGAAACTTTTACTTTTTCATAATCATCCGTCCATCTTAAAACCAACATTGTGGAGCTTCTCAGAAGTCTACAGTCAGCGGTTGAGACGGACATCGTAGTCATCATGATCAACTGTTTCCAGCCTGTGGCAGTTTAATAGGATGCCTCCATCTTCCTCTAACCTTCCACCATTCTTCTCCTCTCGCTTGCACACTTTCTGTTATCTGCGCCTCCCATCTATTTCTTGGTCTCCTTTGCGGTCTTTTCATTTCCATCATTTTCTTTGACATCCTCTCTTTTTCCATCCTCATTACTAGCCCATGCCATATCAGTCTTGCTTTCTCTCTACAATTGATCCACCAGTTATTTGGTGGTGCCTGACAGAAGAAGCTAGCAGTAATGCCAACATTGTTTGAAAGTCACTGTTGTCAACATATTTGGGGATAATTAGTATTTGATAAGTATCACTAAAAATATAATCCAACACTTTTAGCAATACTTCCCCAAGGATTACTGTAGAATTATATTTTCCATAATTTAATTATATTTAAGAGAAAATAGTTTAATAAATCCATTCTTGCTTTTGTTTCAACTTATGTGGCAACTTCAGGTTAAATAGTGAGTCAAATTATACATTTAATGGTATTATATTTAGTTATTTATATTTTAATGGATGGCCTCGCATAATTTTAACATAAATGGTTTGTGATAATAAAGAGAAAAGACACATGCAATGGTTGTGTAATAATATAAAGACACAGTCTCCAACAAGGTCGCCTACGTTATTGGTCTGGTAACTTTTGCAAACTGTCAGGCACTACCATAAAAGCCCTGAATCCACTATATCTCACGTACTTCCTGCTCCCCTACTATTTTCCGGATAACTTTGTTCCTAATCTTGTTTCTCATCAGGAGAGCTAACATTCTCCTCACAACCACCTTAATAGTTGATTAATTCGACACCCCCACCTCTCACTCTTTTAGTTCGTCTTAGTTCTTTGAATAAATAGAGCATGATTTCAGACACTCAACTGTTTCAATCTGACATTCGACTGTTGACAATAGTTATACAAGTCTATTAGCACGTAACACTGATAGACCTTCAATACAACAATACATTGAATGCTATTTCTTATCACTATAAACAATGCAAGTGAGTCAGTACGAATCCCAATCTCAATGATGATAATAATGATCACATGACCAGATATTTCACAACATCTTCCAAAGACTGGCATATATTTTATAAATGGTAGTTATGTTCCGTGAAGTTGTTCAGATATAAAATATCTATCACAGGAGAACATCAGCTGGTTACGTGTAGAATCAACAAGTCAATATTAACAAGAGAAATACCAAGAATACTTACTTTCAGGTAAGTTTGGGACAGAATATTAATCTGATCAACGTATTCTGCCCAATAGAAATTGTTATACAATTTAGACGAAAATTTAAATCAACTTTGACTAGTAGTTTTTTTTATCGTTAACCTCAGTGATCTTGGAGTAAAGTGCTCGCCTCAAGATCATCGTTCGTGGGTTCATAAGTCCCCCGTTTGATCCCCGGTGCTTCCAATTTTTTTTTCTGAGCCCATTCCCAAGCCATTGTATTCGGTTTCCCTTCACCTCGCCAATAACTTACTGATGGATCTTGGTATGATTCTCTTAATTCTCTGTTGCTAATGATTCTCCATTCGTCATTTTACTTCACTGAACCGTATATTTTTCTCGGGATTTTGTTTTCAAACGTGATCAATTTGCGTTCATCAGTTGGTACTGTGGCCCAGACTCTTACAAAGATAACAGGCAGGCATTATAATGCCTTGTAAATCCTTAGTTTGGTTGTTGATCCACTAGCGTGGCCGCATAGTCTAAGGCATCATTCTGACAACATACTATTGACTGTCGATGATGGGAAGATCGGGTCTCGAGAGTGGTCTTTCCTAAATGGTTTTTCCACGGTCCTCCACAAATATGCGGGTACCTTTATTCTAAATTGAACCTTCCTCATTCATAATACATTATAGTAATTTGTACGTAGGTGCACAGCTTGAATGGGTAGTATTACGTGGTGCTAGTAGGGGGAAAAAAATCACCGTTTAGAGACGTGCTTTTATTTCGTCCTGTTTGATGAGTTGCTCCTGAGTGAGAGACTAAGTTGCTCCTGAGTGAGAGACTAAGTTGCTCCTGAGTGAGAGACTAAGTTATTTAGCTGTATCCACTGTTTCAAACTTATATAATGCATTAACCTTTAGATATTTTAGAGGTATGGGATATTTTGGTCAGGTTACAACCATATATTTTATTTTGTCCTCATTGATTTTTAGCCACATATTCTTTCCTTCTCTGTCTGGTATTTCTGCCATTTGTTGGGTTTCCTCACTCCCTTGATTTGATGCGATAAAATCCATGTCATCAGCATGAGAACAATTTTAGAAAACATCTTTAAAATTTCTCGCTTTCAGTAGAGTACATTTATTTAATATTATAAAGTAAGTCAAGTCTCCGTTAAAGTTAAGTGATAAAATTGTATTCACTTTGATTAAACCTTAAATGTACGAGTGAACTGTCACAAATATGTGTGTAAGGGTTTCTTTGAATAAATCACCTGCTAGTTCTGTATAGCTCAGTAGGATTATTGGTTTAAAATATATTTTGTTCCTGAGCCTTTATTTTAAAATAGCGGATGTAGTGTGTCTCTCTACAGCGTGATATGGAAACTGCGTTGGTACTTGCGTCGAATGAAAATAAAGGAAATACTTTGTTCTGAAATATTTAATTTAGAATTTTAAGTAAAAGGTTTTATTCTTTCTTTCAGGGACTCACACCGAAAGTTTAACTATTGAGGATGAAAGAAGAAAACACGGTAGAAGAACAGCCTTCTTGGCTGAACAAGGGTTTTTTCGAGGATCTACTTAGAGAAGAAAATGGACGCAACATCTCGGTGGAAATAAAAAACGTCCAGAACGCTGTTCCCGTGGGCGAAAACTACTTGAGCATCATCCGCCGGATCACCCTTGGCGTCTCTGAGGATGGTGGACGATCCGTCGAGAAGAGCCTGATAGTAAAGGACCTACCCCAAGGAGAAGAGATACAGAAATTCCTGAAGGAAGACGGTGTGTTCAAACGAGAGATTTGCATGTACCAGAAGGTGCTTCCCACGATGTACCGCATCGCGGAGGGAAGACTTGAGGCGCCCTCACTGACGGCGAAATGCTACCCTCTGGACAACGACGAGCGCCTGGTGATGGAAGACCTGAGACCATTAGGGTTCAAGTTGGCCGATAGAAGGCAAGGTCTAGACTACGACCACTGCTTGGTTGCATTAAAGGCTCTCGCCAGACTCCACGGGATGTCAGTGGCCGCAAATGAGCAGGATCCGGGTGTGTTTCATATTGTTAAGATTAACACTTTATCAAAATCCGAGAGGGACGGTATGAAATCTCGCCTGGAATCGTGTTTCAATATGCTCAAAGAGGTAGTGAAAGGAATTAAAGGGTTTGAAAGGTTCATAGATAAGCTCAATCACATCCATGATGGCCTGATGGACAATATCATACGTATGATGAATCCGGAAGAGGGCGAGTTACGGGTGATGAACCATGGCGACTTCTGGGTCAGCAATTTGTTGTTCAAGTACGACGAACAAGGGAAGGTCTGCGATATCAAGATAGTGGACTTCCAGATGCCCAAGTACGTCACTCCAGCCATGGACCTGCATTTCTTTTTGGTGAGCAGCCCCAACATGGATGTCCGTAAGAACTCGGTGGACCGTCTCTTGGAGGAGTACCACACCGAGCTGAACGAGGTCCTCGAGAGACTGAACTGCGCTGACAAGCAGATCACCCTGCAGAGACTTAAGAAGGAGCTCAAGGACACAGGGTTCTATGCTGTAAGCACCATGGCCTCACGGTTAAACATGATTGTCGTCGACCCAAAGGACGCACCCGACTTTTCTAAGGCGGACACGAAGTCGGAAAGGGAGAAGATTATGAGCAAGACCTACATGGGTGCTCAATACAGGGAGCTTGTACAAATCTTACTGCCCCGGTTCGAGGAACAGGGAATATTGTAGACCGAGGGAAACTTTAGCGATCGTTTTTAAGTAAGATGGTGAACCCATCTTGATCCAGCCAACAGTCTTTAAGGGTTCGAATATAGGTACTCCGAGATCAATCTTGCAGCGTTTGTTTCTGTAATTGTAGTTCCGGTCTAGTGTTTACCATTTTTAAAAATAATTTCTTAGGTGTAATAATATACAAAGCGTTGTATACATTTAAAGATAAAATATATGACGCTTTAACCTGGCCAACTTTCAACCTGCTCTACTTTGAACTGTTTATTTCCACTTAATTGGCCAGTCTAGTATTTTATTGGAGTATTATATAAGTCTTAATAACTTAAAGCCAATTTATGTTTAATAAGATGGATTTAATGTTTAAAAAATTCCTGGCCATCTCCAAGAAAGGTGCTTTACCCACCTGCCACCACAAGTATTTACCCCCATTCCCCACAAAATAAATGTGGGTATGGTTCTGAGTTCAAATAAGTTTATCAGACTATGAGATAGTAAGAAAATATCTGCTATGGCATAATATAGTTTTCAGATATGTGTCTACTAAATTTAACCCATTTAAATAAACTACCACAGTTTGTATAAATTGTACGCATTGGTTGTTTTTTTTAGACGAATATTTATTATTTTAGACAAGCATATCCGGCATTGCGTGGTTACCCCGGGCAACGCTTTTATTATTATTCAAATAGAAAAAAAAAATTTCTTCCTACCCGGTTTTTAATACATTTTTAATTATTTAATAAAAAAATTGATTCCAGCTTTTAGCTATTAATTTTAAATGTTCAGCCCTCTGTATGGTAGATATTGCGCAATTCTTATCACGGACAAACCAACTGTTCATTTTATTAATATAGAAGACAGAAGAAGAGTTAGAAAGAACATCATGAAAGTAAAATATTGTTATATCTTAATAATATGATGTGAAATATATTTTAAACAGCTTTTTCACTCATTTTAACGCCTTTACGGCATTTTAAATAGACTACAGTATGTATTTAATGTACATTTTCCAACCTTCAGACGTTGATGATAATTATATATTGTAATTAATGTAGTACTGAAATGACCACTTTGGCCAATATTAATCTCTACCTAATATGTAGTTTTTATTTGATGGAAAATGGAAATCTTTTTGTCATGTTTTTTACATCACTTTATTAGTCAGGCAATATGGTTAAAAGTTTTCAATCATTTATAGGTTCGCATTGACTAAGGTAACCATATTTGGGTAGTTTCAGAAGGCATATTCTAATTACTAACACAATATTTTATCTACCCTATTTAAATACATAGATCCAAGCTCTTCTTCAAAACATCACTAGAGTGATTTTAAAAAGCATTATCTATAGTCTCAACAATGACATGTATTCTAATTTTCCATGTCGGTTAAAAACGAAGACATCCATCGTATTTGTATTTCAAAATTAAATTTATACTTTTAATCTATCTTTGCAGACTATTAAACAGTCAGTTTGGGATATAGGAAATTTATGTGAATGTGAGGAATGTCAGGTCTCCACCGTGGTTCGGATTCCACGTTAAACTGTAGGTCCTTCATTTCATCTCACAATCACCCTACCATTACACATTAGCGTAAGTGCGTATAACCCGAACGGGTAGTAAGACGCGGTGCTAATAATAATATAGGAAATTTAAGTAATTTAAATTGTCTTGAGGCAAAGGAAGTGTAAGGAAATGTTGTACAGGCGTTGTGCTAGAGATCTTCACACTACGCTACAGGACGTACTTTGCACCCATTGTCACATATGAAGCAGGAACATTGTAATGTCCCTGATTTGACCCTAAGGAATATTTGAATGCATTGACAATATTCTCCTCTTAATTATATATATATATATTATTTTATTTGAATTTATATATTATTACTTGGGGCTTAAAGCAAGTCTTCTTCTAAATTATTCAGATATGATAGTTACAAGATTCTAACTAGGAAATTACTAGTTATTTCTTGTTTTTAAGTTCACGCCCTGAAGTTAGGAGGCATCAGCTACTGTAACTAACTTCAGTGTGTGACGTAAAGTTGAGTCAAAATTGCAATGTTAAAGTATTTTAAAAATTAACTTCCTGCTGTCGAACAACCCAGAATAATGTAGATGTTTAATTTGAGGCAGTTTCCGGTTCTTAAACAATCTAGTAAGTTCTATTGGATTGAGATAAACCAAACGGTGGTGCAATCTCAAACCCACACTGATTGATGTCAGTCATTGTCACGGAAGGACGTTTGCTCGGCGCCCGTACAACATGATCATTTTTCAATAACTATCAATGTTAATATCATTGAATAAAATAATATCAACTTTATCTGACGTTATTTATTTCTATCACAAAAAAGTGAAGCCCAATGTCGGGGAATAATAATAGCTACGTAAGATAACAATAGGCGCACAACGTGGACCCATAGCAATAGACTTAGAAACATAGTAAGATTACATTGGCGTCCAAGTAAAGGTGCCCGTTATTGGATGGTTACAATTGTCGTCCCAACTAGGGGCAAGTGTCGAAGGATGTTATAAATGGTGCCCAACCCAAACCTGGGGCTAGATATATAATGTTACAAGTGGCGCACAACGTAGAGGCAGTTACAAGAACGTTACAACATGGACATTGAATGTGAGCGATACTAGGAGAGTGGAGGCCATGGGAATGATGTTTGTGAGGAGCAAGTTAGGCCTCTAATGTTTCTTCCTTCCTCACTCTTCCCTCAAACCTTCAAATAATTCCACATCCCTGTTTCTCACACTATTTATATGCCTGCCTGCCCGGCTGGCGCCAGTGCAGAAACAACCCGGACTTAGCCTTGGGCCTCTGGGTACCCGAACTCGCCACTAACTGGTATAATGGATAATAAAATTTTATCAACCCTATTGGTTCACACCACAACAATAATTCTAAGTTATTTATTCTCACCATCAATAGTTTCCACAGCAGTACACACTCCAATAAAATAGTCTTATTTATACACAATAGCCAGTTCTTTATAACAACACAAAATATACTTCATCTTATTCAAAAAAACAATCTTCCAATAATATCAACAACGTTTCTACGTGTTAC
Organism: Timema monikensis; assembly: GCA_902151445.1. NCBI lineage: Eukaryota > Metazoa > Arthropoda > Insecta > Phasmatodea > Timematidae > Timema > Timema monikensis. Next base: position 135,938 of record CABFVZ010000542.1, read on the forward strand.
CAAAAACAAAAGAAATCTTATATTTCCAGAGGTTTCAGTACTGCCAAGAAATGTACTTTTTCTTTGTTAGTGTGTTAGACCACACCCAAGCGCAGGCATCACTGGTCCTTTCCGGCCTAGCTGTCACAAGGAGAAACGAGATTAGGAATGAAGTTATTTGGAAAAGAGTAGCACAGGGAGTACACGAGATAGTAGAGGAAGCAAGACTGAGATGGTATGGTCATGTAATGAGGATGTTGGAGTACATGAGATAGTAGAGGAAGCAAGACTGAGATGGTATGGACATGTAATGAGGATGTTGGAGCACATGAGATAGTAGAGGAAGCAAGACTGAGATGGTATGGACATGTAATGAGGATGTTGGAGCACATGAGATAGTAGAGGAAGCTAGACTGAGATGGTATGGGCATATAATGAGGATGTTGGAGTACACGAGATAGTATAGGAACCAAGATGGAGATGGTACGGACATATATTGAAGATGGAGAAGGAGAGAGTGCCAAGGAAAATTATTGAAATGAAGTATGTAGGTAAAAGACCACAAGGGAGGCCAAGAAAGTGATTGAAGGCGCAGCAACAGACAGTTTGGAAGTGAGAGGATAGAGGAAAATGGAGACATTTACTAGACCGACCAGGCCACAGGCTAAAAACAGTTGACGATGATTGGTCTCTAGCCCCCCATTTAGTCATATGCGTTAGTTTGCGTAAACCCTTGGTAATCTCCACATATACAGGTTTGGACAAAAGTCATAGTAGGATATAAACGCGTCATCATGAAATGAGTGATGAAAGACTATTTCAAAATAGCAACAGTATATAGACAAATATATGCCATTTTCATTTGATGAACATCAGATCTAATTTCTTGAATATTATGCCAGGTAAGTGTCCAGCGTCACGCGTAACACGCTCCTGCAAGTATTGGCCCGGCGCAGGGAGAGAGAAGACATTTGCAACGTCAAGGTGTGTCTGACGGCCGATCGCCGAGGACTTCGGTTTAGCGCTTATTGGCCCTCATGCACCCGCTGAGGGGTCCGCTGACTCCCTGGACGACTAGTTGGTTTTTTTGCGTTACGGCATGATGCGGCACCGTGAAACTGCTTCACCCCCCTTACGATCGTCCGGTGCTCAGGGCTTTGTCACGACGCCCCAGCTCAAAATGGCGTCAAAAGATAACTTGCACAGTGATGGGGGACTCATTATTTTTAAAATAAGTCTCCGCCGTGAATGCACGGTGTTCTATGGTTCCATAATGACTAACGGCACTCCTTCCCCACGCCTGGCAGATTCAGTATATTAGGCATGCGCATACAGCATTTCAAATTAAATGACATATCTCTGTTTATATACTGTTGATATTTTGAAATCTATTCTTCCATTACTCACGTCACTCTGCCTCGTTTATATCCTACTAGGACTTTAGCACAACCCTGCCTGTATTATATTATGTTGCCTACTGTCATGTTCTGGTCAAGTTAGATTAGTTTTGGGCAATGTATTTCCTTAACTAAACTTATTATTTTAATATGGTTGAGAGGTTTTGAAACTCCCAGAAATTTGATCACTAGCTCAATTTGAATAAAGGATTCATTGATGTAGTTTAGAGTAATCATTATTATTATTATTATTAGCACCGCGTCTTACTACCCGTTCGGGTTATACCCACTTACGCTAATGTGTAATAGTAGGGTGATTGTGAAATGAAATGGAGGACCTACAGTTTAATGTGGAATCCGAACCACGGCGGAGGCCTGGCATTTCCCACATTCACAAGCTGTCTTGTCAGCGGTGAAGGAAGGGTTTGGTAATGAGATAAATCTGTGCCGGGACCGAGGATTGAACCCCAGACCACCAGCACAGAAGTCTGACACTTTACCCCTAGACCACCAGGTCACCCTTGGAGTAGATCAAAAACTGTGTACAGACCATTTCAATAGTATCTACTCTCGCAGTAGACTTGACTGTGAGGACCAGGAGATCGAGGTTTGAATCTCCGTCGGGTGTACTTAAGATTTTTCCAAAATTGTTTTCCATTCTCTCACCCCGCAAATGTGGGTACACTTCCTCTTAATATAACCTTCCTCATCCCTAAAACCATTAGTTTAATTAATATATAAACGTATAACCAAAACGGCTAGTAAGACGCGGTGCTAGAAATAACAAACAGGAAAACCAAATTATCTTTACTAAATGTTTGAATAAATTTGATTTTCTATTTTATGCTGGCGGCCGGGGTTCAATCCTCAGTCCTGGCACAGATTTATCTGATTACCAAACCCTTCCTTCACCTCTGACAAGATATCTTGTGAATGTGTGGAATGCCAGGCCTCCACCGTGGTTCGGATTCCACGTTAAACTGTAGGTCCTCCATTTCATATCACAATCACCCTACCATTACACATTAGCGTAAGTGGGTATAACCCGAACGGGTAGTAAGACGCGGTGCTAATAATAATAATTTTCTTTTTACAGTCCTAACCTTATGTTTACAGGACGCGGTCCTAGTGAACCTTCTCGCTTCTCCCTGTGTTTTATAAAGTAGATATATCGGGTGACTGATAGAGAAGTTCTAAGAAATGAGAAGATATCCATTATTTAGGCGAGTCCACGAAGAAAGGCCAACCAGGAAGTGTCACATCATGAGAAGATATAGCTTCTTGAGTGACGTCATAGAAGGTACGATAAAATGGTAAAGTGGACCGGGAAGATAACGAACGCAACTGATATATTACTTAAAAACGAGGAAAGGATGTGATATTTAAATATATAAAAAAAGGAAGCTGCCTATAGGACATGATAGAGGACTCATTTGGACAAGGTAACGGACTTGTTGAAAGAAATAACACACAATAATATGTTACGGTGTAGATTCCTTCACAGATAAGGAGCCAACAATAAACGTAAACTCTTCTCACTGTTACAGAAGTCAGAGCTTATTTATAATTTAGAATATAAGTAGGTTTTGTAGCAATAACATAACAATCCCAAGTAAAACAAAAAGTATTTTTAAAAGAGCACGTGACTACTAGGGAGTATTTAGCGACAAAGAGGACGGGATGGCTCTAGCTGGGAAAGTGGCGGCGGAACGTTTTATATACGGGGGGAGGAGGGTGGGTTCAAAAATGTCACAAATAAAAATTGTAATATAAAAAAACATTTTTGCAAATAACACTCCACTAACCCTAAACGCCTTACTTTATTAGGGTATGATAAGAACCTTTCTAGCATTTTGGTCTGAGTATTTACTCACCCGCAGCGGTGGTTTAGGGTTAGAGTCGTTGGCTCACAATCCTTTGTTAACCGTTGAAAGGCAGGTCGAGGTTTGAATCTCTGCCAGGTGACCTGAGGGTTGTTTCTCACAACAAGTTATTTATCACTACGATTTTTCCATCTTCACTCAACCACCTCCACACAAATGCGGATTCCCTACCTCCTAACTGACTTTCTAATCCCTATACCATTAGATTAAACCGTTAATAGCCCATGTGTTAATAAACGTAACAATTAATTTAAAAAAACTAGGCTTGAGAGAAAGCTCTGTGGTTGAATATACAACACATAATTTGAAGTGATCGACCAAGCCACTGTGATAGTTAAATGTTTTTGTTGGGCTGTGTAACGAACGTCAGGTAAATTGAAATCATTCTCCTCAATAATTATAATACTTCAAGCAGAAGCTCTTCTCACACATATACTTTGTAGTTTTCCGTTCGCTTTATGTTAAAAACGAAGCTAACCAACGCAAAATAACAGCTAGTAAAATGGTACCACACTCGAGATCTGTAACCAACTGCTTGGCGCGATAAAGTTTCGTTGTAGCGTTCTGCACGGCGCATGCGCCAACTAGGAGGGGGCAAAACCTTGCTTTGCCCCCCCTAACGCCCTGTTCCGCCCCCCATGCTCTGGGGAATATTTGAACATACAATGTTTTGAGGAACTATTAAGAGGATGTTCCCCTTATTTTCTTGCCCTTTGTCCTCCTTGAAATCTTTTACTCTATCCCTGCCTCTCATATGTATTGCAACACCACCCTGGTCCTAGGATGACCTTTGACCTGTATTAGAAATTAATACCTAGGAGAATAATCTTACCCCTGGAAGCATCGATTGCAGAAGAGATCGTCACTAAGGAAACGACTAACAAAATGTGTCCTTATAAAACTCCTTATTTTATTCCTTATAAATTGAATGGGATGTTCGCTCATTTCGTCTCAAATAGGTTTACATTTAATTTCATTTAATATGATTGAAAATATTTTAAAATACCATATCTTGATAGACCATAAAATTCTAGATTTTTGAAAATAAAATAAGGTTGAGAAATGCAAATGGAAACGGCAGCTATGGCTTTAATTTCACCTACTGTAACTTATGGGAAAACTATTTTGGCGATATTCTAGCTAATTATGATAGCCTACTAATTAATTAAAAAGCAGTAAATTGATATTTAGATTATTTTATCAAGATATTAAAGATAAATTAGACTACTTTAAGATAACAAACTTGACAAGCGTCGATCAATGATTCGACGTCTTAAATATTTGCATGTTTGTGCTGTGCCTCGATCAGAATCATTAAATTTAACATTAAATTGTAGAGTTTATAAAAGCTACAACGTTTTAATGAAGAAAACATTGGACACTATATTGGTTCAAGTCGTATCCCACCACAACTACACAAGTGATATCGAAAGCTTACCATTGCCCCATTTTCTTCTGTGTACGTCCCAATCTCTCCCTCTCTCTCTCTCTCTCTCTCTCTCTCTCTCAGCAACGACTGTTCAACACGCACTTGTTGATTAAACTGGAGGCGCGAGGCCAAGAGATGTATCAACTTCGGATATTCACAGAGGATGCCGGGAAGAAAAATGTGTGACGTCTACAGCGCTAAAATGTTGCGCGTGATATGAAAATAACTCTTCTGGAATTATCCAGATGCTGCTCGTCAAATGTTTCCCAAACTTGATTACTCCTTCCCTCTCGTTTGTTGTCTATCCATCTCTTATGTGTGACCCCTACCACCCCCTCCCCTTTTTGAGCCACAGATTAGCAAATCAGTAGATCAGTGGTCAAGCCACTCCTAGCAGGATAACCATCTAGGTGTCAAATATTAAATGTAAGCTTCAAAATTACTTTTGCTACATAATATTTTGTTTTGCTTATAATTCTATTATATAATCGTCTAGTTTTGGGAAATATTTAAGATATTTAAATTTGAAGTTTATTTAACTTGTTCAAACCATTGACACTATGAAGTAATGTAGGCTTTACAAGTATTTAAGACATTTAAATTTTAAAAGTTATTCTTTTGGTGCTATGTTTATTTTTGTTCAATGGCGATGTCATTTAGACATTAGAAATTTTTAATACTTTCCTTTTACATATTAGGTTAATATAATAAGTTAGATATGAGAGACATTTATTAAATTTAAATTAAATATATTCACTTGGTGCTATTAGTATTATGATAATACTATGATGTCCGTTAGACATAGCAAATTAATATACATATATTTACATCAAATTTTATTTTGCTCAGTACCTTTTATATTGTTGTTATTTTGAAGTAATTGTGAGGTTACGTCCATTATTTATGAAATTCAGAGACCTACGAGTCCCTACTATACGAGAATATAAACATGTCTTATAGTGGGAGTCTATCAGACTATTGGTTTATTTAGTTAAATTCCATCTGACTATTGAATTCTCATCATTTGATATTGTCTAAGCATTATAATAAAAAAAAGAAGTTGATTATTATGAGTCCTTTGGACGAGTAAACTACTGTTTTTCATGAGACTTTATTTTGAAATTATTGATAGTTTTAATTATATTGGATGAGATATATCTATTTGTTATTGATTAAATAAAATGTTTCTCATCCCGTTATCTGGCAATGTGTTCACTTCCATTCAGGTTTTATTAAGTACCATACCATCCCGGAGATGACCTTATTTTCTAGTTACGCTACTGCTGAGTGGGTTTGGATATCATGATGGTATACATTACTCCATAATATATGCTTTTTGGACGTCTTATCGGCTCACTCTTCATTTATCTTTTCTTTATCAATTTACCTTGTCACTTGTATGCCCACTTTGGTCCTGGAATGGAAAAAGGGGCTACATTTTTAAAATACTTCCAAATTGCGTTAGGATTTATTGTATTGCTATTAATGAATCAACACTTTACCGATTATTTTAATGTAAGTTATTTGACTCTAATTTAAAAAATGGTCTTCCATGACCAAACCAGTATTCTATAGATATAGATCGCGGTATATTTAAAGCTAAACGCCTGACATCTATCCTAGAAGACAAAGCTAAGCCTATTGGTTGTTATTCTACCGTGGTGTGGCCCTGAGTGATTTCATAGCACGTCTCTAACAACCTAGAGGGCAAGGGCCCACTTGCTTCACCCACCTGGGCCCCCTTCAGTCCTCAGGACATACCTGACAGGAGATAGGACCACTCTATTGAATCTCGAGGGACTGATGGAGGGATGTTTTAAATTAGTCATCAAATTATTACATTACAATCTATAAGGCATTTATCATGTCTATTCACAAGTGGTTTATTATTATTTTAAAGTCCTCGGTTTGAGTACCATCTAGAGACGACACTTGGGCATGATGGTTGGAAAGGAAGGAGGAGGTCCCAAAGAGAAGCGAGCGAAAGTCACACCAACCAGACGGCCCAACCACCGGCTCAACAAATCACCTCATATAAAATGAATCCCGAATGGTTTTAACAATAATTTTCTCACTGGGGCTCTGACCATGTGGTTCGGGAGGTGGATTTCATCTCGTATATGTATCGAAATTTTTCTCGGAGAAAATCATTTTTTAAACTATTATTAAAAAAAATACAACTTATGCTTTTTGAAGGTATTTTCATGTTTACTAAAACACTGAGAATTATAAGGACAACCATAATATAGAATAATTATGTAGGAAGTCATGGATGGATATTATGATATATATACTATAATGTACCTAATTTTGTTAAAAATGCCTACTTTTTCCATATATGTTGTACCTTCCATAACCATGAATGTTACCTTGCTTGGCTACATTTTCGTGAAGCACTCAACCAATAACAAACACACAAAAGAATTAAACATATATTTTAAAACAAATTTAAAAGCTCTTATAGCTCCCACCCTCTTCACCGCAGTAGCCGAGAAATAAAGTCAATCGAATCTTTTCCCCAAAAACCTGTTCCTTGTTTTAATTTAAGGAGGGGGTGAAGGGGTGTGTTTTTGAATATTTTTTTATAGAAAAACATATTTTTGACAAAATAAATAAAAATATTGCTTCAGTAGAAACGTTAAAGTTTAATTTTATTCACCTGGTTGTTGAATATCTGGTAAGAGTGTTCTAGAATTTAGTGACAACTTTTTCTCTTCATTTAAAAAGTTTTTCATTTAATACTGTTAGGCTCATGACAGATATTCAACAACTGTTGATATCACCACGTGAAGAAAATTGAACTCTTTGTTTCTACTCGAGAAATCTTTTACTTATTTTTTCAAAAAAATAATAAAAAAGTGACATAATGCGATCAAGTGACGCTAGAGAGGTCGGCAGCGCCTCACAAAGAGCTAGAGAGGATCACTGTCATGTTGAGGTAGGTCGTTCACCTAGGTCCTAGAGGATACTCCTCCATTAGTAAACCAATGAAACAAACAAGTGGGTCAAGGCTTGACTAACATTCCAACATTCAATTATCTGTACCTTTTCACCAAAAATGGGTGACCCGGTAGTCTAGGGGTAAGGTGTCGGACGTCTGTGATGGGGGTCTGAGGTTCAATCCTCGGTTCCGGCACATATTTATCTGATTACCAAACCCTTCCTTCACCTTTGACAAGACGTGTATTAATCACAACTTGTGAATGTGGGGAATGCCAGGCCTCCACCGTGGTTAGGATTCCACGTTAAACTGTAGGTCCTCCATTTCATCTCACAATCAGCATACCATTACACATTAGCGTAAGTGCGTATAACCCGAATGGGTAGTAAGACGTGGTGCTAACAATAATAATAATAATAATAATAATTCACCAACATATTTAGTAAGTCTTGTGATAGGGAATTGTTATGATAGAAAAACTGTCCAGGTGACGTAACTTATGTCTTATTGAAAGTAGATTTGAGGCCTTAATATTTTCCCGGTTATCTTTTCTGTGGGTTTATATCTGTTTACCTTGCTTAGTTCCACTATGGTGTAGCTTATAATATATGGCCATAGTGTAATCAGTCAAGGTAATATGCTACCGTTAGGGTTAAGGAGTGTACAATCGATGGAACAATAAATTAGAAAATACCAAAAACTTTGTTTAAACCAAAAGTGCTGCGATTAGAATAGAGAAAATTACATCTTATATTTTTTTTTAATAAACTTTTAAACTTATAGAAGGGTTTTATTTTAATTTAAAAAAAGTTTTCACGTTGTTTTTACTATCAAGATTTTTTTTAAACAATGTGCCCATACTTGACAAAGGTTGCGGTGTTGAGGGATCAACAATCAAGGTCGACGATAAGATACAGTAGAAGTGGGTCATTCGCAACTCGGGTTCAATGGTCTGACGTAAGGTAAGTTGGCAAGGTGTCAACGACAGATAACGAGATCAGATCACAAGTGGGGTGGGGAGAAAATAAAACGTACAGTCCGATTATCATTAGACAGCTAGAACAGTTACTAGATCTATTTTCATATATTCATACATCAAGTCATGTGATCTGCAACTGTCACTTTTGAAACATATTATCAATACCAATAAAATAACAATAGTAATCAAAATAATAATCAGGGACCAAACTACCGGTTTGCATTTAAAAATAACCCAAGAAATGTAAATGTTTTAAAAATAATCTACTTTTACCCACTGATTATTTCTTCCGTGTTATTTTATATTTATTTAAAACGTTAATTTTTTTATTTGTTTTCTTAAAGACTACTTTGTGTTTTTCCAAAAATTAAATTATTTGGTTTTTGATCGTGTAATCCCTCAAACTTTTAAATTGAATAGGTAGGGAAGAGTGGGGACTCATGGTTATAATATAGAAGAAAATATAACAGAGGAATGTACCCGTATTTACAAGAAATGAGAGTGGGAAACCATTTAGGAATACTTACCTTAAGCAGACCCACCGATGGCGTTATTTGAAAAGTTAATAATAATAATGATAATAATAATAATAATAATAATAATAATAATAATAATAATAATAGTAACAACAACAGGTGAGTGACTGCATCTCTGAGAGTAGTTGGATGTATGTGGATTATTGCAAATAATGAAGTAGTATCGAAAGAGGCAAAGAGGGCAGTATATGAAAGTCTGTTATCACCAACATTGTTTTATGGATGTGAAGTGTGGTTTTGTCGGGAGAAACACAAGAGCTAGGTGAGTTCACTGGAATGAGATATCTAAGAAGTATGTGGAGAAACTTGGTTGGACAGAGTCAGTAATGAATGGGTACTGAAGGAATACAACTCGCATGGACAGAGTCAGTGATGAATGGGTACTGAAGGAATACAACTCGTATGGACAGAGTCAGTGATGAATGGGTGCTGAAGGAATACAACTCGCATGGACAGAGTCAGTGATGAATGGGTGCTGAAGGAATACAACTCGCATGGACAGAGTCAGTAATGAATGGGTGCTGAATGAGAGCGGTTTAAAAGGGAATCCAATAGATCAATATGAAAAAAGCGTCTTACGTTGGTTTGGGCAAGTTGAGAGGATGAGTGTGGATCAAGGGACTAAGCATTATATGAAGGTAGCAGTGGGGTTTGTTCAATGGAAGCAAGAGAAGCAACGCTTCCCTAAAATTTAAAAAGGGAATAAAGAAAATAAGAGAAAAGTAAAATTAGAAGCCTCTCCAACAAGTATACTGAGTTGAGTTACCTGCTCTTCTTTCTTTGAACAAGCAGTTCTTTCTCAGACTGGCCGGCCAACCAGATGGTCTCGCTCTTTATTCCTTCAATCGTTTGTTTCCGGGTCTGTCCGGCCCTCATCGGGGAAAGGGAAGCAGCGTTTCCCTAGGCTAGTGTTAGCGCATGAATCTACTATCTTGATAGAAGTATAATCGTACTTTTAATACTGTTAAAATCTTATTTTTAGGTTGTTTTTAACGATATTTATTGTTTCTAGATAGAATTGTGATCACTTTATCACAAAATAATGTATTTATCACTAATTTACAGTAAGTTTAGTTATATTTTACAGAATATTGACGCTTGTTTGAGCCTCCAAGGGAAATGGTTCGTTTCTTTGCGTACAGTAGTAGAATGACGAGTGTGTCAACAAGTGCAACAGTGGAAGAGGAGGGCTGCTATGTCAAATTTCATTAGTAATATTTTGAAGCAAAGTTTTTCGTCTAGGTTTTTTGACCCACTCCTTCGTAAGGCATTATTTTTTTTTTAACTTGGACGTTTCAATACTCAATTTCATGAAAGTGTATAGTAACTATCGGTGTGTTCGGTTGGTGTAAAATTCTATGTGACCTTACTATTTACTCCTTCCTACACCTCTGACAAGACATCTTGTGAATGTGTGGAATGCCAGGTCGCCACCGTGGTTCGGATTCTACGTTAAACTGTAGGTCCTCCATTTTCATCTCACAATCACCCGACCATTACACATTAGCGTAAGTGCGTATAACCCGAACGGGTAGTAAGACGCGGTGCTAATAATAATAATACTATTTACTAATGATAATGGCGTATATAATAAATCCAGATTCAAAGCTATTATAAGGCAAGCCATCGGTCATACTCATTTGCAGGCCACAATCCAAGAGAAAACATCAGCAATCGTAAATTGACCATTATTCTTCTTCTTTTTATTTGAGTTAGAACTACAATTATTATTTAAATATATATATAATTTAATGATTGAGTAATATTTCTAAGATCACCAATTATTTTGTTTTATTCCATGCATAGTTTGTGTCACCCCCCCTTGGATGGATGGATGGATGGATGGATGGACCTTAAAAGGTTTAACACCCCTGCTCTGAGCACTCAATGTGGAATAGCCCTGCTCTAAGCACTCCAGGTTCAATACTCCTGCTCTAGACCAGTCTATGGCTACATATTAAGATATTGAAAGAACTAAGTGGGCCGTACAGAGAAATAGACATACATCACAGCATATAGTTAAGCCTAAACATGACTAAATGTAAGCTTTGCAGCCAACACTATAATTACCCCCTCTCTCCACAAATCGGAAACGTTTTTCAGCCCCTCCGTTCAACAGATAGGCCTACTTTATGAAAAGTGGCGATTGAGTGATGAGAAACTGTAAAGCACAGTGTGACTGTTTTGATCACGCGTATCCAATATTGCCGCACAGATGGTATGTATATATTTTATGTACTGTATACCTTCATTTCAGTATTCGTCATTGAAATTATTTTATTCACGGGTCGGATAAATCCATTTTGTGGACCAGATCCAGCCCACGGACCGTAGTTTGAGAACCACTTGCGACCACAGCAGCAAACGACACTTTCTTACTTCTTGGCGGGTAGTTTGAAAAGGGGGAGTGTTGAGGTTATGTCCGAGCACGCGTGGACTTTGGTCAAGTTACGACAAGACCACGTGTATAGCGGGTGGTTTGAAAAGGGAGAGTGTTGAGGTTATGTCTGGGCACGTGTGGACTTTGGTCAAGTTGCGACAAGACCACGTGTATAGCGGGTGGTTTGAAAAGGGAGAGTGTTGAGGTTATGTCCGAGCACGTGTGGACTTTGGTCAAGTTGCGACAAGACCACGGGGAGGAATAGGTTATAAGACCAACTTGAATATATTGGAGATGATTATTCACGTCAGGTTTATCTCTACAGTGTCTTCCCATACCCTCTCCACGCGATTGCTGTTGTAACCTTTGGATCAAACCTTTAATAGCCATGTTGCTAAACACAATGTCGGAGTTGATATCTTGTTTGAGTCAAAGTTAAGACATTTTTATAGTATCTTAAGTTATGTTTACATCTTAGAATGTATTGTTTTCACCTTAATGAGCTATGTTGTTGCTGTTTGGGTGGAAATAAATTTATCATGCCTTCGGCTAAAAACTCATGAAATTTAAATACATAATTTATTTAACTCAGAAATGATAACTTTGGTCTATAAATCGGTCTCTTAAGTATAAATGTGTTGTCTTACACTAGAGGTAGTGTGACGCAACGCTCTGTCCACAGTCCAAGGCCAGGAGCTGACTATTTAAAAGGTGATACGCATCACTTGAGAGTTCAGTCGACCCCTCATTGGGACATCAATTATCGGTAAGTTCTATATTAACTCTAGATTGTGTCGAGTTGACAGCATATCAACGGACTAACAGAAAACACGTGGAAGTCGTGGGGCTCTCAGATCGTCTTGTTAGGTAGAGTGGTTAGTGCGCCAGACTATTGTCTCGTGTGATTTGACCCTTAGCTGTCAATCTTGGGTCGCAAATAATATTTTCAATCCTGTATTTATTTTAATGACGAGGAACATGGTGTGTTTATTAGTTGTATCTAACGGGCACTTTCTGAGACACCTGATTATATTGGCATAGTCTGACACCTTACCTCAGTCAGTAGCGTGTTTGTCTCTGTGTAAATGCCCCGGGTTTGATTCCTGGCTTGGCGGAAAAATGTATCAATAGTTCAATAATGTGAGCCTCCTCTTTCACGGTGATAAATTAACGGCTGGTGGGCTGGATGTTGAGTATATTCTAGATTTAAGTTTGTTTATAAATCGTGTGCTAATATAATCAGTTTGTTCAGAAAGTGCACGTTAAACAACTCAAATAAATGAAAGAAATATAATGGCATATGACTTACAAACTAACTTAACTCGATAACACACATAGCTCCCAATACCACTGTCGCCAATTCATCACTGTAAAAGGGGACCCCCCCCTCCCTCCCCCTTTCCCAACTAGACACTTTTTGACTGATTTGAGGGCTACCCCTCGTATTGGTCCAGGGCTGCCAATTTACTAAATTTGAATTTCAGAAAAGACACTAGACCCCGCCATGTTTAAAGAGGATAGCAGCGTCCCCAGCCGATTATTCGAGGATATCCTGAGACAGGAGTACCCTCTGACGGTCCGAGTGAAGGACATCCGTCCAGCCGTGTCCGTGGGGGACAACTACAGTGGACAGCTTCACAGGGTTACCTTAGAGGTCTTGGAGGACGCCAAGGTCACGGAACAGCGCCATCTTGTCGTCAAGACACTCCCCGAGTCGGAGACGATGTTACGGTACATGGAGGAGGGAGGCACGTTCGCCCGAGAGACCCGCATGTACCGGGACACCCTCCCCGCCATGACGCGAGTCCTGGGGGGTACACCGCTATCCCCGCAGTACTACCCCTCACCCATCCAGAACACCGTCATCATGCAGGACCTCGCCGCGGAGGGATACAAGATGGCAGACAGACTCCGAGGACTGGACTACGCTCATTGCGTGGCCGTTGTCAGGGCCCTGGCGCGCTTCCACGGCGCCTCTGTCGCCCTCCTACGGGACTCTCCTCATGCTCTGGACGAGTATCGGACAACGGTGTTCGTCGAGCGGTACCGGCACCTCATGGAGGAGTTCACGGGGCGCAGGATCATCAGGATGGCGTCGGTGGTGGAGGGTTGGCCGGGGTACGAGCGGTTCGGCGACAAGCTTCGGAATCTCGGCGCTGTCATGTTCGACAAGCTCGTGACGCTGACGGAAGAACGTCCCGGTGCACTCCTCGTCCTCAACCATAATGACCTCTGGGTCAACAACCTCATGTTCAAACGTTCCGCTGACGGACACATTGACGTGAGGTTCCTGGACTTCCAGCTGTGCAGGGTGTCCTGCGCCGTGTTCGACCTGCACCACCTGTTCGGGACGAGCGCCTCCGCCGAGGTGCGCGACGGTAAACTGGACGCGGTCCTGAGTGAGTATCACTCCGAGTTAAGCAGAGTCCTCAGGAGCGTGGGGTGTGATGATAGGGTGACGAGTCTGCAGCAGCTGAGAGCAGAGATGGATGAGAAGGAACTGTACTACCTGTACATCACCAGCACGCTGCTCAGCGTCATCCTGGATCCTGAGAGCGTCTCGGAGGTACCGAACGTTGACAACGCGGATAGAAACCCCACCTTCAGGCAGATCTTCCAGAAGGTGCTCCTGGACTACGAGAGGAAAGGTGTGCTCAAGTGAATTTTCCGCTCAACCAGCTGCGGACGTATTTTCTTCTAGAAACCAGAAGATGCAGTTGCAAAACTGCCTTATGGGCCTGTCTGGTCTGTCATTTTATTCAGAGAGATATTGATTTAAGAAGTGTACTGTGTAGTAGCTCAGACCTGGGGCCATCGTCGGAAACAACTGATTAGGGGCAACGAGTCATAGTTTCCAATGGCAGAACCACAAGTTTGAACTCTCATAGTTGAACTGAACAATAGTTCGTGTCTGGAGGCAAACCACTCTCTGTCACGCCAGCAGAATGTTGTTTTATGTGTGTTGACTCAATTTAAAATAGTATTTATCACAATTTGTTCAAGATATCACACATCATATTCACTATTTTCTTTAACGGAAAACAAAACCCAAATTAAATAGTTTGTTTGACTACTTATCTATAAACTATTACTAAACCTATAGACCACTTGACTTGATGTTTTACCCCCAATCAGCTGACAGCCATCGTTCAATATCGCTCTCATGCGCACAATACAGACATCATCAACCTACCCCTTCCTTTGTTCGTGGTGTAAATCGGACAGAGGGAGAAGAGAAAGTGAAGTACGGTAGTAAGATAGAAAGGAAAGTAAAAGAAAAAGATAGAAAAAGGGGAGGGAATTGAATGTAGTTTGTTGTTCTCAATAATTTAATTAGTTTGACCATTTTCTCGCCAAAGTGTGAACATGTATACATGATATACATTTAGGTGAATGAACCAAACAGGGACCCGCTCTGGTGGCCACATGGTCCAAGGCGTCATTCTTTCAATAGACTGAACTGATGATGACGGGGAAATCAGGTTTCCAATCCTGGTCGGCTATACTGAAGGTGTTTTTACCCTAAATGATTTGCCCCTCACTCCACGCAAATTCGGGCACACTTCCTCTAAATTCAACCTTATTCATCCCTAACTTACTAGCGTAATTATTACATATGTGTACAACCCGAACAAATAGTGAGATGCGGTGATAAAAATAAACAAAACCAAACAGGAATCAACGCTAGAAGAATGGAACATGTAAGAGATAAAGAGAGATATAATTTGAGAGGGAGAAAACATACGACAGACAGACGCAACAGTTGAATTCATGAACACAATATTATTTATTTTTAAAATATAACAGATTTGTGTAAGCATGATCCAAGGGAAATATTAAAGAAACTTTCTGTGTATTTATTGTTTGAGAATATATTTAATTTAAATGTTGTGTTTAAAATTACTGTTTTTTACTTTTAACGCAAAGCATTATACCTTTTTATTTGTTGTTACAATGTAAATAAAATTTAAAGACTTGATGTTGTAATTAAATATAAATAATGAATTATGGTGTACTTTTCTAGACCGTATGTACAACACATCTACCAACATCTGAGCATGGGTGACCTGGTGGTCTAGGGGTACGGTGTCAGACTTCTGTGCTGGCGGCCGGGGTTCAATCCTTGGTCCCGGCACAGATTTATCTGATTTCCAAACCCTTCCTTCACCTCTGACAAGACGTGTATTAATCACAACTTGTGAATGTGGGGAGTGCCAGGCCTCCACCGTGGTTCGGATTCCACGTTAAACTGTAGGTCCTTCATTTCATCTCACAATCACCCTACCATTACACATTAGCGTAAGTGCGTATAAGCCGAACGACTAGTAAGACGCAGTGCTAATAGTAATAATAATAATAATAATAATAATAATATCTGACCAGACAATGGTTCGAACCAACAAACACGAGCTCGAAACAACACCAGCCATAAATCACCCTCGGTAATGATTATATTGTATATATAATTCTTTTGATTAACTAATAGAAATAATCAGATCCAATATAATATGATAATTTGCAATATTTATTTAATTAACACTATCTTTAGCAGTAAATGTCTACGCGGTGCAACAGCTTTCTGTCTCTCTTTATCAGCCACCCAGGTAAAATCTTCTCGGAAGACAAGGGAGAGGAGATAAAAGACAGCTGCAGAGAATGTTCTTGAAGCAGATGCCACTAGCTTGCTGGTCACCGAGCAGTCTGGGTATGCTTCCATCAAGAGAAAACATATTTTTCATTAAAATAATCGAATATTAATCGGAAACGTAAATATTCCGTGCCAGGCTCAATACAGGTTTAATTTTTACCCAATTTATATTTGGCCATCACAGTTCCCTCCCTATGAAGAGAAATAGCGGCACGTATGATGTCGGATCATGTGCCCAGTGCTGCAGGGACGTTAAATAAATACTTAATTAGAATTAAATAATTTGTTACAATATTAACCTGATAGTAAATCACTGAAACATAATCCTTATATTGTCATCCAAAAGTGTCATAAAATTTCAATAACAAACAATTGCTTGATGAAGTTTGATCAAGACATCACAAAAGAAGAGGCTTTCAACGTGTAGGCACGATAAACCTTCACACCTCCTTATGGTTTATGACTTAATTTCTTCGCTCGTGACTAGTACTTGGATAGAACATAGCTTCATTTTAAGATAGATTGGTAGATAACACAATGTAATGGAAATATTTTCTCTCCAGGAAACAAAGGGCCAACTTATATTTCGGTACATCTAGTAAAATAAATTAAAAATTATTTTTCTTCCCCTGGTATTGTTAGTTTACTGAATTGTTAATCGAGTTATTTAGTAACACCATCACATAACTTAGTAATTTACCCCTACAGCTTCCCATGGTTTAATTGGCACAGTAGGATAGGAATTTCATTTAAAACTAGCGGAATTACCCAGCCTTGCGTGGCTACCACGGGCAACCCTTTTCTTTACTTCAAACAGACAGAAAAAAAAACCGGTTCATTTTATTAAAATAGATTTTAAAAAAGCATTTAAAGCCGACAAGTTTCCAAATTCTTTATAAAACTCTCTCAACCTCGCTCCAGTGGATGCGCAAGCCCTCTTCCCGCTCAGGTCATGGTACTGAGCAATCCGTCCCGCCTCGCTCCATCTCGCTGCTATAAACAGGCAAGTCCTCTTCACCGCTCAGGTCATGGCACTGAGCAATCCGTCCCGCCTCGCTTCATCTCGCTGCTATAAACAGGCAAGTCCTCTTCTCGCTCAGGTCATGGCACTGAGCAATCCGTCCTGCCTCACTCCATCTCGCTGCTATAAACAGGCAAGTCCTCTTCCCGCTCAGGTCATGGCACTGAGCAATCCGTCCCACCTCGCTCCATCTCACTGCAATAAACAGGCAAGCCCTCTTCCCGCTCAGGTCATGGTACTGAGCAATCCGTCCCGCCTCGCTTCATCTCGCTGCTATAAACAGGCAAACCCTCTTCCCGCTCAGGTCATGGTACCGAGAAATCCGTCCCACCTCGCTTCATCTCGCTGCTATATACTGCCACAGACGTAATTTAACATTTTTAAAAAATCTTAATTTTGGGCGCATATGGGCACAAACAGAGCATAATCGACTGTGTAAATATGACATTATTTGGAGAATATGGCGGGCTAACTTTATATCCATGCAAAGACAAAGTAAAATTTGCAATCTAGAGTCATTGAACTCAAAAACCAACATTTTTCTCTAGCAAAAGCAATACATCCTACGTGAACATTGATCAGCGAATGTGAGCCATTGTTATCACAGAAATATACCCCAATGGCCCAGTTAGTTTGACTGATAACAGTCAAGGTCGCCTCGTGTTTGCCTGTCATCAAGATGTAGGAGTTTTTGTTGTTGTTGTTGTTGTTGTTGTTGTGAAACACAATCCATGGCGTCGTTAACGTTTTTCAACCAGAATCTCGCTCTCCCGCCCCCCACCTCAAGCAATTTTTAACAATGTGCAGTTTGAACTGTTATCTCTGTAGAATATAATCTCTGGTATCTTAACTCTCAAGGCTGTAGAAAGTGTTTAACTGGGTCGCGGGAAACAGCATCGCAATCAGTTGGAAATCTTTGAACAGCACTGAATTATTTGGTGAGTACACAGTCTTTTTCAGGGCTTTTATCTGAATATTGGTACCTAGTGAACTCCGAACCATCTGCTAAAGCTGGGTCTAAACTTATATCGTATCCTCTTAAAGGCTGGAGTGGGTGACGGTGCACATGGACACGGTCGAGACCAAATTTCAGCAGACCCGACCCTACACTGGATATCATCGCTGAGATAACTGCATGGTTGCTATTGGGAAACAGCGTTGTAATTATCTCGTCAAATATAAGACAGGTTTCGCAAAGCTGGTTCGTCGATGCTGCCAGTAGCTTCTTCTTACCCTAGCACACCACCTTCCGACATAGCCGAGAGAGAGAGAAAGAGAGAGGAGATTTGGCAACAGTTAACAGGTAGAGAGAGAGAAGATAGAGCTTTTCTTCATAAAACCTGCAGTTCCCTCAGCAATGATATTGAGTGTAGTTCTGTTGCGATCATTAATTCAACCCACACTATTCATTATTAATGTGTTCCTGACCCACGACGAGTGTTCAGTTCGAAACACATCCAGATATGTCGTGTCCTCACCTAGTAGCGTCCTTTGATGTTTCGTGGAAATACCGGCTAGAAGCGGGACGCAGCGATCTTATACTTAGCAGGAGGGGATAGGGGGTGGGGGTGGTAACGAGAATTTGATACAAGTGTGGACCAGGCTTAAGAAGTTTAAGAAAGTTAAAAATGGGTTTAGCCTACGCTGGAGCGCAAATTACATATTCTAATAAAATAAAATAAAATACAAGTGGAAATGATTAGATACATTTTAAATAGCATACTTTTCTTCGTGTGGATTACGTAAAATAGTTTAATACTAATTATATATTTTTCCCTGGTAGAGCAAAATATAATCTTTATTGTCACCAGAGATAAGATAACAAGAGCTCATGGGCCAGGACAAATATCACTCAGTAGATGTCAGTGCAAGCACAGATTATTTATTTTGTTAGGTGTACGAAGAGTAGATACATTTAGTTCGTAGCCTCTGCGACCACAGATCCAGCACGATAGTAAAAATATCTAGATTGTAGTAAACATGTCTAGCCTGCAGTTTCTGTTACCACAGATTTATCACGATGAGTCAGAAACAAGTGAGCGAGACAGACGACCAGCCATTCTGGTTCACAGACGACTACTTCCAACACCTCCTCCGCAGAGAGGACAAGAATCCTACCCTCAGAGTGCGCATCAAGGACGTGAGTCTCGCGTCCTCCCCAGGAGAGAACTACAGTGGACTCCTGCACCGGGTCACCCTGGCCGTGTCACCCTCCGAGGAGGTGTCCCTGGTGGTGAAGACCATGCCTCGGTCCGAGCTGATGCAGAAGATCATGGAGATAGGAGGGACCTTCAGGAAGGAGACGCTAATGTACAAGGACACTCTGCCGAGGATGTACCATCTAGGGGGTGGGAGGTGCGGTACCATGTCCCCAAGATACTACGACTCTCTGATAGACAACACCCTGATCCTGGAGGATCTCAGAGCGACAGGACACGTGATGGGGGACAGGAGGGAAGGACTGGACAGGGATCACTGTCTCACAGCAGTCAGGACCCTGGCCAGGTTCCACGCCCTGTCAGTCGCCCTGTATGAGAGAGACCCCGTCTCGATGACGCCTTATTTGGAGGCGCCGATCACCGAGCAGCACCGGGAGTACATGAAGCCCTTCACGGAGACTAGATTGCACCGTTTGGCGGCCAGTGTTGAGCTGTGGCCCGGATACGAGAGGTTCGGGGTCATCCTCCGGGAACTGAGCAACCGCGTGTTCGACAAGATGCTGGAGCTGACCAAGGAACGTCCGGGGACCTTCCTGGTGCTCACCCACAGCGACCTCTGGGTCAACAACATGATGTTCCGGTACACTCCGGATGGGAGGGTGGCCGAAGTCAAGTTCCTGGACTTCCAGATGTGCAGGTACGCCTCCCCCGCCCTGGACCTGCAGCACTTCTTCTGCACCAGTCCCGATCTGGAGGTCCGGGAGAGGTACATTGAGGAACTCATGAGGTCGTACCACAGGGAGCTGTGCGAGGTGATGATCACCTTGGGGTGCGGCTCCAAGGTCATCTCGCTTGACGAGCTCAAGAGGCAGATGAAGGAGAAGGTGTTCTACTCGGTGTTCGTGGGTACGGCGCTTCTCAGCGTCATCATGGCCAACCCGGACGACGCCCCTAACTTTGGGGCCACGTCGGAGCTATCTAAAGATGGAACCAACGCGCAGGCGCGGGCGAGTGCCAGGGACAATAACCCCAAGTTCAGGGAGATCTTCCAGAGGATGCTCATCTTGTTCGAAAGCCGAGGTTATATTTAAATGTTCCAGTTCACTCGTCCTATATTCATTATCACTGGACCTGAACTAGAGAGTATTAATTATTACTGGACCTGAGATAGAGAGTATTAATTATTACTGGACCTGAGATAGAGAGTATTAATTATTACTGGACCTGAGATAGAGAGTATTAATTATTTCTGGACCTGAGATAGAGAGTATTAATTATTACTGGACTTGAGCTAGAGAGTATTAATTATCCCTGTACCTGAGCCAAAGAGTATTCATTATCTCTGGACCTGAGATAGAGAGTATTAATTATTACTGGACCTGAGATAGAGAGTATTAATTATTACGGGATTTGAGCTAGAGAGTATTCATTATCCCTGTACCTGAGATAGAGAATATTCATTATCTCTGGACCTGAGAAAGAGAGTATTCATTATCTCTTGACCTGAGATAGAGAGTATTCCTTATTTCTGGACCTGAGATAGAGAGTATTCATTATCTATTGACCTGATATAGAGAGTATTCATTATCTCTGGACCTGAGATAGAGAATATTCATTATCTCTTGACCTGAGATAGAAAGTATTCATTATCTCTGGACCTGAGATAGAAAGTATTCATTATCTCTGGACCTGAGATCTAGCGTATTCATTATCTTTGTGCCTGTGGTATAGGCCAAGGAGGTTGCCTATAGGTCTTTGCCACGATCTTTGATGAACCGTTCGTCCAGCTAGCTTGTAAGTCGTTTTCTGATAAAACTGACATAATATGCAAACAATAGTTGCGATTCTCGCGTAGTAGTGATTGAGAAGTGCTGCTATACTAGAGTTAAGTTGTGATAGTTAATATGCGGAAGATAGGGTCGACCGACTCCCTAAGTTCCTAATGAAATGTGACTATAATTTTATATATGAATATTGGTTATTTTAGACAAAACGTGTATTCTATGTTTGTCTTATATGCATTAAATAACTGTTTATGATCTTCAATTATTTCTGCGACGTACCGGAGGTAAGTAAGTACCAACTGTGTCTAGCCAGTGTATCAACCTGTGTTCTAATAGCAAACATCAAATTATAAAGTTAATCTAACTATTAACATTCAAATATAGGTTGAGGATCGATGTGTACAAAATGTGATCTTTGTGATCAACTCCATTTGTGGAAACAGTGAAAGTATTTGCCTGCGCATGCGCAGTCCACTTGCTCCTGATGGGAGCATGGTCGCCAGCCAGCCTACTCCATCTAACTTACCAAACAAGATGTCTGCTGCTAGGTAAGACGCTATTTCATCCTCCCAGCCGACGCCAACGCAAGTAAACACGAGTGACCCTCTACCTTGGATGACCTAGGACTACCTTAACAACCTCTTCAAGGCCAACTATGGCCACAATGTAAGGGTCAAGGTTCACGATGACGTCATCCCACCTGGAGAGAACTTCCTCAGTAACCTAGTCAGGATCACCATGGAGGTTAACGGGGACACGGAAGGACCTCGACTCCTCTCCTTCATCGTGAAGAGCCTCCCGGACGGTGACGCCATGCAGCAGTTTCTGACGGAAAGCGGCGTGGCAAAGAACGAGCTGGCTATGTACGCAGGGACTCTGCCAGCCATGCGCGAGCTGTTGGGGCGAGGACCATGATATGGCGGCAAGGTGGTACCCCACTCCGGTGAAACATACAGTGATGCTGCCTCTGGGGTACAAGATGGTGGACAGGAGGTGAGGTCTGGACCGTCGACACGTCCTGGAGGCGCTCAGGACTCTGGCCAAGTTTCACTGCGCCTCCATGGCTCTGTTACGCGAGGAACCCTTGACGTCTGGGCGTCACACCGAGAAGTTCTACGTCTCACAGAAGGAGAGACGAGGTCACCCGGTTCACAACCCTGCAGTTGGACCGTCTGGCGGCCGCCGTGGAGACCTGGTCAGGGTACGAGACGCTCGGGGACACACTGAGGAGGATGGGCCCCACTATCACGGACAAGCTGATCCTCACCTTCAGGAACAAGGAGGGGTCCCTCGCCGTCCTGAATACGGGGACTTCTGGGTCATCCTGTTCCGGTGCTCCGAGTCAGGGTACATCGAGGATGTGACGATCCTGGACTTCCAAATGAGTCGCCTGAACTCCCTGTCCTGGACTCGCACTACTTCTTCTGTCTGAGTCTGGAGGACGAGGGCTTTATCCGGGATCTGCTGTAGGGGTACCACGCTGAGCTGTGCAGAGCTTTGAGGTCTCTGGGATATGATGAGTTTCCTCTGGAGTCCCTGGAGAGGGAACTGGAGGACAATGTACATCTACTTCATGTCCGTCCCCTGTCTCTCTCCGGCCGTCATCCTCACAGAGCCCGAGGACGTCCTGGACTACAGTAATCTTGTCAAGAAGGCCTCGGTGGGACAGGAGATCACTGGACTGGACAAGGTCTTCAGAGGTGACAGATCCAGGTCGAGGATGCAGGGTCTGCTGCTCAGGTTCGAGAGCAAGGGCTCTATGAATGGGGAACAGGTTGGACATTGAGGTGGGAGTATAAGAGACGCGAGTCAAGGGCAGTATGCGTTTATTTGTTATATTATCAACTAATTGTTTTGGCCAAAATAAATAATATACTGCTCCAGTAAAAACACGTAGTTTTAACAACGTTTCTGAATATCTATCGAGGGTGTCCTTGAATTTGAAAAGAAAATTTTCTCTTTATTTAAAAAGTGTATGCCCATGCCAGATATTCAACAACTGTTGAGTTCGCCAGATGTAGAGAATTAAACTAAACATATCTAGTGAAGCAATTTTAATTGATTTATTTTGGCTAAAAAATATTGTTTTCTAATAAAACTGCAAACACATCGAACTTAAATTGTCCTTCCTTACATCCCGCAGTTTATAATAACAGGAGATGCTGCTAACACTAGTTGTTGAGATGTTATTGATGAGGCAGTTCTCGGAGGATAAAGTGATGGTTGAGCGATGTTTAAACTCTATTGAAGACCGTCTGGTCCACTTTGGATCAGTGAATGTGACATGAGCGACCCATAAAGTGCTACCATCTCCAAGTGTACTCTTTATTTGTTAAGGCGCTAGAAGAATCGAGCATAAACCAAGTGGGCTTATCAAGTTTCTGGTTGGATCTGTCTGTCAGTAAGAGAACAAACGGGGGAGGAGGAAAATATAAAGGGCATTACAATGTGTAGTGACCCCCTCTGTTAAATTATATCTTTATATACACAAGGATCAATTATACGCCTTTAAACCAGTAACCTTTCCTTTCCCAAGCATTTAACTCTTAATGATCAACCGAAATATGTGAGTTTTTTTTAAACTTTTCACTGTGGAAAATTTTAACCTTTAAGCTATGTTTATAAATTTATATATGTTTAAATATTTTTGTGTCAGAGGCGTCAGAACGTTTTGGCCATAGGGAGGGGCAAAACAATAAGCTATAGACAACCACCCAAATCAAGATTATTTTTTGGGTTACAGCCTGTTTACCATTAATAACTTACGAAACAGAATATAATATTGGATACACTGCAACTTTGCTGATCTATTATCTGCTTTATATTTATTTATCATATGAGCTAGCAAACTATTTCGCCAGGGGCGTGACACGATCATTTGTAAAAATCAATACTTACTTTTCAGGAAGAAAAAACTTAGCGTTTAAAGCCTTAAATTTATTATTTGTACTCCTATAGATCCTAATCATTAAACAGTTCAAATTATTAAAATTTACACAAAATTACAGGCCTACAATGCACTTTGCAAAGGATACACCGGTACAGGTAATTTACATTTATTTTCTCAAGTTACATAATCAAACACTCAAAGCTCAGTTAAAAAACAAAGAATCATATCAAAAGTTTAGTCAAGATAAATAATGTATTACAATATTTAAAATTGTAAAATCATCCATAGTAGCGAAAAACGATTTCTCAAAAGTGTAAATAGCCACAAAGGTAATACCTTACAAAATTTCGTTCATTATCATCACCGTTCACAAAGAAATAATTGTCAATTATTAATATATATATATATATATATATATATATATATATATATATATATATTTCCAAATAAAAGGGCTCTGTATTTATTTTTAGTGATAAAGTCTTTCATCGCAACGTCAATACTGATTTTATCAATTTCCTCTTTGTATGGTTATAATAAGATCGTAGTATCGTAAGATGGTTCGATCTCTTTTGTCCCATTACTCTACGACCTATCTATCTACCACCCAACCAACTATTGTGGGCTAATACGGTGGACCCGCTGTCTCACAAAGATAATTTTTCCTTACTGGATCAATACCAAAAACACTACAGTTCGTCGCATGTGCTCGCATTTGAGTATTAACTCTTGTGCAGCTTTATAAAATTAGAAAACAAGAATACCTTGGCCCCCCATGACTTTGACCAGGGGGGCTATGGCCCAATGCCCCCCTCCCTCTAGTTCAGACGACTATATTTTGTGTTCGTTCCATTAAACATCAAACTAGTGTACTTCTAAAGGTTTTTGTCAATATTTAACCTAAGTGCAATATCTGATTGATTATATCTCATCTACCTAGACAGCCCCCTTAATAAGAACTGACCCTCATCAATTATAAACTGAACCGGTCTTTATGTGTGCAGTGGATTTCAGAGTCATTTGAAAACACTGTAAAGCTGTAAATAGATATAATATGTATTAAAAACAAAATTATTAATAAATACTATTTTGTAATTTGATGTGTATAATTTAATGTTATTCAAGGTATTGACTGGCAAACCCAATTGGAAGAGACCATTTAGAAGATCTAGACGAAAATGGGAGGATAATATTAGAATGGACCTGAAAGAGATCGGCTGTAATGAGGTGGACTGGATAGAACTAGCTCAAGATAGAGACAGGGTGTAATGAGGGGGCTGGATAGAACTAACTCAAGCTAGGGATGGAGTGTAATGAGGTGGACTGGATAGAACTAGTTCAAGATAGAGACAGGGTGTAATGAGGGGGCTGGATAGAACTAACTCAAGCTAGGTATGGAGTGTAATGAGGTGGACTGGATAGAACTAGTTCAAGATAGAGACAGGGTGTAATGAGGTGGACTGGATAGAACTAGCTCAAGATAGAGACAGGGTGTAATGAGGTGGACTGGATATAACTAACTCAAGCTAGGGATATGATGTAATGAGGTCGACTGGATAGAACTAGCTAAAGAGAGTGATAGGTGGTGTAATTTTGTAAGTTCAGTAATGAACTTTCGAGTTCCTAGTGCCAGAGAGTAAGCAAGTCTACTATACCGAGGAAAATTAATAAACCTTGAGTTACTAAAATAGTAAGTAAAAAAACATCAAGCTGAGGAATTGAAGTTGGCTTACCTCAGCTTATTTTATTTTTTATTTATTTATAGCCACGTCTTACGACCCGTTCGACTTATACGCCTATGTACTAATTACTCTAATGAGCTGGGTATTAGGAAAGTTGAATTTAGAGAATATATACCCTTATTTGCATGGAGGGAGAGTGGAAAACTGTTTAAGAAAACAACTCAGTACACCCGAACGGGATTCAAACCCCAATCTCTTGTCCATCAGCAGTCCAGTACATTGCAGTACATTGACGCCTAAGACCATGGAGCCACCAGAAGCTGGTTTAAATTTTATTTGTTGCCCCAGTTTTCTTGGCACACATTTTGTTCTTATCAGTAATTCCAAACGTGCACCATCATTAGCGGATTTTTCTTGATAAGTATGTACTTGGAACTATCTTATCTTTTTAAATGGTATACAACAATAGAACGATTCTTCCACGAAGAGCAAGCAATATGAGATATCTTTATTTTTTACTCTTGTTCCATTAAATATCACACAAATAGTGCAATAAGAAACACACCGATGAAAATATTCCTTGAGGTATCCTAAACCATGTTTGTAAGAGAGCTTATTATACACTACTATACTCAAGGCCGTGGTCAGGAGGGGTTGGGGTTCAACCCCCCCTCCCCCCCCATTCCGCCGAGCTGGACAAAATATATATGGCTTTATTTATGGTTCAAACAATATAAAAATTAAGATACAAGTACAAATTAGAGGACTGTGTTACCATAAAAAGCATTCAGATAGCTTCTAGAAGTGTTTAATATCTAGAAAGTTTCCAAGCCTTCAGCAGTTAGGGGGCAATGTTGCCATAAAAAGCATTCAGATAGCTTCTAGAAGGGTTTAATATCTAGAAAGTTTCCAAGCCTTCAGCAGTTAGGGGGCAATGTTGCCATAAAGCCATAAAAACACTTCAAATAACTTCTAGAAGTGTTAATCATTTAGAATTTATTCTAGCTTTCGGCAATTGGGGATGTTTCCACCAAACAACCCCCCACCCCCTGAAATTATTAGCTGGCTATGGCCTTGACAATACTATCTAAATACATGTCTTATGTCTCCCCTATTTTTTACTTTCTCTCGACCCTTCGGAGAGAGAAGTACTATGATTATAAAAAACACACATTCAAACTCGATATTTTAATAAACGTTGAAGTCTCATGGTCTCCTAATACCAAAAGAGTTGTTTTCGCAATGTAGTCTGTCTTCTGTCTGTCTGTCTGTCTGTCTGTATCTTGAACTAGAACTAAAACCATTTTACCGATTGGGATAAAACTTGCTATCAATAATTTTTTTCATAAGGTCCCCTCAAGGAATTTTTGGAAATAGATATTTAAGCATAAAATTAAGGGTAGTTTACTTTAAGGCAAAAAAAAAGAAGAGAGGAAAATCATTATTTTTTTTCAAAATTGGTTTGTACGATTTTTTATTAAATGTTGTATCCAGACATAAACATTACAAACAAAAGAAAGTTCTTGTTTTACTATGAACATGACTTTGAAGGTAAGTTACCGTACTTGTGCAGACATTTCCCATTTTGATCATATCTCCACAACTATTTGAGACACGATAAAACTTATTGCTGCTGCAAAATTGTAGAAATTTTAAGAAATAAGAATCTTTTATCTGAAATATATTTTTTATAAAAGCAATAGTTTCTGAGCTATAATCAAAAATATATATACTTTTTAATTCGCGTCTTTGAAATGTAAAACTGATTGTTAGGCTCTTTGTTGGACAGAGATATTCTTCTTTTCTAAATGTTTCTGTAACAGTGTATATTATTTTATTTACGTAGTTTCATGGAGTGTTTATGCAACAATATATATTATTTAGTTCCATAATTCTTAGGAGTTTTAAGTAAATGTCTCTAAATTTTTAAGATAAAATAGAAAGAAAGAGTATGTGGTGCACCATACCACTGAAAATTGTGTCGTGTAGCACCTGCATAAATCTCCCAAAGATCTAATCTTTCTGGTCTAAACACTAATGCCACGACTTCACAAAAGTACTTTTATATATATATATATATATATAAAGGACATTTCATTTCTCTATACTTCTTTCTAAGGAGTGCGAGAAAGAAATTGGAACTCTCTCTGTAAAACCCGAAAACAGAGGTAGTTTTGTCTCTAGACAACCCTGAGCTCACTTCAAGTCGTCAACTGCGCAGTTCTATACATGAGTAGTTCTGACTTGTTGTGACGTCACTGCAGCGGAAGGAATGTAGTTCCAGACTCGTAGTTTAATATAGGCTCTGCTAAAAGCCGTTTTCAGAACTGAAGCTTGGTACCGACTTATTCACAGATAATCGTAACCAGCCACGAGCGTGTAAATAATTGGCATTGCGGAACTCGTCTCTTACCAGCGCGGAGCTAGCTATCTGCACACAAAGGTCAACAGGACGTCACGAGTTGGACTGGCTATCAGTGAACTTTGCCTCATTGTGACGAGGCTGTGAGTCAGTAGTCAGGAGTAGCCCAGTTGGTGGAGCACGTCCACAACAATCTGGAGTTAGCTTCTTCAACCATTGCCTGTTCGTAGGATGTCAGGGATGATCCAGGAGACGAGTCTCCCTGATGACACCCCAGAATGGTTCACGTCACACCACTTCAAGGATATATTCAAAAAGGAGGGTGCTGTCGCTAACCTGCTGGTTACCTTGAGACACGCGGAGCCCACCAGGTTTCCAGGCGATAACTTTATTGGCGAACGGCGACGCGTCGTTCTTCAGGTTGGCAGCGACGGTGAGATCTCTCTAATCGTCAAGACGCTACCACGACTGGACTTTGACCGTTATCACGTGGTGAAGAACTGTGTGTCTGAGAGGGAGACCAGAGTGCACCACGAGATACCAACAGCCATGTACCACCTTGGGAGGGAGAGTAACCATCGTGGGTCAACGGAGCCCCTGTCTTCCGGGAGTTACTTCTCCCCCTTCCCACACACCCTCGTACTGGATGATATGGGACCCTTTGGGTACAATATGAAGGACCATAGGCAAGGTTTGGACCACGAACACTGTGTCTTGGTCCTAAGGACTCTGGCCCACTTCCATGGCGTGTCCGTGAGGCTACTGGAGACTAACCCACACAGTCTGGACTCGTTCGTCAAGGACCTTAGGAAAGAAGAGGTGAGCTCCTCCATAGAGTTGCCTTTACTCCGTCTGGCCAAAATCGTGGTGGGCTGGACGGGGTTCGAGCGGTTCTTTGACAGATTAAAAACACGACCTCTCGCGTGGTTGAGAGGATGAACCGGAACGAGGGGGGAGGGGGGGCACTGTCGGTGCTCAGGCTCACACACGGAAACTTCTGGGTTGACAACATCATGTGTAGCTACAGTGACGATGGTGGAGTACAAGGCATGCCTTGAGGACTTTCAGAGGTACACTTGACCTCTACTGTTTCCTCGCCACCCACCCTGACGTGACGGTGAGGCGGAGGGATTTGGATGTACCTGACTCAGCTGAATCGTGTAATGACGGATCTTGGTTGTGGGCACAGCTCGCCTACCCTGAACCACATGAAGGAGGAGGTGGCGGACAAGGCGTTCAACGGCCTCGTGGCATTGGTCAGTGTCATAAACATCGCGACAGCCAAGCAGTAGGACTGTCAGGTAGAGACGTTTGGTGAAGTAGCGTCCAGACTGTACTCAAGACCTCTCTACCACGAGCCCTTGGAGAGGCTACCGTTTGAGTTAGAGTAACAGAGTGTAACGATACTGATTTGGACCCCTCTCATATATTAAAAAAAGTCATGGATGAAGGTATTTTTTTAAAAGTATTGTATGTAAAATATCCTTTCAATACTTCATTCATGGAGAATCACGCGCTTTTCAGAAATAATTTCAAAGGATTGCACTACTAAAACTTCTTTCCAAAATCAACTTCGTAGTGTTTACCAAAAAAGCAGGTGACGCTAGCTCCCTCTACCAATAGGAAGCTAGCCTTCACAACACCTGTCACCAGGACTCTTTCTATTAGTTTGTTTTGACATTAGTCGCGAGAGGTCCAAGGGTTAAAGGCTAATACACACAGTGCCGGTAGCATAAATATAGCAGTAACAGTAATGAACAGTGCCGGTGACAAAAATCTACAGAACGTTGTAATAAAACAGTGCCGGTAGCATAGATCTACAGATAGAGTAGTAACATAAATCTACACAGTGAACACCATCACACAAGGACTTTGTAATCAAAGACAGTAATATTCAGTGCCGAAGATGAAATCAATTTAATAAATCGTGTGCAACATTAAAGGTCTTATTTATTCAGTTAAAATAGTATATAATAATTCCATATCAGAATAAATCGGCGCTCGATCACGGGGCTATAAATTCTAATTATCTCATAACATAATTCATAACATGATAAGAGGTTCTTGTAAATGTGAACACTTACGATGCTATTGCTGGAGGTAGAAGAACAAAGGCTACCGCTGGATGTTAGAGAACAAGGCTCATAAAACGTCAATATTTACTAAAATCTCCATTTGGATTTTGTTGACGATCACAACAGACTATTTTTTTCTCCGAAACAAATGGGTGAAAAAAATTATCTTCATTTTATTGCTTCCAACCCAGATTTTTATTAACTAAAATTATTAAATCAAAATTGGAAAATTCCTGCTTTGAGGTGCACGCGTTCGTGAACAGGGGCTACTAATTTTTAAAATGTACACCTCCACGTGTGGGTGATATCATGCAACACTCAACACAAACAAACTCTTCATTTATGTTATGTGATCAAATAAACCATGTTTCTCTAATGACAAATGTTGGTGACTTTCAATGAATGTTGGTGATGGAAAGTGGTAGGTAAAACCTCTCTAATCAGACGTCACATCTTACTCAAGTTTTCTGTATTCTACTCTAGAAGATACTGGATTTGAGGTCAGTGAAACAGTTGACCATGCCATAAATAACACAACAAAAATTGGAAAACAGTAATTTTTAAATTTATAAAAACCTACCAAACAGAATCCAAATCCGCTGGTTTAAGGGATGAATGCAGAAAACCGAACTTGAATAAGTTTTGTGGTTCAAGCGCCTCGTCAATAGGTCATGTGACGGGCTCTTGAAAAGTTTCAACAGAGATAATTTACTGAGGGATCTAATTTCCTTTGCCAGGGACTTTCGGCAGAATGGCAATACCTTAAGGTGGCGTGTAGGGGACGCGAGAAAGGGCCAGTGCTATTTTTTACAGTTTTTATAGCAAACCATTGTTTTTACTATATATATAAAATCTTGCTCCAATAGAAACTTAAAGTTTAATTTTCTTCTCATGGTGGTATCAACAGTAATTGTTGAATATCTGTTAAGAACGAAGCGGCATTGGTTAAGAAACTTTTTAAATGAAGAGAGAAAGTTGTGATTAAATTCAAGGACACCCTTGACAGATATTAAACAACTGTTGATACCACCATGTGAAGGAAATTAAACTCTTTATTTGTACTGGAGCATTATTTGATTTATTTTGACCAAGAAATATCTTGATATAAAAAATGTAAAAATACTGACCTTAGCTCCCCACCTTAAAACGAATTGGAAATGCTCCAAAATGCTACCAAATACTTACTTTGGTTTCAAGTTTGATTAAACACAGCAACCAGCCCCCAGATCTTTAGTATCTTGCCTATAAAAGATGAACAAATCTAAATTGATGAAGCAAAACGTATGTCCGTCAGGGAAAAAACACGAGACCCTTATCTATATATACAGACGCGCTACCTAGTGACGTAACGTGTGAGTATAGCTACACATGACAAACACAACACTCGAATAACGTGTTATTATATATTTGAAGTGTGCAGGGGTAGTGTAAATAATTTAGTTAATGCTGCCATCTGTTAGACAATCATGAAACCACTATTATTCACTTAACACTATGGTTAAAAGATGTTTCTGTAATATTTAAATTAATTAAAAAACAAAGTATTTGCCTTATGAGGATTGAGTTACACAAAGTTGTCCTGGATAATGTATGTAAGGTGACTTCCCCATCTTCCCCTCGTACCCTTAATTTTTAAATGGCGGTTTTAAATTACTTTCTTCTAGCGACCGCCATAGTTCACAATACAAGGAACCAAGCCATGTGAGCTGCTTGTTACGTTAGTGAAAGGCGAAGGTCACTAACCTTCCAGGTCAAAGTTCGGCCAAGCTGATGGTTCCCGGATATAGCGGATCGTATTTTCCTCTATCAACCCTGAACGGCCTAGGTAAGCTCCTATACGACGAAACATGACGTCAATCAATGGTTTCCTGTTGGAGTCGCAAAGCGAACTTGTGACTCAAGTAGACCAGATTCAAACCTAAGCCTATCTGATAATATTCGATGACGTCACTCACCCGTGAACGCGGCGCCGGTCTCCTGCTTTCCCCTCCACGAGACGCCGCCACGTCTATCGACGTCCGCGCCGGAAACTGGGTAGCTGTTTACGGTTCCAGGGTCCGGTTTCCGGAACGCGTCGCTCCGGGACCTAAAACAGCCGGACGTGCACCCTAGAGTTAATACGAGAGGGGGAAAA